>CM051265.1:44218408-44298408 GCA_027921565.1 Artemia sinica
ACTATCATGTGACTTGGTACTTTGAAATTATTTTCTATAATAGCGTAACTGTCATGTGACTTGGTACTTTGAAATTATTTTCTACAAAAGCGTAACTATCATGTGACTTGGTACTTTGATATAATTTTCTACAATAGCGTAACTATCATGTGACTTGGTACTTTGAAATTATTTTCTACAATAGCGTAACTATCATGTGACTTGGTACTTTGAAATTATTTTCTACAATAGCGTAACTATCAAGTGACTTGGTACTTTGAAATTATTTTCTATAATAGCGTAACTATCACTTGACTTGGTACTTTGAAATTATTTTATACAATAGCATAACTATCATGTGACTTGGTACTTTGAAATTATTTTCTATAATAGCGTAACTATCATGTGACTTGGTACTTTGAAATTATTTTCTACAATAGCGTAACTATCATGTGACTTGGTACTTTGATATTATTTTCTATAATAGCGTAACTATCATGTGACTTGGTACTTTGAAATTATTTTCTACAATAGCGTAACTATCATGTGACTTGGTACTTTGAAATTATTTTCTATAATAGCGTAACTATCATGTGACTTGGTACTTTGAAATTATTTTCTACAATAGCGTAACTATCATGTGAGTTGGTACTTTGAAATTATTTTATACAATAGGGTAACTATCATTTTCACGATCCGTCTTATAAACTAATGTAGTGCATCCGCATTTTTGCCTTTTTAAGCCCCCCACCAACAAAAATTTCCCTCGCACGTGCCTGGTGTTGTCAAACCAACACTCCAATTCACAAATATATTACCCCTTTTTTGCAAATGTCAATCAAAGAATTCTGATTGTAGCATCCAATTTTTTAATAACAAACCCCCGTCTTAAAATATTCTAGCGATATCCATCGTGTATGTAGGGAGGCTACCTCGGTCCATTCTTGGTACACAAAACCTTGGGATTTTCACGATCCGTCTTATAAACTAATGTAGTTCACCCCATTTTTGCCTTTTTAAGCCCCCCACCAACAAAAATTTCCCTCGCACGTGCCTGGTGATGTCAAACCTACACTCCAATTCACAAATCTATTACCCCTTTTCTGCAAATGTCAATCAAAGAATTCTGATTGTAGCGTCCAATTTTTTAAATAACAAAGCCCCCCGTCTTAAAATATTCTAGCGATATCCATTCGTGTATGTAGGGGAGGCTACCTCCGGTCCATTCTTGGTACACAAAACCTTGGGATTTTCACGATCCGTCTTATAAACTAATGTAGTTCACCCCATTTTGGCCTTTTTAAGCCCCCCACCAACAAAAATTTCCCTCACATGTGCCTGGTGATGTCAAACCTACACTCCAATTCACAAATCTATTACCCCTTTTTTGCAAATGTCAATCAAAGAATTCTGATTGTAGCATCCAATTTTTTTAAATAACAAAGCCCCCCGTCTTAAAATATTCTAGCGATATCCATTCGTGTATGTAGGGGAGGCTACCTCCAGTCCATTCTTGGTACACAAAACCTTGGGATTTTCACGATCCGTCCTATAAACTAATGTAGTTCATCCCCATTTTTACCTTTTTAAGCACCCTCACCAACAAAAATTTCCCTCGCACGTGCCTGGTGATGTCCAACCTACACTCCAATTCACAAATCTATTACCCCTTTTTTGCAAATGTCAATCAAAGAATTCTGATTGTAGCGTCAAATTTTTTTAAATAACAAAGCCCCCGTCTTAAAATATTCTAGCGATATCCATTCGTGTATGTAGGGGAGGCTACCTCCGGTCCATTCTTGGTACACAAGACCTTGGGATTTTCACGATCCATCTTATAAACTAATGTAGTTCACCCCATTTTCGCCTTTTTAAGCCCCCCACCAACAAAAATTTCCCTCGCACGTACCTGGTGATGTCAAACCTACACTCCAATTCACAAATCTATTACCCCTTTTTTTGCAAATGTCAATCAAAGAATTCTGATTGTAGCGTCCAATTTTTTTAAATAACAAAGCCCCCCGTCTTAAAATATTCTAGCGATATCCATTCCTGTATGTAGGGGAGGCTACCTCCGGTCCATTCTTGGTACACAAAACCTTGGGATTTTCACGATCCGTTTTATAAACCAATGTAGTTCACCCCATTTTTGCCTTTTTAAGCCCCCCACCAACAAAAATTTCCCTCACACGTGCCTGGTGATGTCAAACCTACACTCCAATTCACAAATCTATTACCCCTTTTTTGGAAATGTCAATCAAAGAATTCTGATTGTAGCATCCAATTTTTTTAAATAACAAAGTCCCCGTCTTAAAATATTCTAGCGATATCCATTCGCGTATGTAGGGGAGGCTACCTCCGGTCCATTCTTGGTACACAAAACCTTGGGATTTTCAAGACCCGTCTTATAAACTAATGTAGTTCATCCCATTTTCACCTTTTTAAGCACCCCCACCAACAAAAAATTTCCCTCGTACGTGCCTGGTGATGTCAAACCTACACTCCAATTTACAAATTCATTACCCCTTTTTTTTGCAATTGCAAATCAAACAATTCTGATTGTAGCATCCAATTCTTTAAATAACAAAGCCTACACACATGTACACACTGTGCTTTCAAAAACTCATCTGATTGAAAACAGGTTTAAAGGTGCCAAGGAACGTAATCTCCTCAAAACTTAATTTTTTTGCCAAAAAAAAAGAAATTCTTGTCAACGAGTCTTGAATAGCGCATTTCCATCCTTTGTTATCATAACCCCGATAAGACGCACGCCAATGTTGTTTTGAAATCATCCCCTGTTGGTAACAAGTTAAACACAAATGGTTTTATGACAGCACATTTTAAACGCACGATTGGAAAAGGATATTTTTGAAGGAAATAACTAAAAAGTAAGGAACTATGGTCGTAACACAGCAATGGAGGAGGGGGTTTTTGTTTTACATAATAGAAAAAAGCATACTTAGTGTTTTCTAACGACTATACATATCATATTTTAAGGGTTTGTATTGTTGGAGGGGAGGGGGCTAAGTCTCCCTGAAATTTGAATTTACTAGTAAAACGATTTTTTTTTGGAAATAAAGAATGAGACGAATTGTTATGCAAAGGGAAAATCATATGTAAGCGATTCTCTGATTGGCTGTCTAAAAAACAGATGTCAGCTCGAAAAAAATACTCTGGTTGAAAAAACTTGGAGTTGAAACAAACTTGTGTGGGGAATCCCAGTTTTAGCCCAGAAACCTGTCTGGTTGGCCCAGAAACCTGTCTAGTTGGCCCAGAAACCTGTCTGGTAGGTTTTGTATAATTCCATATGCAATTGACAACAATAGCAATAATCAGTCTGGTAATCTGCCATGGAAAGGTGCCATGGAACGTAAAGGCCCAGAAACTTAGAGTTGGCCCAGAAACCTGTCTGGTTGGCCGAGAAAGCTGTCTGGTAGGTTTTGTATAATTCCATGTGCAATTGACAACAATAGCAATAACCAGTCTGGTAATCTGCCTTGAAAAGGCGTCAAGGAACGTAAAGCCCCAGAAACTTAGAGTTGGTCCAGAAACCTGTCTGGTTGGCCCAGAAACCTGTCTGGTTGGCCAAGAAACCTCTCTGGTAATCTGCTTTGGAAAGCTGCCAATCCTATACAGGCAAGCAAAGTATAACTTAGATTACTACTCTCATTCGATTGGAAATTAAAAGGTCTAGTACCCTTTTTCATAGCCGAAAGTGATTTGAGGGCAACTAGCCCCCCTTTCTCGCTCACCTTTTCCTCAAACACGTCCAATCAAAATTTGAGATAGCCAGTTTGTTCAGTTTTGTGAATTTTCAGATATAAATTATATCTTTGAGGAGGACACTCCCTCACAGCCCTCAGGGCAAGGGTTGTAAGTTATGCCCTGGTGGCATATAAGGTTTTTACTGAACGCGTCGTCGTAGAAACTTCAAAAAACTTCAAAAACTTCAAAATTTGATTGGAAATTGAAATGGCTAGTGCCCTTTTTGATAGTCCAAAGTGATTGGAGGGCAACTAGCCCCCCCCCATCCACGTTCATCATTTCCCCAAACAAATCCAATCAAAATTTTGGTATAGCCATTTTGTTCAGCGTAGTTGATTTCCAGATACAAAATATCTTTTTGAGGAGGAAACTCCCCCACAAACCTCGGGGCAAGGGTTTTAAGTTATGCCCTGGGGGCTTATGAGGTTTTTCATAGAAGGCGTTGTCGTAGAAACTTCAAAAAAGGCTCGTTCGATTGGAAATTCAAAGGGGTCAGTGCCCGTTTTAATAGTCGAAAGTGATTGGAGGGCAACTACCCCCCCCCACGCCCATCATTCCCCCAAACACATCCAATCAAAATTTTGAGATAGCCATTTTGTTCAGCGTAGTTGATTTCCAGATAGAAACTATGTTTTTGAGGAGGACACTCCCCTACAACCAACGGGGCAAGGGTTTTAAGTTATGCCCTGGGGTTATATAAGGTTTTATAGAAGGCGTTGTCGTAGAAACTTCAAGAAAGGCTCATTCGATTGGAAATTCAAAGGGCTATTGTGCTCTTTTTAATAGTCTAAAGTGATTGGAGGGAAACTACCCCTCCCCTCCCCACGCCCATAATTCCTCCAAACAAAGTCAATCAAAATTTTGAGATAGCCATTTTGTTCAGCGTAGTTGATTTCCAAATAGAAATAAGGTTTTTGAGGAGGACACTCCCCCACAACCAACGGGGCAAGGGTTTTAAGTTATGCCCTGGGGGCATATAAGGTTTTTTTAGAAGGCGCTGTCATAGAAACTTCAAAAAAGGCTCATTCGATTGGAAATTCAAAGGGCTAGTGCCCTTTTTAATAATTGAATGTGATTAACGGTAACTAACCCCCCTCTCATGCCCACCTTTTCCCCAGTCACATCCAATCAAAATTGTTAGATAGCCATTTTGTTCAACGTAGTTTAAAGTTCTGGAAATTAGGTCTTTGAGGGATACAACGCCCTCACAGTCCTTAGGACAAGGATTGTAAGTTATGCCCTGGGGGCATATAAAGTTTTTATAAAAAGTGTTGTCGTAGAAACTTCAAAAAGGGCTCATTCGATTAGAAATTGAAATGGCTTGTGCCCTTTTTAATATTCGAAAGTAATTGGAAGGCAACTAACACCCCTTCCACGCCCACCATTTCCCCAAACACATCCAATCAAAATTTTGAAATAGCCATTTTGTTCCATGCAGTTAAAGTTCAGGAAATTATACCTTGGAGCAGGACACTCCCCTCACAGTCTTCAGAGCAAGGGTTATAAGTTATGCCCTGGGGGCATATAAGTTTTTATTAAAATCTTTATCGTAGAAACTTGAAAAAGGTCTCATGCGATTGGAAATTCAAAGGTCTAGTGCCCTTTTCAATAGTCGAAAGTGATTTGAGGGCAACTAGCCACCCTCTCCCGCCCACCTTTTCCTGAAACACATCCAATCAAAATGTTAGATAGCCATTCTGTTCAGTGCTGTGAATTTCCCGATAGAAATTATGTTTTTGAGGAGGACAATCTCCCATAGCCCTCAGGGCAAGGGTTGTAAGTTATGCCCTTGGGGCATATAAGGTTTTTTACTGAACGCGTCGTCGTAGAAACTTCAAAAAGGGCTCATTTGATTGGAAATTGAAATGGCTTGTGCCCTTTTTAATATTCGAAAGTAATTGGAAGGCTACTAACACCCCTTCTTCGCCCACCATTCCCCCAAACACATCTAATCAAAATTTTGGTATAGCCAAATTGTTTGGCGTAGTTGATTTCCAGATACAAAATATCTTTTTGAGGAGGACACTCCCCCACAACCCTCGGGGCAAGGGTTTTAAGTTATGCTCTGGGGGCATATGAGGTTTTTATAGAAGGCGTTGTCGTAGAAACTTCAAAGAGGGCTCATTGAAATAGCTAGTGCCCTTTTTAATAGTCAAAAGTGATTTGAAGGCAACTAACACCCCTTCTTCGCCCACCATTTCCCCAAACACATCTAATCAAAACTTTGAAACAGGAATTTTATTCAACGTAGTTTTAAGTTCTGGAAATTAGGTCTTTGAGGATGACAGCCCCCCCCCCCACAGCCCTCAGAGCAAGGGTTGTAAATTATGCCCAGGGGGCATATAAGGTTTTTATATAACGCGTTGTTGTAGAAACTTCAAAAACGGCTCATTCGATTAGAAATTGAAATTGCTAGTGCCCTTTTTAATAGTCGATTGGAAAGCAACTAACACCCCTTCCACACCCATCATTTCCCCAAACACATCCAATAAAGATTTTGAGATAGCCATTTTGTTCCACGCAGTTTAAAGTTCGGGAAATTATACCTTTGAGCAGGACACTCCCCCCCAAAGTCTTCAGGGCAAGGGTTATAAGTTATGCCCTGGGGGCATATAAGGTTTTTATTGAAAGTTTTGTCGTAGAAACTTGAAAAAGGGCTCAATCGATTGGAAATTTAAAGGGTTAGTGCCCTTTTTAATAGTCAAAAGTGATTTGAGGGCAACTAACCCCCCTCTCACACCCACCATTTCCCCAAACACATCCAATCAAAGTTTTTAGATAGCCATTTTATTCAACGCACTTGAAAGTTTTGGAAATTAGGTCTTTAAAGATGACAACCCATCCTCCCCGCCCACAACCCTCAGGGCAAGCGTTTTAAGTTATGCCCTGGGAGCATGTAACGTTTTTATTGAAAGCGATGTTGTAAAAACGTCCAAAAGGGCTCAATCAATTGAAAATTGAAAGGGCTATTGCGCTTTTAATAGTCGAAAGTGATTGAAGGACAACTGACCCCCTCTAACGCCCACCATTTCCCCAAGCACATCCAATCAAAATTTTGATATATCCATTTTGTTCAACGTATTCGAAAGTTCTGGAAATTAGGTCTTTTAGGATGATATCCCCATCAGAGCTGTCAGTGTAAGGGTTGTAAGTTATGCCCTGGGGGCATATAAGGTTTATATAGAAAGTTGTTGTAGAAATTTCAGAAGGGGCTCATTTGATTGTAAATTTAAATTGCCCTTTTTAATAGTCGAAAGTGAGTGGAGAGCAATTAACCCCCCTCTCACGCCCTTCATTTCCCCAAACACATTCAATCAAAGTTTATAGATAGCCATTTTGTTCAACGTAGTTGAAAGTTCTGGACATTATGTATTTAAGGATGTCAAACTCCCAAGAGTCCCAAGGGCGAAGGTTGTAAGTTTATGCCCTGGGGGCATATAAGGTTTTTAATGATAGAGTTGTCGTAATAACTTCAAAAGGGGCTCATTCATTGGAAATTGAGAGGGCTAGTGTCCTTTTTAATAGTTGACAGTGATTTAACGGTAACTAACCCCTCTCTCACGCCCACCATTCCCCCAAATACATCCAATAAAAATTTTCAGATAGCCATTTTGTTCAAGGTATTAGAAAGTTTTGGAAATTATGTCTGTGAGGATGACAACCCCCCCAGCCCTCTGGGCGAGGGTTGTAAGTTATCCCCAGGGGGCATATAAGGTTTTTATTGAAAGCGTTGTCGTAAAAACTTCAAAAGGGCTCATTTGATTGGAAATTGAAAGGGCTAGTGCCTTTTTTAATAGTTGAAAGTGATTGGAAAAAGACTAACGCCCCTCTCATGCCCACCATTTTCCCAAACACATCCAATCAAATTTTTGAGATAGCCATTTTGTTTAACGTAGTTGAAAGTTCTGGAAATTAGGTCTTATAGGATGACAACCACCCTCATAGCCCTTAGGGTAAGAGTTGTAATTTATGCCCTGGGGGCATATAAAGTGTTTATAGGAAGTATTGTCGTAGAAACTCAAAATGAGCTCATTCGATTGGAAATCGAAAAGCTTAGTGTCCTTTTTAATAGTCAAAAGTGATTGGAAGGCTTGAAATTTTTATAGTAAAGATCGAAGTGGGTATAATGTATTATTTTTTCTTGTTGTTGTTGTTTAGACTAGGGCACTTTGTATCGAAGGAGTTGTCGTAGGAACTTCGAAAAGGGCTCATTCGATTGAAAATTGAAAGGGCTGATGCCATTTTTAATAGTCGAAAGTGATTGGAGGAAAACTAATCCCCCTCCCACGCCCACCCTCCCATTTGACTTTATGTTTAAAACTAAATGTTGCCATAAGATTAAATCAAATGCACTGTGTTAATGCTAATTCCCAATAAGGCATCTCAGCAGTATCCCAAGAACGACTGAAGGTTTTATGTTCAAACTTTTGGGGCTGCTTCTGCTCTTAAGATTTAACCAAATCAAAATAGCGTAAGTGTATCCAAGCTATCAAAAAAAGTAAACAGATTTTTTTGCGAATGGTATCAAGTTTTTCATTTCTGGTCAACTAGACGAGGTATGAAACTAAATTAAACACTTCTATTTGTGTCCAGATTTTTAAGAGGGTGTTTATTGTTAAACATTTTTCTCCAGCATACAAATAGCATGTCAAACTATAGATCTTTAAAAAAACGAAAAGATTTAAAGTATTATTTTCTTTTTCTCTGAAAAGACTATGTCAATATAAAACGAACAGAAATTAATTAAAAAAAACTTTTTCCACAAAATAAGTTTTTCAAAGAAAAGTAAAGAACTCCATTAAACAAAAATGAGCAAAAATAACATCAAATAATCTACCAAGCGTGAAACTACCACAAATCAGCATCGATAAATAAATGAAACCCAAAACGAACAGAAATTACAATAAATAACCGAGTCAAACTCAAAACGAGCAGAAATTAACATAAGTTGGGCTCAAAACCCCTATGCCTTCCCAGAGCCAGAACATAATTTGCACTTTACTGAAAAAAATACAAATGAATGTGCGTTTTCAGTTTAATATACATATACTGAAATTTAGTAATCAAAATCTTAATATTATTTGATTTATTAAAGTTATAAAAGTAAAAACATTTATATTTTTTTTCAGTAAAGTGCAAATTATGTTCTGGCCTTGTGAAGGCATAGGGATTTTGAGCCGAACTTATGTTGCATAATTTCTATTGTTGATAGGGAATAATTCAGTATATCAGTCATAAAGTAATGTAGAATACCACCTTTGATATTGGTAAGTATTTTTTGTTAGATCTTCTTTAATTCCCTCTTTTATTTAATTCTCTGACATACCAGAGAATTGAGGAAAAAATATTTCTTGTCGAGCCAGAGACTGAGAACAGAAAATTTCGACCACAAAAGCGCGTGTAATCAGTCGAAAAATGCATTACTGTTTTAGATTTCGGAATCTGGTGCCAAAATCTGTCAATGAAGTTGAATCCTACCAATTTTAAGTTATAGTATTCTGTAAAGCAAAATTAACACAATTTGGCCTATCTGGTAACGTTGTTTCTGAATTTCTTTTTTTCTTTTTTTTACCCACATCCTTGCAAGATCTAATTTCCTCTGAATTTCGAACTCCACTCAAAAAATATATAGCGAATATATTTTCGCTTCCCTTCGTGCGCTATCTAAAGTCAGGCATCTGGTATCACTGGCGCTAATGCCTTAATAAATCTGAAGATTAGAATACATGAAAAGAGGCAACAAATTCCTTGTAGGCTATTGTATTTTTTTTAAGATGATAGCTTTTTATCATCTTAGTAAAAATTTTGGTAAATTTTTACTAAATCATATTATTGACTTACGAATAAAGTGAATATGGTCAATATCTACCAAATCATATTATTGAGTTAGGACTAAAGTGAATACACCATTTGATGCCTTTTTTTATGCTGATTACGAATATAATAAGCATTTCTATCGGAAATGAATTTCAGCCCCCCCCCTATATATGCCAATTCAGGGTTAGGTTAGGTGGTTTAGGTTAGGTATAGCCTATATAGGGGGGGGGGGCTGAAATTCATTTCTGATAGAAATGCTTATTATATTCGTAATCAGCATAAAAAAAGGCATCAAATGGTGTATTCACTTTAGGTCAATATATACGAAATCATATTATTGAGTTAGGACTAAAGTGAATACACCATTCGATGCCTTTTTTTATGCTGATTACGAATATAATAATCATTCCTATCGGAAATTCAAATTTAAGCCATTTTTGAGCTCTTGAAAATGACAAAAAATAGGGTGTAAAAAGGCTAATATAGCGTGGAAAAAGGCTTAAAACCTTTGTTTTAAACTTACTGTTTCATAATAAATACTTATTTTAATCCATAAGCACTGACTTTCCATGAGTAAGTTGGATAATCACAAGCATTTATGTTCCAAGAATTCATTTTGCAAATATTATGTATTTTTTTCTTCCTTAACGCTGAATGTTCAAGAATGCGTTTTTGACAAACCGTCGAAAATATTAAAGGATTAGGTTAGGTTTGGTTAGGTTAGGTTAGGTTATGTTAGGTTTGGTTAGGTTTAATATTTTCGAAGTTTCGTCGAAAACACATTCTTGAACATTCGGCGTTAAGGAAGAAAAAAAAACATAATATTTGGAAAATGAATTTTTGGAACTTATATACTTGTTACTCATGGAAAGTCAGTGCTTGTGGATTAAAATAAGGATTTATTATGGAACAGTAAGTTTAAAACAAAGGTTTTAAGCCTTTTTCCACGCTATATTAGCCTTTTTACACCCTATTTTTTGTCATTTTCAAGAGCTCAAAAATGGCTTAAATTTGAATTTCCGATAGGAATGATTATTATATTCGTAATCAGCATAAAAAAAGGCATCGAATGGTGTATTCACTTTAGTCCTAACTCAATAATATGATTTCGTATATATTGACCTCACTTTATTCCTAATTCAATAATATGATTTGGTAGATATTGACTGTGAATATACCACTCCATTCCTTTTTTATGCTATTTCCAAATATAATAGCCTAATCATTTTTGTTGGAAATGAATTTTACCCCCACCTCTATGTTCCAATTCAGGGTATATATTTGCACATTAGGGGGGTGGGGGTAAAGTTTAAACTTACCTCCCATTTACATCAGAAATAAAATTTGCCCCCACCCCCCTAATGTGCAAATATATACCCTGAATTGGTATATATAGGGGTGGGGGTAAAATTAGTTTCTGACAAAAATGATTATTATATTTGGAAAGAGCATAAAAAAGGCATCAAGTGGTATATTCACTTTATTTGTAAGTCAATAATTTGATTTGGTAAAAATTTACTGCCTAAAGTAGATAAAGTAGAATTTTACCTTAAAATTCAGTAAATGTTTACCAAATCATATTCATTTCTGACAAAAATGATTATTATATTTGGAAAGAGCATAGAAAAAGGCATCAAGTAGTAGGCTATATTCACTTTATTTGTAAGTCAATAATATGATTTGGTAAAAATTAACCCTTTTGGCTATCTTGCAAAGGGATTAGGTTAGGAAAATAAAACTTTCAGAGGTAAAGTTCTAACAAATCATATTATTGAGTTAGGAATAAAGTGAATACACCATTCAATGCCTTTTTTTTATGCTGATTACAAATATAATTATCATTTCTATTGGAAATGAATTTCAGCCCCCCCCCCCTATATATATGCCAATTCAGGGTATATATTTCTACATTAGGGGGTGGGGGTGGGTAAAGTTTAAACTTACCTCCCATTTACATCAGAAACAAAATTTGCCCCCCCCCCCTAATGTAGAAATATATACCCTGAATTGGCATATATAGGGGGGGGGCTTTACCCTTTCAGGGATAGGTCAAAAGGCTAAAGAATGCCCTGGGAAGGTTTTTTGAAGTACCTACCTCCACTCCTTCTCCCTCTAGACGGTCTTGACCTTTGATGACCTTTATAAATCTGTGTCTTATAAAAGTGAAACCATGCAAAATAAATCTTCTGCTTAAATGAAGTACAACAAAACTATTTTCAGCTTCACAACTTTGCTCAATTCCAATTTATAAGATATGCAAATACATTTCCTAAATTTTGAAAAAACAACATTGATATGGCTTAAAATTCTACTCAAATAACAAGAATTGCATTTTCAGAACTATAGCCAGAGAAAAAAAACTGATAACTGAAAATTAAGGTAAAATGTTTTTTTTTTTCAAATTTTCAATAGGTATAAACCTGTCATGTAAGCACATTTCAGGACCCTCTAGAGGGAGAAGGCATTAAGATATGTACTTCAAAATTCCTTCTCAGGACAACAGCAAACCCATCCCTGAAAGTTTCATTTTCCTAACTTATCCCCTTTCCAAGATAGCCAAAAGCTAACAGTCTAGAATTACCACTCTTCTGAAAGAAACATCTGAATGGGAGAAAAGGGTAAATTTGCAGAATAATGGCTCTCAAGAAGGAGACATGGTATCAGTCTACAAATAGGATTATTGAGAAGGAAGGAAATGGCAAATTTGCAGTTTTTGACTTAATTTAGCTAGGATGAAAGTGAAAATATCACTTGATAGCCTTTTTATGCTTTTTGTAATTTAATAATTGCTTCTGGGGGAAATAATGGTATTTTTCAATTAGCTTGGTACCCATGCAAGAAGTCCAGTTTGGGTAATGCTAATGAAATAAAACAAAATATGATGAAAATATAATAGTTTAGAAACAAATTTGGGCTATATATTTTCACATTAGGGGGGCAGGGGCAAAGCATAGCATATATTAAATACATACCTAACCTAGGTACCTCCCCCCCCCCTAAACCCCCAAAAACTATAGTTTAAGTATTGTAAATACAATGACAAACCACAGTTTGCATTCCAATTCTCTATTGACAGATATGTGTTTGACTAGTTTCCTTTAGCATCTTCCCTATACAATATATTGTATGGGTACCAGCTAATTGAAAAGTACCAAAATTACATTTTGTACCCTTCAAGGGCTCAATACAGCCCATAGAAACTAAAAGTTGTAAATTTGCTGTCTACAACATAATTTAGCTAGGATGAAAGTGAATACATCACTTGATGCCTTTTCAGCATCAAGGGTCCAGTGAAAAAAATTTGCCAGTTGCAGTGGATTCAGCAATGGCAATTATTTTTTCCCTAGTCTCACTAGTAAAATATTATTTGAGAACAAATTTGCAGCAATTTTTAAAGAGAACCTAAACCCCTTGAGAATAACATCAAAG
Source organism: Artemia sinica (assembly GCA_027921565.1). Taxonomy (NCBI): domain Eukaryota; kingdom Metazoa; phylum Arthropoda; class Branchiopoda; order Anostraca; family Artemiidae; genus Artemia; species Artemia sinica. The sequence goes on from CM051265.1 coordinate 44,231,399, forward strand.
CAAACTGATGTCATCACAGCAAACTTCACTTTACCCCCAAACCCCCTTCAATTGTGCATAGATATAGGCCTATCCTAAATTATATATTTCCCATGCATTTTTTCTTTCTTGTTTACTCAACATTAATGCAACTCACAAGTATTAAATTGAAATAAAAGAGTAACATAGGCATATGGCAAAATGCATGGAAAATACATAATTTAGGTTGGGCCAAGTACATATTAGCACATTAAGGGGAGGGGATCATGGGTGCCCCTAAGCTGAATTTTAGGGGGGGGGGGCTTACCTGGTCTAATTGGCACTTCCAATGCTTTATAGGCCAAATAGAAATCTTAATGGAGATTAAAAGTTCTAGTGCCCTTTTTAAGTGACCTAAAACATCAGAGGGCAATTAGCCCTCCTTCCTTGCCCCTTTTTCTCCAATCAAAATTTGGGATTGGTTCAGTATAGTTCAAAATTCCTAAAACTATGTCTTTCTGAGATAACATGACCCCCTGCCCCTTGGGATAGGTCTTCAAAATATAAAATTCTGCCCATTGTTTATGTATAGCATTTGTTACTGGGAAGCATACAGGCATTTTTCAGGGGAGGGGGGAATTTTTAGCTTGGTTTGGGTTTCCAAAGGGATAATTTCCTGTGTGAAGAGAATTTCAGGGGTGAATTTTCCAGCAGAAATTTTATATTAGGGGGATTTGACAGAATTTCTATACAAAGTTCTTTTTATATGTCTTTCTTTTTCTTTGCATACTCAATTTTGCATGTGGAGATGTTCTGAAGGAATTGTCTTGGGAAAATTTTCAGTGTTTAGGATTTCTGGGAAATAATTTCCACAGAAAGGTGGATTTCCAGAGTGATTGGTCAAACAATTAGAACTTAGTCTTTTTCCAATGAATGTGTGCTAAGGAAAATTTTTCAGGCTAAATCTGCTGCAAGAAATTTCACAAAGAGGGGGAATTTTCAGCATGGAAGGAATTTTACAGGGTGAGAGGGGAGTGTATTTTATGCGGGAGGAACTTTCCACAGAGGAGTTTCCCATGATAAAAAGGAATTTTTTGTGGAGGGTGAGCTAGATTTATTGGCATTATTTGAAAAATGATCAGGAATTAAATAAAAAAAAACAAGTTTTTTTCAACTGAAAGCAAGGAACAGCATTAAAACTCAAAACAAACAGAAATTATTCTGTATATGAAGGGGATGCTCCCCTCCTCAATACCTTGCTCCATATACTACAATTTGACTGTTTGTCCTGAGTTTTTAAGAACAACTCCTGAAGCACAAGGGCTGTTTAATTAATATAGAGAGCTTTTTTAAAAATTCTAAAAACTTTTGCATGAAGAGCAAGGTATTGAGGAAGGAGGTAACCCCTTCATATACAGAATAATTTCTGTTCAATTTAAGTTTTAATGTTACTGCTTGCTTTCAGTTGAAAAAGTTTGTTTTTTATTTATTTAATCATAGGCAGCGCGCTAGCACTGCCTAAGTAAAGAATGATCTGGGCACAATGTGTTTTTTTTTTTCTCCATACCCATGCACTTCGTATCAAAGGAGTTGTCATATAAATTTCGAAAAGGGCTCATTCGATTGGAAATTGGAGTGACTAGTGCCCTTTTTAATAGTCGAAAGTGATTGGAGGGCAACTAGCCCCCCCCCCCCCCACGCCCATCATTCCCCCAAACACATCCAATCAAAATTTTGAGATAGCCATTTTGTTCAGCATAGTTGATTTCCAGATAGAAAATATGTTTTTCAGGAGGACATTCCCCCACAACCCTTGGGGCATGGGTTTTAAGTTATGCCCTGAGGGCATATAAGAACAATCTTGCCACAATGTATCATTTATTATTTTTTTCCTTTAGAGCAGAGCACTTCATATGGAAGGGGTCGTCGTAGAAACTTCAAAAGGGGCTCATTTGATTGGAAATTGAGAGTTCTAGTGCCCTTTTAATAGTCAAAAGTGATTGGAGGGCAACTAGCCCCCCCCCACGTCTATCATTCCCCCAAACACATCCAATCAAAATTTTGACATAGGCATTTGGTTCAGCATGGTTGATTTCCAGATAGAAAATATGTTTTTGAGGAGGACCCTCCCCCACAACCCTCAGGGCAAGGGTTTTAAGGTATGCCCTGGGAGCATATAAGGTTCTTATAGAAGACGTTGTTGTAGAAACTTCAAAAACGGCTCATTTGATTGGAGATTCAAAGGGCTAGTGCCCTTTTTAATAGTCGAAAGTGATTGGAGGGGAACTAGCCCCCCCCCCCCCACGCCCATCATTCCCCCAAACACATCCAATCAAAATTTTGAGATAGCCATTTTGTTCAGCGTAGTTCATTTCCAGATAGAAAATATGTTTTTGAGGAGGACACTCCCCCATAACCCTCAGGGTAAGGGTTTTAAATTTTGCCCTGGGGGCATATAAGGTTTTTATAGAAGGTGTTGTCGTAGAAACTTCAAAAAAGGCTCAATCAATTGGAAATTCAAAGAGCTAGTGCCCTTTTTAATAGTCGAAAGTGATTGGAGGGCAACTAGCCCCCCCCCCCCCCCACGCCCATCATTCCCCCAAACACATCCGATTAAAATTTTGAGATAGCCATTTTGTTCAGCATAGTTGATTTCCAGATAGAAAATATGTTTTTGGGGAGGAAACTCTCCCAAGCCCTCAGGGCAAGGGTTTCAAGTTATGCCCTGGGGGCATATACGGTTTTTAAAGAATGAGTTGTCATAGAAACTTCAAAAAAGCTCATTCGATTGGAAAATCATACCCCAAACACATCCAATAAAAATTTTGAGATAGCCATTTTGTTCAGCATAGTTGATTTCCAGATCAACTAAATATCTTTTTGATAGATATCTTTTTTCCAGATACAAAATATCTTTTTGAGGAGGACAATCCCCCACAACCCTCAGGGCAAGGATTATAAGTTATGCCCTGGGGGCATATAAGGTTTTTATGGAAATCTTTGTCATAGAAACTTGAAAAAGGGCTCATTCGATTTGAAATTCAAAGAGCTAGCACCGTTTTTAATAGTCGAAAGTGAATTGAGAGCAACTAACCCCCCTCTCACGCCCACCTTCCCCCAAACACATCCAATTAAATTTTTTAGATAGCCATTTTATTCAACGTAGTAGAAAGTTTTGGAAATTAGATCTTTAAGGATGACAACCCCTCCCCCCACAGCCCCCAGGGCAAGTGTTTTAAGTTATGCCCAGGGGGCATATAAAGTTTTTATTGAAAGTGTTGTCGTAGAAACTTCAAAAGGGCTCATTCAATTGGAAATTGAAAGGGCTAGTGCCTTTTTTAATAGTTGAATATGATTGGATAGCGACTAACGCCCCTCTCACGCCTGCCATTTTCCAAAACACATCCAATCAAAATTTTGAGATATCCATTTTGTTCAACGTAGTTGAACGTTCTGGAAATTTTGTCTTTTAGGATGATAACCCTACTCAGAGCCCTGAGTGCAAGGGTTGTAAGTTATGCCCTGGGGCATGTAAGGTTTATATAGAAAGTTGTTGTATAAATCATAGGCAGCGTGATCGCGCTGCCTAAGTAAAGAACGGGGACACTCGAGAACGGGACAAGAAACGGGGACTAAGTAAAGAGGAGGACACTCCCCCACAACCCTCAGGGCAAGGGTTTTAAGTTATGCCCTGGGGGCATATAAGAACAATGTTGGCATAATGTATTATTTATTAATTTTAACCTTTAAAGCAGGGCACTTCGTATCAAAGAAGTTGTTGTAGAAACTTCGAAAAAGGGCTCATTCAATTGGAAATTGGAGTGGCTTGTGCCCTTTTTAATAGTCGAAAGTGATTGGAAGGCGACTAACAACCCCTTCCACGCCCACCATTTCCCGAAGCACATCCAATCAAAATTTTGAGATAGCCATTTTGTTCAGCATAGTTGATTTCCAGATAGAAATTTTGTTTTTGAGGACAGTCCTCCACAGCCCTTAGGGCTAGGGTTGTAAGTTAGGCCCTGGGAGCATATACGGTTTTTTTTTTATAGAAGGCGTTGTCGTAGAAACTTTAAAGAAGGCTCATTCGATTGGAATTTCAAAGGGCTAGTGTCCTTTTTAATAGTCAAAAGTGATTAGAGGGCAACTAACCCGCCTCTCACGCCCACCTTTTCCCCAAACACATCTAATCAAAACTTTGAGATAGCAATTTTTTCAACGTAGTTTTAAGTTCTGGAAATTAGGTCTTTGAGGATGACAACCCCCCCCCCCCCCACAGCCCTCAGAGCAAGGGTTGTAAATTATGCCCAGGGGGGATATAAGGTTTTTATATAACGCGTTGTTGTAGCAACTTCAAAAACGGCTCATTCGATTGGAAATTGAAATGGCTAGTGCCCTTTTTAATAGTCGAAAGTGACTGGAAAGCAACTAACACCCCTTCCACGCCAATCATTTCCCCAAACACATTCAATAAAGATTTTGAGATAGCCATTTTGTTCCACGCAGTTCAAAGCTTAGGAAATTATACCTTTGAGCAGGACACTCCCCCCACAGTCTTCAGGGCAAGGGTTATAAGTGATTCCCTGGGGGCATATCAGGTTTTTATTGTAATCTTTGTCGTAGAAACTTGAAAAAGGGCTCATTCGATTTTAAATTCAAAGGGCTAGCGCCTTTTTTAATAGTCGAAAGTGATTTGAGGGCAACTAACCCCCCTCTCACGCCCATCTTTTCTCCAAACACATCCAATCAATATTTTAGATAGCCATTTTCTTCAACGTAGTTGAAAGTTTTGGAAATTAGGTCTTTAAGGATGACAACCCCTCCCCCCCCCACAGCCCTCAGGGCAAGGGTTGTAAGTTATGTCCTGGGGACATATAAGGTTTTTGTTGAAAGCGTAGAAACTTCAAAAGGGCTCATTCAATTGGAAATTGAAAGGGCTAGTGTCTTTTTTAATAGTTGAAAGTGATTGGAGAGCGACTAACGCCCCTCTCATGCCCACCATTTTCCCAAACACATCCAATCAAAATTTTGAGATATCCATTTTGTTCAACGTAGTTGAAAGGTCTTGAAATTAGGTCTTTTAGGATGATAACCCCCTCAGAGCCCTCAGTGCAAGGGTTGTAAGTTATGCCCTGGGGGCATATAAAGTTTATATAGAAAGTTGTTATAGAAATTTCAAAAAGGGCTCATTTGATTGGAAATTTAAAATGCCCTTTTTAATAGTCGAAAGTGAGTGGAGAGTAATTAACCCCCCTCTTACGCCCACCATTTCCCCAAAAACGTTCAATCAAAGTTTAGAGATAGCCATTTTGTTCAACGTAGTTGAAAGTTCTGGAAATTATGTATTTAAGGATGACAAACCCCCCAGAGCCCCAAGGGCAAAGGTTGTAAGTTCTGCTCTGGGGGCATATGAGGTTTTTATAGATAAAGTTGTGGTAATACTTCAAAAGGGGCTAATTCAATTTGAAATTGAGAGAGCTAGTGCCCTTTGTAATAATCGAAAGTGATTGGAGGGTGATCAAAATTTTCAAATAGCCATTTTGTTGAAAGTAGTAGATAGTTCTAGAAATTAGGTCTTTGAGAATGACCCCCCCAGCACTCAGGGCAAGGGTTGTAAGTTATGCCCTGGGGGCATATAAAATTTTTATTGAAAGTTTTGTCGTAGAAACTTCAAAAGGGCTCATTTGATTGGAAATTGAAAGGGCTAGGGCCATTTTTAATAGTTGAAAGTGATTGGAGAGCGACTACCGCCCCTCTCACGCCCACCATTTCCCCAAACACATCCAATCAAAATTTTGAGATAGCCATTTTGTTTAACGTAGTTGAAAGTTGTGGAAATTCGGTCTTAGAGGATGACAACCACCCTAACAGACCTTAAGGTAAGGGTTGTAATTTATGCCCTGGGGGCATATAAGGTGTTTATAGAAAGCGTTGTCGTTTCCGAAAAGGGCTCATTCGATTGGAAATCGAAAGGCCTAGTGCCCTTTTTAATAGTCGAAAGTGATTGGAAGGCTTGACATTTTTATAGTAAAGATCGATGTGGGTACAATGTATTATTTTTTGTTGTTGTTCTTGTTTAGACCAGGGCACTTCGTATCGAAGAAGTTGTCGTGGGAACTTCGAAAAGGGCTTATTCAATTGAAAATAGAAAGGGCTGATTCCCTTTTTAATAGCCGAAAGTGATTGGAGGGCAAATAATCCCCCTTGCACTCCCACCCTCCCACGCCCACCTACCCATTTGCCCATTAGGTTTAAAAACTAAATGTTGCCTTAAGATTTAATAAAAATGCACTGTGATAATGCTAATTCCCAATAAGGCATCTCAGCAGTATCGCAAGAATGACTAAGGGTATTATGTTCAAACTTTCGGGGCTACATCTGCTCTTAAAATTTAACCAAATCAAAATAGTGTAAGTGTATCCAAGCTATCAAAGAATGTAAACAGATTTTTTTGCGAATGGTATCAAGATTTCCATTTCAGGCCTACTAGAGGATGTATGAAACTAAATTAAGCAGTACTATTTGTGTCCAAGTTTTTAAAAGGGTGTATGTTGTTAAAAATTACTGAAAATTTTCTTCAGCATACAAATAGCAGGCCAAACTATAAAGTCTTAAAAAACGAAAAGATTTAAAGTATTATTTTCTTTTTCCCTGAAAAGACTATGTCAATATAAAACGAACAGAACTTAATTAAAAAACTTGTTCCACAAAATAAGTTTTTCAAAGAAAAGTAAAGAGCTCCATTTAACAAAAAATGAGCAAAAATGAAATCAAATAATCTACCAAGCGTGAAACTACCACAAATCAGCATCGATAAATAAATGAAACCCAAAACGAACAGAAATTGCAATAATTAACCGAGTCAAACTCAAAAGGAGCAGAAATTAACATAAGTTGGGCCCTATGCCTTCCCAAGGCCAGAACAAAATTTGCACTTTACTGAAAAAATACAAATGAATGTGCATTGTCAGTTTAATATACATATACTGAAATTTAGTTATCAAAATGTTAATATTATTTGATTTATTAAAGTTATATAAGTAAAAACATTTATATTTTTTCAGTAAAGTGCAAATTTTGTTCTGGCCTTGGGAAGGCATAGGGGTTTTGAGCCCAACTTTAATATTAGTCCCATAATATTAAAAATGAATATTGGGATAGTCCTGCACCTCTCTCTTGATGGTCCAAGATATAGCCTTAGGAATGCATAAAAAATACTGTAATACTGTAAAAAATACATATAATATACAGCATGTTTTTAAGTTTTATTTTCAGCTACTAGGCTGGAAGTGTGTTTTAAGTGGTTTGACAAAAATCCTCTTTAGGTTCTCTGTGTTCAACCTAGTGAAATTTTAAAGCATTTTTGTCTTACACATTCTAACCATGTTGGACATGGGATCTTCAAAACTAGAACACAACAAAATTGAATGATTGAACACGGGTTCTGAAAGGCCTGAAAATGGGTATTCAAAATGAGAATCTCCTCAACTCATGTCCAACTGTGTGTGGATATGGGATCACCTAAAGGCTCTATTAATCACTTCCAGGCTATTCTCTTTCCTTCAGGCGCGAGTGTTTACTTACCAAGTGCTTAATAGATTATCTCCAGAATATTTTAGAGATTTTTTTAAGTTTAATTCTGATTATCATCATCATAGGACTAGAGGTCGTGGAAGCTTAGTCTCAGAAGTATGGAGTACGAGTCGATCTAGTTTTGCAATTAAATAAAAAAAAACAAGTTTTTTAAACTGAAAGTAAGGAGCGACATTAAAACTTAAAACGAACAGAAATTATTCCGTATATGAAAGGGGCTGTCCCCTCCTCAACGCCTCGCTCTTTACGCTAAAGTTTGACTCTGTCTCACAACTTTATTTTTTAAAACAATAAAAAACTTTAGCGTAAAGAGCGAGGCGTTGAGGAGGGGACAGCCCCTTTCATATACGGAATAATTTCTGTTCGTTTTAAGTTTTAATGTCGCTCCTTACTTTCAGTTTAAAAAACTTGTTTTTTTTTATTTAATTTCTGATCGTTTTTTAGTTAATGCAGGGGATGTTTCCGCCCTCTTTAAAAAATCGAGTAAATTTTCTCAGGCTCGTAGCCTTTGATGAGTAATACTAAACTTAATAAAATTTATATATTTAGAATCAGCATTATAAACACATTCTTTTGATACATTTATTGACATCAAAATTCCGTTTTTAAAAGTTTCGATTACTATTGAGCCGTATCGCTTGTTTTTTTATTGTTTTTTTTATTACGTATATGTTATTACGTATATGAGGGGGTTCTCCCCTTAGTCAATACCACGCTCTTTACGTTAAAAGTTAAAAAAAATTTGATTCACAAACCCCTGAATCACAAAGGCCGTTTAATTAGAATAGATAGCTCTTTTGAAAGCACTAAAAAAAAACTGTAGCGTAAAGAGCGAGGTATTGACTTGGGGGAGAACCCCCTCACATACGTTATAATTTCTGTTCGTTTTAAGTTCTAATATTCCTTCTTACATTTCAGTTGAAAAAACTTGTTTTTTTTTATTTAATTTCTGATCGTTTTTTAAATAATGCTTGGAAATCCGGCACCCCCTTCATAGAAATTTCCCTTACCCCAAAGAAACATCCTCCACGGAAATATTCTCAAGATTAACCCCCTCGTCTAGCCCCCCCCCTCCAGAAAAAATCCTTCCTGAAAATGGTTGTATACTTCCCAATAACCAATAAATAATGCTGGCAAGTCCGGCGCCCCCTTCATGGCAATTTCCCTTCCCCCATGAAAACTTCCTTCATGAACAGATCCTCCAACATAACCACCGACCCACCCTTCCCTCCCACTACCAGAAAAAAAACCTCCTGAAAACTTCTGTATATTTCCCAATAACCAATACTATATGTTAACATTGGGTAAAGTTCATAACTTTTAGCCCTCCCTCTGGGAACTTCGGGGGATTAAGTCATCCTAAAAGACATATTTATCATATTTTAGACCATGCTGAACAAAATGGCTATCTCAAAATTTTGATCGGGTGACTTTGGGAAAAAAAATAAGCGTGGGAGGGGGCCTAGTTGCCCTCCATTTTTTTTGGTCACTTAAAAAGGGCACTAGAACTTTTAATTTCCGTTCCAATGAGCCCTCCCACGATATTCTAGGACCACTGGGTCGATACGATCACCCCTGGGAAAAAAAAAAACAAAAAAAAACAAACAAACAAATAAACACGCATCCGTGATCTTTCTTCTGGCAAAAAATGTAAAATTCCACATTTTTGTAGATAGGAGCTTGAAACCTCTACAGTAGGGTTCTCTGATACGCTGAATATGATGGTGTGATTTTCATTAAGGTTCTATAACTTTTAGGGGGTCTTTCCCCCTTTTTTTGAAAATCAGCCAAATTTTCTCAGGCGCGTAACTTTTGATGGGTAGCACTAAACTTGATGAAAGTTATATATTTGAAATCAGCATTGAAATCTGATTCTTTTGATATATCTATTGGTATCAAAAACCCGTTTTCTAGAGTTTCGGTTACCATTGAGCCGGGTCGCTCCTTACTTACAGTTCGTTACCACGAACTGTTTGATTAGAAATTATGCAGTTAATTTGTGGAATGGTTTCCCGGAGAGCATTAGGGAGTCAGAAAACCAGTTTCAGTATAAAATTAGATTAAAAAGTTTTTGTTGGGTGGGAATTAATAATTTTTTTTTTTTTTTTTTTATTCGGGAGAGCTAAATTGTATTGAATGGTATGAAAAGAGTAGGAAGAGTGAATGAGTTTGGTTTATGATAAAAGATTGTGTGACGCTGCTCAGGCCACAATAGTGGCTTAATAAAACGTCATACGTTCTTACCATTTCTACGTTTGTTGATAATGTTATTCAAAAAAATGTGGTAAGTGCCAGTTAAGTATGATGTAATTATTGGTTGAAAATAAAAGTCATCTCATCTCATCTCTTCCATTGTTATCTTCTTTTAAAAATCATTTCAAATAGGCTAACACTTAGATAAACATTGCACTCAATCACAGAGAATGTATGGACCTATGATGTATGACTAATTTATTTATTTCCAAACCATTGAACAATAGAAAAACAGAGACAGAGTACAAAATAGAGAAAATTACAAAAAAATTGGAATAAGACAAAAAAAAAAACACCACAATATTTTATCAGAATAATTAAAAAAATACTCTATAAAACACTGAACACCTGTTACATACATCCATCTTTAAACATCACTGTATTAGACGAAGATGCCATGGATGAAAACTGATTTTGTTGTTATGTTTCAAAATACATTTTGATAGAGCTATTGCTGGGCTGGCTGTTTTATATTTGCGGATTAATGCTAAATTTTGGGTCCAAAGGGGCAAATGAAGTAAATATTTTGCAAGTTTGAAATATACTGAACAAACTTTACATTTATCTGTTTGTGAGAAAGCAGTCTTTCCTCCAAAGTTTATATGACCACCCCTTTCATAAAACCTTATATGCCCCAAGGGGACTTACAAACCTTGGCCCTGGGCTCTTGGGGGCTGTGTAGAGCTGATTAAAGGTCAACCTGGCCTGCTTTTCAAAGGGCACCGCGTTACCATCAAAACGAACAAACAAATAAATCAAAATTGGAAGTATATTGTTTTTAATGATAAAGGATAATTATGATAGAAAAATTTTAGTTGAAGAAATTTAAGGTTTGAAGTCTGTTTTTCTTTCAGAACTTTTTGAAAACCAGTTTAAATTGTTCAAATTTTCATTGGATAATGTAGAGCAACATCATTTCCGAACTTGTTTATTGCTCTTGAAATATTCTTAACAATGCCAGTAAGCGTTGCTTCTGAAGAGAGATCATTTTCGAAGCTAGAACTAATTAAAAACTATCTGAGACCAACATTGAATGAGGGTAGATTAAATAGTTAAGCAATATAATTATGTTGATTGAAAGTGAAGACGCAATGAAATTAGATTTTCAAGCTTAACTTACAACCCTTAAATAACTTACGACCCTTGCCCTGAGGGGTGTGGGGGGTTTGTCATGATCAAAGACATACTTTCAAGAATTTTCAACTACGTTGAACAAAATGGCTATCTCAAAATTTTGATTGAATGTGTCTGGGGAAATGGTGGGCGTGAGAGGGGGGTTAGTTGCCCTCCAATCACTTTTGACTATTAAAAAGGGCACTAGCCCTTTCAATTTCCAATCAAATGAGCCCTTTTTGAAGTTTCTGCAACACCGCTTTCTATAAATCCTTGTATGCCCCAGGGCATAACTTACAACTCTTGCCCTGAGGGGGTTATCATCCTCAAAGACATAATTTCCAGAACTTTCAACTACGTTTTACAAAATGGCTATCTCAAAATTTTGATTGGATATGTTTGGGGAAATGGTGGGCGTGAGATGGGGGTTAGTTGCCCTCCAATCACTTTCAACTATTAAAAAGGGCACTGACCCTTTCAATTTCTCATTGAATGAACCCTTTTTGTAGTTTTTATGATAACACTTTCCATAAAGACCTTATATGTCCCCATGGCACAACTTACAACCCTTGCCCCGAGGGCTGTGGGGTTGTCATCCTCAAAGACCTAATTTCCAGAACTTTCAACTACGTTGAACAAGATGTTTATTTCAAAGTTTTGATTTGATGTGTTTTGGGAAATGGTGGGCGCGAGAGGGTGGTTAGTTGCCCTCCAATCGCTTTCGACTATTAATAAGGGCATTAGCCGATTGAATTTCCAATCGAATAAGACCTTTTTGAAGTTTCTATGACAACGCTTTCTATAAACAACCTTATATGCCCCCAGGGCATAAGTTATAACCCTTGCCCTGAGGACTATGGAGGGAGTGTCCTCCTCAAAGACATAATTTCCTGATCTTTTAACTATCTTGTACAAAATGGCTATCTCGAAATTTTGATTGGATATGTTTCGGGAAATGGTGGGTGTGGAAGGGGTGTTATTTGCCTTCCAATCACTTTCGGCTATTAAAAAGGGCATAAGCCCTTCCAGTTTACAATAGAATAAGCCCTTTTCGTGGTTTCTACGACAACTCCTTCGATACGAATTGCCCTGGTCTAAAAGAAAAAAAATTAATAATAATACATTGTGCCAACATTGTTCTTTACTTAGGCGGCGCTATTGTGCTGCCTATGACAAAAATAGATGCTCATATAAGACCTAATTTTCTTTTTTTCAAAGGGATTATTGGCAAATAATTTTAGGTATGTAGTATTTTTTATGGTAGGAGGGTTGTGGGCAGGGGTGTCCTTAGGCTCATTTTATTGGGGGGGCGGGGTGGTTGATATTTTTAAATTTTACCGAATTGCTACCTGATTTATGCCGAATTTTCTGCACAAGTCAAGAATTTTGCAAAATTTCGGCCGATTTTGAAAAATTTATGCCGAAATTTTCGCCTTCAGGGAAAATTTTACCAAATACCAAAAAATTTGGGGGGGGGGAGGTGCGCCCCACCTCCCCCCCTCGGGACGCCCCTGGTTGTGGGACCCAGGAGGTCAGTTTTAACGGTCAGTTTTTTTAGTTCCTAGAAAAGACCCCTTAAAATTCTTTTGCACCCACTTCTACCATTATTTTATCTATTGCCTACCCTGCTGGTCTTTTCTTTCTAACATGTTATTTTTATGTTAAAGAAATGGGATGAATGCTTTCAGCATACCATATTTGTCAAATTTCGTAGTACAATCGAACAGTTCGTGGTAACGAACTGTAAGTAAGGAGCGACGCGGCTCAATAGTAACCGAAACTCTTAAAAACGGTATTTTGATATCAACAGATATATCAAATGAATCGGCTTTTTATGCTGATTTAAAATACATAAATGTCACTAGATTTAGTCTTACCCATCAAAGGTTACGAGCCTGGGAAAATTTTCCTGATTTTTTGAAAAAAGGGGGAAACAGCCCCTAAAATTCAAGTGATCTCAATGAAAACCACACCATCAGATTCAGCGTATCAGAGAACCCTATTGAATAGGTTTCAAGCTCCTATCGGCAAAAATGTGAAATTTTGTATTTTTTGCTAGAAGATAGATCACGGATGTGTGTGTTTTTTTTTTTGGGGGGGGGGGTGATTGTGTCGACCCAGTAATCCTGGAATATCGCGAGAGGGCTCATTCGAATGGAAATTAAAAGTTCTAGTGCCCTTTTTTAGTGAACACAAAAATTGGAGGACAACTAGGCCCCTCCCCCACCCCTTTTTCCAAAATTGTCCGATCAAAATTTTGAGATAGCCGCTTTGTTCATCATAGTTGGAAGGCCCAATAACTATGCCCTTGGGTATAACATGACCTCCCCCACAGCCCCAGGGGAAAGGTCTAAGTTATAAAATTTGCCATTGTTTGCGCATAGTATTTGTTATTCGGATGTTGGCATACATTTTTTTTGGGGGGGGGGGGCAAATTTTCTGCTTGGGATTTTTCCATGGGGGGGACTTTCCACGGGGAGGGATGTTTCCAGGGAGTGAACTTGTCAGGGGAAATTATACACGGGGGAAATTTGCCAGAATTCTTATACAAAATTCTTTTTATATGTCGGGCTTTCTCTTTTCCGTCTCAATTTTACGCGTGGAGTGGTTAAGAGTAAATGTCCAAGGTAAATTTTCACCGGGATTGAATTGTCTAGAGGATATTTCCGTGGGGAGGGGGTTTCTCCGTGAAGGTGGGGCCAGATTTCCTGGCATTATTTAAAAAACGGTCAGAAATTAAATAAAAAAACGAGTTTTTTCAACTGAAAGTAAGGAGCAACATTAAAACTTAAAATGAACAAAAATTATTACGTATATAAAGGGGATCCCCCCCTCCTCAACACCTCGCTGTTTATGCTAAAGTTTTAATTTTGTCCCAATTATTTAATTTTGACTCCTGAAACACAAGGGCCGTTTTATTAGCACAATAAGACGCTTTTTTTTAAAGTACTTAAAAACTTTAGAGTAAAGAGTGAGGTGGGGGACAACCCCCTTTATAGACGTAATAATTTCAGTTCGTTTTAAGTTTTAATGTTTCTCCTAACTTTCAGTTGAAAAAACTTGTTTTTTTTTAATTTAATTTAGCTATAGAACAATCAAACGTAATAATAATAATAATAATTTATTTATAACCCACTTTTATACAAAACAAGCGGAGTAAAGTACACTAAAAAAGGAAAAGAAAAAAAAAATCAATCAAATACAGAGAAACAAAGATAACTTAAACCTTAATCACTGACAAAAACACACGGATAATATTATGGTTTGGGCCTTGGGATACAAAGGCATTTCTTGTCAAATTATTACTAAGCAATTCAAACGATTGGATAATGTCGGTAGCACCATATTTCTCAATAATACGTGTATTACGATATGAAATGGGAAGGTACAATAAAAATTTGCAATATTTAAAATAAGTGATACGGATCTGGCGCAAATCATTCTTATTCAATAACGAATACATTCTACTTAAAAACAAGACAGAATGGTCACAATATGTGGAATACATTTTAGCTAAAGCTCGGCATGAATATTTTCCACGGTTGAGTACAATTTTCGCGTATCCGATCTTCAACTTTTCTTTAACATCTCTCAGAACTTGAAGTCGCAAAAAAGTGAGTGTAGAAAAAATACTAATTCCTAACCACCGTAAACTTGTAACATTGCGAATTACTGAGGATCCACAGGACAAATTATGAGCTGATGATTTGGGATTGAAAACTAAATATTCGCATTTATCAACATTCAGAAACAAACCAGCATCCCGAAACATCATAGAAATACGTTGCACCGATAATGCCAAAATAGACTTGGTTCGGTTTAAAACTAGCAGGTCGTCCGCATACGCAATATAAGACACATCAGATAAATTATAAAAATATGAAGGCTTGATTCCTAATGACACATTTTGAATGCAAGCATTAAATAGATAAGGTGATAGCACCCAACCCTGTCGTACTCCAGATTGAACTGGTATATTACCGCAATACCCTGTACCAGATTTTAAACGAAGAAACGAATTACTATACCAAAATTTAAGTACATGTATGATAGAAGGGTTCACTCCAAACTCTGACAAAGAGTGCAACATTTGTGCATGGCAAATACTATCGAAGGCTTTAGATAAATTCAAAACGCAAATATATAATTCATAACCTTTAGACTGGGCATCATAAAGAGTTGAAGCTGAAACCTTATGCGCATGTTGACACCCAATACGAGGTTGAAATCCAAATTTGTTTGAGTTTTTCGCAGTTTGTTCTATAATATATGGGAGCAGAACATATTCAAAAACCTTACTAATGTTGCAAGCAACAGAGATGGACCTATATGAACTGCAATCAAAAGGGTCTCTTCCGTGTTTAAGAATCGAAATTACCGTTCCGCAAAGGAAGGAATCAGGCACCATTGTCAAAGATAAACAGAACTGAAAAAGTAACTGGAGCTGAGCGACTAGTGCCGGACAATCACAACGTAAATTGTGAGTGCTAATCCCTTCAAGATCACTTGATTTAGACTTAAGTTTAAGCATACAATTAACAATACTTTTAGTTGAGACGGGAATAACATGACGTTGCAAAACTTTAGGTGGCAAAAATTTAGAAATTAAGCACTGAAAATGATAATGAACACTGTACTCAATCTTACAAAAAATATTTTTATTATGTCCAGGCCAAAACGAATCTGGGATAACATCACTGGTCCCTAATGAATCAAATTTTGACGTATTAATGACTTCTTTCCATTGTACTGCACTTTTAGGGAACTCAGCACCATTATATCGAATCAAACGAAGATACCGTTTAAACTCCGCTTTTGTCTTACTCTTTATATCAAACACTTGGCCTCGCAAGGGCCGCCCACACGCAATCCAGATGCGAAGCCAGAGTTTAGCACGATTTTTGACGGCTTTAAGACCCGAGTCTTGGACTTCGAGTTTTGAGTTTCACCCGGACAAGGGGAGCAGCCATATTCTCAGCTTGTTTCATGCACTTAACTAAGTGAAGGTAATAAACATTCAGTTGCACTCTGGCTTGTGGCGAAAAAACACTCGTGCACAGTAGATTAAAAGGGATCTTGACCCAGGACAACAGAGCTGTTAGGGTAGAAATAAATAAAGGCCAATTGGCCTTGCTCCGCTCTCGTTTCATACACCATTTTTTATTAGCAGCACAAGGATGATTAGATGTATCAGCGGTTAATGTTACAGTAAGGGAAAGGGGAAGGTGGTCAAAATCACGTTCGTCTTCGTCAACATTAACGACAGAACAGGTAACATCGGCAGAGCGAATACAATGATCAGTATTGGTCACAGTACCACTATTATGAATATAACTGTAATTAAGAGCTTTGGGTACTATGCGGTAACCAATAGGCAACGAATCTAAAACTAAGTTGGTACGAGTAGAGGAGCTATGAACATCACAATTGAAGTCACCTATCATTAGCCAACGATACCCATGCTTTTCAATATTGCATAACAGAGTTTTAAGGGATGAGCAGTCAATAGAAAACTTAGTAAGTGAAGCTAGACGTTTCTGATCGCAGGGAAGATATACATTTATAAATACAAGGTGACCAAGTCGTATTGCCATAATATTATCAGAGGAATGAAATAAAATAGGTGACAAAGGAGTAGCTAATCGTTTGATAACACATGCAAGACCCCCGGAAGGTCCGCCTTTTGTTTTTCGGGCATTGGTGGTAAAGACAATATGGTGGCTACCTCTTCGTAGAGAGTTAACGGAGACAGCGGGAAGTAAATGTTCTTGCAAGAACAAAATGTCAAAATCATTCATTTTTTGATTTAATGAGCCATCTTTATCTTTCGTGCCATTGATATTAAAA
Organism: Artemia sinica; assembly: GCA_027921565.1. Classification (NCBI taxonomy): domain Eukaryota; kingdom Metazoa; phylum Arthropoda; class Branchiopoda; order Anostraca; family Artemiidae; genus Artemia; species Artemia sinica. The sequence continues at coordinate 44,248,160 of CM051265.1, forward strand.
GAGCAGATTGAGACGGAAAGTTCGACAGTCATTTCCGAATCACACGTTTGCTCAGGAAATCACACAGAATACGACATTTTAGGCTATACGATGCATGATTACCCTCACAATTAGCGCATTTTGGATCAAAAACACAGGGGGAATCATGGGATGATACACGAGAGCCGGCACAGCGGCTGCATTTCGTTGGCTTATCGCATTTGGTTTTCATGTGGTTGGGAGATTGACAATTATGACAGCAACGGGGCGGCCGCAGGAATTCAAAGACCTGGAATGATTCATAACCTACCTTGAGCCCGAGTCGTAGGCTATTACTCTGGGCTACAGCATCAGCAAAGGTAATTTTCACAGCCAGGAATTTTCTGAAACGTTCAAGCGTCGATGACACCTTGACATTTCTTAAAAATTATTGCCTCATAATTAGCGGGCACCCCTTAACAATGCCATGAAATTTCTTTTCTTGAATCATGACGTCACAGCTATTCAATACGGTTGGAACCGCATCGCTGAAAATCTTTGCTGCAGATTGACTAATCTGAACAAGCAGCTTATCGCCAGAAGGCTTTCTGCTGTGAATAGCTTCATGGCGAGGGATTTTATTAATAGCATGAGCCCGTGTTGAAGGGTCGTCAAGTTTAGTAGGCACTTTTGAAACGAGAACGGTGGCAGTGCTTTCATTATGAGGACTAGCATAAGGAATGGGAAGTAACGGAAAATCATAAGCTGTTACCTTTTCTTTGATGAAGTTAAGGGTACTATCCAGAACACAAATCTTGGAAGCAAGTTTATGATAAGCAGGAATTACAGGCATTTCAATGGGTGAAATAATTACGTACGTTGGCACTGTTAGCTCCTCATTTTCTCACTTCCGAAGCAAATCAATCATATCTTTCACATGCCGAGCGGAGGCATTATCACCTTGTCTCCTTGGTGCTGTTTTGCTACTAGGGTATATTTCTGCCCATAAATCAACTTTAGCATCTTTGAGAATATTTTCAGGAAAAAACTCCACTGCATGACTAATAATAACTTCATCATCAATACCCGATCGAATGCTTGATTGGATAAAATTAAGAATATCTGAATGCGAAAACATTATCACTTTGCTTAGCTCAGCCCAAAATAATCTTGGTTCAAAACATAGCTGAAATTAATCCATTATCCAGGTAAAAAAAAAGTCCATCAAAATTTCATATGCAGTCATTAAAAACAGCTTTAAAGTTACGGAAAAAATCAACGATCTGGGACAAAATTGCAATATAAATGATTTTTACACCATTTTGTAGAGAAAAAAATTCTGTACAACATACTAAAAGTTCCTAAGAATCTCCTTGGAGGAACAGGGTGAAAAATGGGGAGGGGGAGGGGAAAAATCCAGGGAAAACTCGAAAATCTACGACCGGTAGTTTTTGATGCTGAGAGTGGCGTTCCTGCTGCTCTTGGGTCCAAAAAGAGCCTTTGCCCTGTTTTCCAGTTACAAGGGAATAGAGGGGGGAATCAAAATATCCTCTAAAGGGAAAAGATAGTCAGACGGCTCTACAGAATTTGCAGAGGAGACAAAGGTCTATCAACTCGGCTTTAACACCCTCTAACACCGTCTTGACGAGAGTTTAATATCCTATTCTTTGGTGCTTTTCTTTTCCTGTTTGCTAGAGACTCACTACCTACTGGTAGGTTCAATCGGTCAAGCAATAATGCAGGCTTGCCGTTCCCAATCTTTGCTCACTCCTTATAAGTATACCTTGGAAGTCCAGCAACATCAGCAATCTGGTTCACGTTTTCTCATCGACAAGCTGGATAGGCTAGGTTTTGCTTCGATTCGAGCGTTCTGCCACTGTAACTCATGGCAGGGGCGTCCCTAGGTGGGGGGGTCGGGCCCCCCCCCCCCTCCCCCGACTTTTTTGGCATTCGGTAAAATTTTCGCCGAAGGCGAAAATATCGGCCGAAATTCAGCAAAATTCTTGATTTCTATGGAAAATTCGACATACGTCAGGTAGCGATTTGGTAAAATTTAAGGAGAATTTCCCCCCCCCCCCCCCAATAAAATGAGCCTCGGAACGCCCCTGAATCATGGTAGGATTCAGAGATTTCTGTATAATTTTGATCCGGACAGTATCAAAAATCTTTCAGACCTCGAAAGAACCCTTAAAATAGCCTTTTGCCCAGAAAAAAAGTGTAGGACAAAAACTACAAGAATTAGTTAGAGAAAAACAGAAAGAGAACGAATTAGTCTCTCAATTTTATTCTAGAATAGTTGGTAAGGCAAAGGATTATTGCAAGTCAGCCGACCAAAACGACGCCAGTAGTCTCATATCAAACATTTTTAAAAGTGGCTTAAAAACTAATATCGCGCGCCGAGTAACGGAACAAGCATCACCAGATTGCGATAATGATGAACTACTAGAACTAGCTAGGAAATTTGAAACAATAGATTTAACATTTTGCAGTCCTAATGAAGTTTTAACTGCAGCAGTAAGCAGTCAAAACATTAACCATGATATGTCACAAAGCCGAACTCCCTCTATGTCAACATCAACTAGAGGTAATTATTTCAGGAATGATTTTAGTGGTAGAAATAATGCTCGCATAAAATGTTGGAATTGTAGGGGTCCACATAGACAATCTGAATGTAAGGAACCTACAACGTGTATCCGCTGTGGTGAAATAGGGCACAAATCAAAATCTTGTTTAGCTCCTACGCCTATAAATCTACCACAAGCAAACCAAAAAAAACTAAATAATTCGACTTTACCGGAGGCCGAGTCGAACATTATGCGAAGTCCTCTAATAAATAATATTTCTTCTGTGAACCATTCTGATTCACAAATTTGTTATTTAAGTATACCAGAATCAACCAGCGGTGTCTCATTTCCATTTATGTATGATGTAAAATTGTGCGAATCTATTAAAATTTTAGCATTTATTGACACCGGTTGTCAAAGGTCACTATTATCGGAAAATTTATTCTACAGCCTTCCTGAGCAAATACGAAAGAATATTAAAACGTCATTTTCAGCTGTAAAATCCTTGAGTGGAAATATTTTACCTGTTTTGGGGAAAATCAAAATTCTTGTTGCTATATCTGACGGAGTGAAACAAAGAAAAATTCATTGGGAATTTCTCGTTATTAGTGAACTTAAGTTTCCTCTAATAGTAGGCTATGATTTCTTAAATTGCTTGGAAATTTCTCTTGATACCCGTCGAAACCAAATCAGTTTAGGCTCCAATAATCTATATCAAGAAAATTTTAGCGCATTTTTTGCCGAAAACACTGGTAACGCTCGTACAGGAAATGTATATGTAGCCAAACAGATAACCATTTCACCAAACTCTTTTAGAATAATCAAAGTGAAACCGCAATCTAGTAACCAAAGTCCTGTAGCTCATGGGGATTGTCTGATGTTCAAGCCTTCACCAGCGTGGCTAAATCTGTATTTCAGAGTCAATCAGTGAAGTGTCTCATTCCTCATTTCCCTTAGTATTTTTTAACCCCACGCAATATCAAGTAACCTTATTAAGAGGTAAATTAATGGGACATTTTGAGCTTCTCCCAGAAGACTTAGCCTCAAGCTCTGGGTTAATTGCAGCCTGTGCTGAAAATGAATTTTCTCAAGGCAATAAAACTCAGGTAGATTTAAAAACTGAATGGCCATATGATGAATTTTTAAAACATGTCAATACCGGAGAATTAGCCGATAAAAATAGTGAGAAATTTAAAACTTTCATTTGTAAATTTAAAGATGTATTTGCTCGCACTGCTTATGATATTGGGGGTAATGATTTAGATGGGTTTGTCGTTCCAATTGATGAAACAGTTCCAATTAAAAGCAAAAAATAGTTTCCATTACCATTTTTAATGCAGGAAGTAATAATGAAACATGTTAAGGAAATGCTTCGAGCTAAGATTATTGAAGTGGGTCGATCACCATTCAACTCACCTGTTTTTATCATTGGGAAACCTAATAAAGAGGGCAAAATCTTACCAAAACATCTTTGGAATGAAGAAAACAGTAGGTTCTTAATTGATCGTAGAGAAATCAATAAAGGTATTAAAGATAGTCAATGGGAAATTCGCAGGATTGAAGAAGTTATAACTGATATGGCAGGGAAAAAACAATTCTCTACATTAGACATCAAACACTCCTTTTATGCATGCAATTTATCCGAAGAAAGTCGCCAATTATTTTATTTCAATGTTAAAGGTATGTCATACCGATTTTTGAAAGCACCAATGGGAGCTAAAAGCAGTCCTAGACAATTTTTAGAATTTCTGGGAATAATTTTTCGGGATGTCCCTAGTAAAACAAATGACGAAATAAATTTCTCTGATTTTCTGAGTTGGTACGTAGATGACCTAACAATACATACGGAAAGCGAAAAATTTGAAGATCATTTGAGACATTTACAAATTGTTTTTGAAAGGATACGTGAATTCAACCTTAAACTCAATTTATCAAAATGCTGTTTTTATGCAAATTCAGTCAATCTGTTAGGATTCAAAGTCTCACCCGAAGGGATCTCTCCCCAAGAATCAAAGGTCGAAGCGATTAGGGCGATGACACCGCCTAAGGACGTTTCGGACGTTCGTAGTGTCCTAGGCATGACTTCATTTCTACGAAGTTTTTACCTTAACTACGCAGAAATTTCATATCCTTTGGTTCGCCTAACTCGCAAAAATGTCCCATTTGTTTTTGGACCCACCGAAATGGAGGCTTTTGAAAAACTAAAATCCGAACTTACTAATCCACACACAATTCTACTCCGTTTTCCATCGAAATCAGAGGATTTTCATTTGTTCACAGATGCTAGCATGAAAGCAATTAGCGCTCTACTTAATGTGAAGTATGGTGTATTTCTCTAAAGAGATACCGTCTTATTGGTCCCCAGTGGGGGTTGATCAAGCCTCCACGAGGACAAGACCTTGGGTAGCGTGGTAGGCAGGATTCGTATCTACTCAAGATGTTGCTAAAACTACTTTAATAAACTTATAGACAAAATACAATACTAGAGTACACTCGTGAACAGTCTTCTTGAAGCCGTAGAGAATCCGAGCTATAGTCAACTTGCACCGGCTGGCACCGTTGATTTGGAAGTGGCTGCTGCACTTTCCAAGCACCGTCTATAGTTGGCTAGTGGAGGTTACTGGAACTCTCCGACGGCAGTTGATGTGGAGGTTATTGTTAAACTCTCCCAGCGCACCGTATATTATAGAAAGGTGGAGGTTGCTCGAACTCTCCCAGCGGTGTTCCTCTAACCACTTGTCACTGTTGGTTCTCAAAGCTGAACTGTCCACAAGTTGTCTTTTCCCCCTTCTTATCTTCCAAGGCCCAAGCATGGAATTCTGGTTCCATGACCCCCAAAGTAGCATCTCATTGGCTGGTAGGTTTTTGGTCATGGTGAATCACTTCCTTGAATAGAAAAGAAGGCAGAAACAAGTACTTAAAACAACACATACCAACTATACCCTTGAAGTGGAACATGCACTAAATACCAAAAATATACCCTTAATGTAATAAAACACTAAATACGAGAAATACACTTATATCTAACTTGCGTAAGCCTAGCAACAATCTTTACATTTCTCATGTCTTCTTTTCCGACGTCTTGCATCAGCGGCAACTTCAGCCGGAGGAGATATGGAAGAAACACTCAGATTTGACTATCCTACTGGCCTTTTAAGCTATTTGGAAATTAGCCAAGGCAGAACAAAAGAGCCGGAAAAATACGTGATCGATGGTGGATGGCCGCTCCAGCATATTCCATGGAAAACAGGAAACACTTTCGAACGGATTTGCAACAGTTACGTTTCATTCGTGACACAGAAGTATTCAAATACTTCCGTCGTCTTTGCTGGTTGCATTTCAGGTCCGTCTACCAAAGATGTCACCTAGCTTTCACACAGTATGAAGCTGCAAAGGAAGAAGGAGGACTTATTGCGGAATCCCAACTATAAGCAGAACATTGTTCGAGCTATTGGTAAGAAGCTTGCCCAAGCCGGCCTCACTGACCTTCATGCAGATAGAGATACGGACTTTCTGATTGTATTAACAGGTGTTAATGTGGCCAAGGAAAGGGTAACCGCAGTAGTCGAAGACGACACTGATTTATTGATCACTCTCCTCCGGAAGCCAGGGATCTCTACTTCGAAACCAGTACCAAGTTAAGAGCGCTGTCAACTAAATATTGGCACATCAACTTTATCTAAAGATCGCTGGAACAGGTTTGTCACTCTATTCTTGTTGATCACGCTTTTCTTGGTTGCGAAACGACGCTCCGTTTGTTTGGGATAGGAAAGCAGGCTGTCCTGCCATCCCCGAAAAGCCATGAAGAATTTAGGAATAACTGTGAACTATTCCTTAATCTGCGCTCTACGAAGCAAGAAGTCCAGCAAGCCGATGAAGATATTTTGCTGTGTTTCTACAAGGCTAAGAAAGGGGAGGGTCTCAGCAAAGCTAGGTACAGGGTTTTTCTTAAAAAACTGAACAGCTGAAAGATATCAACTTTTTTTTAAACCCAGAGAGACTTTCACCAACTCCATCAACTATGAAATTTCATTCTTATAGAGTCTTCTATCAGGTAATGGAATGGCGTAATACTGCGGTAGAACTAGACCCGAAAGACTGGGGTTGGCGATTACGTGACGGACGCCTCACTCCGATCATGACAGACATTGGACCTGCTCCGCCTCATCTGCTAAATGTGATTCATTGCAGCTGCATGCGTCCCAAATGTGACAGTTCGCGCCGTAGTTACAAAAAAAAATGGATTGCCTTGCACACTTGCTTGCAAAGACTGCCGAGGGATTGCGTATTCCAATAAAGATGTTTTTGTTGATAACAATGAAGAAGACGATGTTTAATACAAATCCTTGATCTTATCCTTTTTAGTTCAATCAAAACCGTAATTATCTATTGCTGTGATTACCGAAGCTACCTGATTTGTTTCATTTTTTAGATTTAGTTTTGTTTTATGTTTCTATTATATAGTCGAAGCAAATCTGCCCATGTATTTCGAAGCTCCGATGCATTGCCTCCCCTACGGTGAAAACACTGCAGAAAAGCAAGATACGAATCTAATACCATATTTTTTTAAACCATCGAGTCAAAAAACCTTCAGGGCAACATTTTGACCAGCCATATCGCACAACTCTCGAGGATACTGTTTTCCCCCTCCCCCTTCCCCGCTAAAGGGGGAAATCAAAAAACCTTCAGGGCAACATTTTGACCAGCCATATCGCACAACTCTCGAGGATACTGTTTTCCCCCTCCCCCTTCCCCGCTAAAGGGGGAAATCAAAAAAAGTCCAGCGATAAAATAATATAACTTTCTTTTTTCGAGTTTTCCGCGCAGAAAAAGAGCAGAAGTGAAATTCGAGCGCACAATAAATCTGCCCCTGAATTTTTCCGATTTTCCCCTTTCCCCCTGTTTTTTACCCTGTTCCGAAAAGGGATTTTTGGGGACTTTTGATATGTTGTACAGAATTTTTTTTCTCTACAAAACGGTGTAAAAATCTTTTATATTGCAATTTTGCCCCAGAGTTTCGTAGATTTACTGGACTAAATTGTTTGTTTTTCCAGTTTTAGGTATTAAAATGGCTCGTAGTGTTTCACAAAGCGTCGTTGTTCCACTCGTATTATGGGGGAAAAGTCCACCGACGCATAGTATTTCGTCGATTCTCGTATCAAGAAATCATTATACCATTGTCACTGGAACTAGTCAAGGACAGATTTGTCTCTGGGATTTTGACTTATCTTCTCTCGAGGTAGGTGTTCAATACTCTGATCAAAGATTGTAATGGATAAGCCAAAACGGGACATCTTTTCTCTCTGTATGTGAACACTATTTATGATGTTTATATGAAATACTAGCGTTACCTAACTAACCTTAGGCTATTTCCATTGACAAGCCGAATTGCAAATTATTACTCTGTATTGTAAATGGAAAATACTGTTTCTATGCTGTAAAATATGCTCTTGTACTGACGATCTCTATGAGATAAATTCTGTTCAAATAGTAATTGCCATTGTGTGTTCAAAAATTAGATTGCGAATCTGGCGATTTTGTTGGAAATCTACATTTTCGTTTTGTAAATTTTGTTTTGTTATGTTCTCTGTTTTACTGTTAATTCAGAATCTTGTTTCAAGGATTTGGTTTGTATTTGGAAAAGTCTTTTAAATATCAAATGCCTGCCTCGTATTGGTTGAAAACGGACATTGACAAGAGTAATAGCCTACTTTTTGTTCAAAATCATACATAAGCTGAGTGTATACTATTACCTTGCTAGATACCATATAATATGGGTATGTATTTGTATTGTATGAGCAAGTTAGCAGCCACTGGGTATGTTACAAGAATAATGACGAAAGTCCAGTAATAGAGAAAAGACCCAAATAGCCAGTTTTACCTTCTTCAAACACCATAGACTGTGACAAGACACAAACACAAGTGCAGGCTGAGTGTCAGGAAATAATTAATTTGACACTAAATTTGATATAATCCCAAAAAATGTCGGATTTATTTAGTTGCTCGGGCTATTGCTTAATACTATTAAAAACTATTAATTGATATTTGTCTAGTTGATGCACACAGTTCTGATTCTTCAGAAAAACCGTAAGGGGGGGGGGGTATTTGACAACTTCTCCGAGGGGTGATGAGTAACAAGATACGAAAAAAAATATGTTTTTGGTGACAAATTTCCGCTATCTTGGTATGAGGAAAATCAGTGGGGCTGGGGGGGGGGGGGTTGGAAAGACTTTTTCGACCGCTTGTGGAAATACAATTTTGTGCCTCTCTGTCTAGAAATAGTTATAAACACTCTAATTTCCTTTCAGTCATATAAATCTACTGCTTTTTTTTAAACTTACTTTTGCAGTGGGAGACAAATAAATTCATTTCTCAACAAAAATACTGGTAAAAAACGACTTAAAATATGAAAAGTTGTTGAACAGCATATTCACATATTTTCAGATTTTGACATTGCTTCTTTTCAATATTTTTTGTGTTTGCAAAATCACAAGAAGAAGGACAAGTAAAATGAAACTGTTAAGATAGCATTTTAGTTTTTGTTTTTATCTCAATATTTTAGAAAAGGAAATACTGGTGCGCTCATGCACTCCAATTGTAGAATTTTAGCCTTGTCAATACTACTGTCTCATTAGATATGGTTCCTAGTAAATACTAAGCGTTGTATCTCGGTAGGAGTAATTGTTCTGACACAAAATTGCTTCAGCATAAAATCCCTTCTAAAATATACTCAGATTTTCTATTTATACAAGAGCAGTTTTTTTTTCTCATTTTTTTTTTTTTTTAGTTTGAAGTCAAGCATTTTTAATTTATCAAACAGTTCGTGGTAACAAACAGTAAGTAAGGAGCGAAGTCAATTTTTTTCTCTTTTTTTTTTTAGTTTGAAGTCAAGTTTCATCAAGTTTAGTCCTACTCATCAAAAGGTACGTGCCTGAGAAAATTTGGCTGATTTTAGAAAAAAGGGGGAAAGACCCCCTAAAAGTTATAGAACCTTAATGAAAATAACACCATCACATTCAGCGTATCAGAGAACCCTACTGTAGAGGTTTCAAGCACCTATCTACAAAAATGTGGAATTTTGCATTTTTTGCCAGAAAAAAGATCACGGATGCGTGTTTATTTTATTTTTTTTTTTTTTTCCAGGGGTAATCGTATCGACCCAGTGGTCCAAGAATATCGTGGGAGGGCTCGTTGGAACGGAAATTAAAAGTTCTAATGCCCTTTTTAAGTGATCAAAAATGGAGGACAACTAGGCCCCCTCCCACGCTCATTTTTTTCCCAAAGTCACCCGATCAAAATTTTGAGATAGCCATTTTGTTCAGCATAGTCGAAAATATGATAGCTATGTCTTTTAGGATGACTTAATCCCCCGAAGTCCCCGGGGGGAGGGCTGAAAGTTATGAACTTCACCCAATGTTAACATATAGTATTGGTTATTGGGTATACAGAGGTTTACAGACGTATACAGACGTTTTCAGGGGGAATTTTTCTGGTAGGTGGGGGGTCGGGGGTTATAAGGGAGGATCTTTCCATGAAGGAAGTTTTCATGGGGGAAGGGACATTGCTATGAAGGGGGCGCCGGATTAAAGAAAAAGATCAGAAATTGAATAAAAAAAAAGTTTTTCAACTGAAAGTAAGGAGCAACATCAAAACTTAAAACGAACAGAAAATATTACGTATATGATTGGGTTCGCCCCTTAGTCAATACCTCGCTCTTTAAGCCAAAGATTTTTTTAGTATTTTCATAAAAGCTATTTATTCTAATTAACGGCCTTTGTGATTAAGGGGTCATTTTTAAAGAATTGGAACAAAATTTGAACTTTAGCTTAAAGAGCAAGGTATTGACTAGGGGGCGAACCCCCTAATATACGTATTAAAAATCTATAAATATAGAAGTTCGTTACGTAAGTTAATTCGTCAGTTACGTATATTATTACTAATAAACACGTTCGTAAATAAAATCAAACAAGTTTCGAGAAAGCCATTTAACCAAATAAAAGTAAAATTAATATGAAAATTGTGTTTTAATTATTCATGTACGGTGAGCCAATATCAAATCCTGCATTAATTCAAAAACGTTCAAAAATTAAATAAAAAAAAAACAAGTTTTTTTAACTGAAAGTAAGGAACGACGTTTAAACTTAAAACGAACAGAAATTATTCCGTATATGAAAGAGGCTGTCCCCTCCTCAACGCCTGGCTCTTTACGCTAAAGTTTGACTTTCTCACAACTCTATTTTTTTTTAAATAAAAAACTTTAGCGTAAAGAGCGAGGCGTTGAGGAGGGGACAGCCCCTTTCATATACGGAATAATTTCTGTTCGTTTTAAGTTTTAACGTCGTTCCTTACTTTCAGTTAAAAAAAGATGTTTTTTTTTATTTAATTTTAATGACAAGAATTTAAGGGCACTACATGCCTTTTTGACATCCTTCATCAAAGGTTACGCAAATAGTTGTCCAGTGTCCTGGGATCCACATCAGATTAATTTGGTTGCCTTTGGTTACTAGATTATTCAAGGCGTTATTGCGATTCAATTCACTTGTTTGTCGACTATTAATATTGTGAAGAGCCTCAGGAAGTGCTTGGTTGTCTGTAAGAATACATATTTTTCTACATTTGTAGTTCTTGTGCGGCAGTGTTCTTGCTGCCCCTTCTAGTCCAAACATTTCAGCTTGGAACACCGTAGTATAACTTCCCAGATCATAACTTATTATCTCTTTATCTGGTAAATTACAATGCCAGTTCCTGATTTCCCCTCAAACCGTGAACCATCTGTAAAGTGAATTATCACGTTACTTTTGTGAAGCAACTCTATCTCCTGCTCCATTTCCCTCCTATCCTTAATAGACAATCTGGAATTGCCTCTCGGGTTTTATTACTGCAGTCTGGCAGCACTTTTACTGCTTCTTTCTCTAGAAAGTTTTTTATGGGTTGAAGCAATATTATTTGTTCTGTGGATGCCGTTGCCGTTCCATGGCATGTGGAGATTATCATTAAGCATATTAGCCTTTGAACCCTTATTAGAGTAATATGGTTTTTGATCTGAGTCGAACTGACCCAGGGCACTCTTTCATATGCCAGAATAGCTCTGATTACAGTTTTATGTAGACGCATAGTTTTGTTTCGAGCTTGGACCCATTTCTTCCCCATCAACCGTTGGCACTGGATTAAAGAAGCTGTGGCTTTCCGAGACTTTTCTTAACAGTAAGCTTTCCTGCTTAACTGGTGGTCTAATATGACCCCAATGTATTTTGTCAGTTTTTCAGAGAAATCCGGTCATCATATGTTTTTAGAGTAAAAGGAACTTGCCATTTTCTCTTTCTGGTAAACACTACTATTTCGGTCTTTTCTTAAGCTAAACGTAGTTTATGCTTTTTTGACTGCTTTTGATTCCTTTCAGCATAAGCTGCCCCAACTCAAACAGGGTCCTTTAAAATTTTTCTCTCAATAAGGATACTAGAGCATCAGCATACGGGTGGGTATATCCTGAATTCTTTTCTTATATATTAATAAACTGTCCATAATAAGATTCCACATATATGGAGAACTTATCCCCCCCCCCCTGCGGGCACCTATTATGAAGAGTTGTGGGTAATTTGACTCCCTTCTGGTCCACGACTACTTGTCACATTCCAAGCATGTGGTAGTTCCATATCTGAATGCACTGATCAGTCATTCGATCCTCCGTTGCTGCCTCTATGGCTTAGAAAATATCATTTCCAAATACACCTTCTTTATCTAGCATTATGTCCAGTGCATATTTCTTAATTTCAAAACTTGCTCAATTCACCGTACTATTTGGTGTATTGGAGCTTCTGTTGAGCCTTAAACCCCATTTTTTTTCTAGAATCATCTTTTTGGCCTCTGGATTATTTATCAGGTACCATTCGTCTGGAATTCGTCTGGAAAGATGTTAAGTGATCATTCTATATGACCGAGGGTTGGTATAGTCTTCTTGACCTGGTTTAGGCATGAAGACACCTCTTGCTTTTAGCCACGTCTGGGGAATATTGCCCAAAGCGAGGCTTGCCCAAGCTATGCTAATATAGTGGGTCTTTACATTTTCTTATCTCTCTTGGAGCATTATGGGATAAACCCTCCAGGGGCTTTTAAGTTGTTGAAAATCATCCACAACTTTTTTGACCCAAAATTTGAGACGCCAGCCTCATTCAAACAAATGTGTTACTAATATAGGCCGGTTTGGGGGTTATTTCTTCTGGGTGCTTTATTCGAATGGCAATCTTGTGGTTTAGAGTTTGTTCTGGGTCTGCAGTGAGAGTGCCATCTTCTCTTGATACGCATATCAGACGTGCCCGCTGGTCATACTTTAGTATCTTCAGTAGTTTTTTAGCGTCGTTATCTTACTTTATACTATCCCATAAATTCCTCCATGCGCTCGTCTTTACCCTTCTTATTTCTTATTTAAGGAGTTTTAATCCTTCTGAGTATGAATCCGAGTCTTCGAGATCATTTGTTTGGATGGCTTTCTTTAGTAGTCTTCGTGTCATCATCCGCTTTTGACTAAGTTCCGAAGCCCACCAAGTATTTGCCTGTTTCCCGTCTTCCTCATATGTTAGAGGACTTGCCTGTATCAAAAGCCTTATTCATTCTTTCTTTGGGGCCTTCTGCTACCTTATCCAGGTGCTGCCTTAGTCTTATTTTACTCTGATGGCAGACTTAGCAGTTCTTCAACTAATACTTGTTTATAAGTAAGCCAGTTGTTTTTTGTTTTTTTTTATGTTCTTCATAAACGTTTTCTTCTGTGGGAATATTTCAACTTTAAACCTTATTAGACGATGGTATGCTTATGACGGGACATCACTCACATCCTATTCTTTTACCTGTATTTCATGCTTTGAGGTGACGATTATAAAGTCCAGCACTTCTCTTCTTCATGTTATAAAAGTGGGCCTCGTTCCCCGATGGCACCACTCAAAGCTCTCTTTTGCGAGGTACTCCATGAATTAAGGCGCTTTCCATTTGTATTTGTGCTTCCCCCTGAGGTTTGGTATGCATCATATGCTAGAATCATGGAGTTCAATCGAAACCCCATGAGTGCAATCACCTCACAAAGGTGGCCGGACTCTACCCCAAACAATTAACATTGAGATTAGTTGAAATATTAGTTTCCATTCCTGAATCAGCTTCAAATGACAATTCTTCCTCACTTGACAGGTTTTTTTTTTCAAAGCGTGTGTTTTTAAGTTTTCGCCTACTATGGGGGTTCTTTACTAAGTTGCATCTCACGCCACAGCCATGATAATGCTCGATACTAGGCTACCGATATATAGAACTTACTTACTTAGAACTTAGTTCCTCCTGCGCCATTGGTAGCACATAGGGCGTCGATGAAGCCTCTCCACTCGTCCCGAAGCAATGCTGCAGCGGTGACATCTTCCCATTCAAGTATTAACGAGGTCTTAGCCGTCCTCAGATCTCGATCAAAAGTTCACCGCAAAGTGTTCTTTGGACGACCTCGTCTTCTTCTGCCGTCTGGTTTCCAGTCGTAAGCTGTCCGAGGAACATAGCCCTGAACTATATTCAAACGTATATTTGTATTTTATTTGAAGCTATTTTGTGTTGATTTTTCCTTCTAGAGTTCTGATTTTTCTTATCTTATTGTGAAGGACTCTCCCATAGGATGAACTAATAAATTCATTAATGACCCTCGCACGTATGTTTTCGTTATGTCATATTTTCAGCTATTGATTTTATTTTAGTTTTTTTTTTCTCGTTTTTTTATCCACAATTTTTTCCTCCTAGTATTAACTATTTATGCGGACAACTTCAAGTTTCTAGCTTTAGTTGTCCTGTGGTTTATTATGGACAAACAAACAACCATTGTAATAAATAAGAAAAGCTGTATACACTTGAAGATGAACTACTCAAGTGAAAAATGTGAAAATTAATGCAGAATGATTATGGAGCCAACGGGATTGACATAGGCTTTAAAAATCCCAAAACATAAACTTAAAAAGAGAAAACGAAAAACAGAGAGCTGGAAATGTGACGTTATGATAACAAGCGTGCGAAGGCGCATTTACGATGGTGAAGCCCTTGCTTAAAATAGTTACTATTGGTTAGACAAGGGGTACAGACTCTTTTTTATTTGGTGATCATTTTTCCACCGCCTTTTAAAAATTTATATACTTTTCAGGCAAAACCAAAATGCTTGATGCTGGGGCATACAGCAGCAATAACGTGTTTAGTAAGAGGATCAATTAATGTCGACCTAACTAATGTTATATCTGCCTCAGCAAATGGGTAAGAAACTATTGGAATAATTTAAATCTCATTATCTAATAATAGTATTACACTACTAATTACCGATTTTATGTATGTATTGGAATAAGTTAATTTAAAATTAAATTCTTTAAAAGTCGGTGTTACAAAGGTGAAGCCAAGTTTCACGTTCAAGAGATGTCTCACTTGTCTACCCGAGAAAAAATATAATGTCGCTTATGTTTATACTTGTTTAAATGTTCTCCGGAGCACTTGGATCTCGGTCCGGCTTTGTCTAATGGTTGAGATAGGATTGATTGTACGGTCCGAATTGATCTACAGTGGTTTATATATACTAAAAAAAGGTGCTTTCATGAATCTCATAGCCAAAAAGGTCAAAAATGAAATATGGCCTAGAAAATGAATTTTTGTGCTTCCAGCGTTCTTCCTCAGCAGTATTGTACTCCTTATTTTGGGCCGAGAAAGGACTGGAATAAGCTAAAAGTTTTTGATTTCATACCAAAGCTGTAGATAGTTCCACTGAGTGTAGTCTTTATGCCCTTGGGTAGGTGAAAGTAGCGTTTTCTCTGGTTTCATCTCTGTATCATTTGCCCAACTAATCTAGAAGAACAGATTTGTAACATCCTTTTCAGGCTAAAATACCCGCATCTTACTGTAATATAAATTGATTGATTGCCAAGTTTTAGAAAATCAATCTTGGGATCCTATGAAGGTAACTTTGTTTCATATTTTCTATTCATATGCTTATGTTGATTATTAGAATTGATACTTTAAAAAGCGGTTTTGGAGTAGTAATATAGATTTTGCAAGATGAGTGTCCATTATATACCTGAAAATTACTTAAATGGGTTTGGACCTTATACATCGTCTCTATATGCAGATTGTTTGCAGGATGCGCATAATCGTATATCAGATGCAACGAACGCCATAAGGCTTCAGTGTTTTATGTTTTTTTCACCAGAGGCACTACATATGGAACGGATGGTCGTGTAAGCATTGGAGGAGGCTTATTTTATTGTAAATGGAATTTTCTAGCTCCCCTTTTAAGATTCAAAATTGATCTAAGGGCAAGTAGTCCCACGTCACGCCCTCTTTTCCTCAGATGCATCCGATTGAAATTTTGAGATAGCTATTTTGTTCAAAATAGTTCAACCGTCATATACAAATGCCGAAAGGATTGCCACAACCCCCCAGAGCCAGGGGGCAAGGGTTGTTGGGTGAGCTGCGTCAAGAAAGGAGTTTGCGAAGTACGTGACAGGAGGGTATGGTTTCTAACAAAGTCAGTGCAGCGAAGACCCTCGATTCTTCGAATATGGTGGGTCTGAGCGACATCGACGGTGTTGAGGACAGATTTACTGATGACCGTGTCTCCTCTACATACAATAGGACAGTGCTGAGTAGAATTTTCACTCAATAGCATTTTAGGTAGCTCGGTAGCTTTGCGCCTGAATTTTTGTTTTGTGCCCCAACAATGGTAAAAAAACGCCACATTTTTGTGGTATAATCTCTTTCGCTACTTTAAAAGGGTAGAAATCTTTAACTACGTTTGATTGAACACGCTTCCGATGTTTTAAAGCAGCTGGTTTGGTACTATCAACCCTGGGGAAAAACATAAATGAATAAGTATTCTTGATCCTACCTCTTTTTTTAAGAAAACATCAAAGATATTGATTTATTAATTTTTTTTTCCATTGAATTGAGAGCATGAATTATTACCTGAAGAATTTTTTCAAACATTAATTGACATTACATGAAAGAAGATAATTTTTATAAATTTTTGTATAGCCTACCGAAGATGGAAACCGTATTCATATATTGTGCGATGCGTAGGTTTTTCAATGATGACGTAGTCACCTCCTTTGTTCTCTATGCTGATATATAATTTATTCTCTGTTTAGTGAAATGTGTAGCTGGGATCTAGTAACTGGCCAATGCTTAGAGAGTGTAAAATTGCCGTACGTCCACACCTATATACAGGTAAGTGTTTAAACTAGACTATATAAAGGTATATAAGAGTTGTATTTCATCTTATACTTACGTTGACATCTGTAATTATAGCCATAAATGTGTATGTAACTATCTATATAGTTACTTATGCTAACTTGCTTGTGTCAAGATTTTCCAGTGAAGAACCATTGTCGAAAATTTAAAATATTTAGCTTTATAGCCTCGTATCTATCTTGGTCTGATCTTGATTGCTAACTCTTGCCTGTTTGTCTTGTGATTGACTGAATCTTTTTGCTAAAGTTTGAAATTTGGGCCCCAATTCATTTAGAACGACTGTTCAAACACAAAAGCGATCGCAACGGGATAAAAAGTATCCGATCCGCTTCAAATTGTCTACGTATTCCACAAATAGTGTTTACTTTTTAAGAAAAATGGATTTATAGAACTCCGAATCTGTTAATTACAAACCTGATGCTAATATTGCAATATGGGCGTCTAAAAAATCATACTACAGTATCAGATGTTTGTGTTTAGCTCAATAGTACTTCTTAGCTCTGACTGTCAAGTACTTTTCAAAGGGGGAGGCTGTAGTTTCGATGTATGGATTAAGCGTGAAGTAGATTTGAGCTCAAAGAAGTAGGCTTCAATCTTAGTGACTTGAAAGTTACTAAGATTTAAGTATGATGTTCACACTGAAAACGTTTTAAGTATAGTTTTTACCAAAAATGACATTTGAAGAACCGAACACATTAAAATAAAAACATTTTTAGCCCCTGAACCCATTTAGCTCTATTCATATATGGGTACCGTTTTTTTCTAAGATTTTGTCTTGGTCTCAGGGTCAAACCTTAGTTTTTCTTGGTCTCGCGCTTTTTTCTCTTGGTCTCTTTCCCTCTTCTCTTCTTCTTCATTTTTCTCTTCCCTAGTTCCATAAGAATGGGAATCAGCGTAATTGGGGAGGTCACCGTAACTGTGAACTTGCGTAGCACAGTCAGAGGCAACGCTATAGCGTTGCCTATAGTAAAGGCCATACGGCTCCAATGTTTTATTGTTTACTTATTTTTTTTTTTTTCCCAGAGGCACTTCATATGGAAGGGGTCGTCGTATAAACTTCAACGGGGGCTCATTCGATTGGAAATCGAGAGTTCTAGTGCCCTTTTTCAGGGTCAAAAGTTATTGGAAGGCAACTAACACCCCTTCCAAGCCCACCATTTCCCCAAAGACATCCAATCAACATTTTGAGATAACCATTTTGTTCTACGTAGTTGATTTCCAGATATAAATTATGTTTTTGAGGAGGATACTCCCCCCACAGCCCTTAGGGCAAGGGTTGTAAGTTATGCCCTGGGGGCATATAAGCTTTATATAGAAAGCTTTGTAGTAGAAACTTCAAAAAGGGCTCATTTGATTAGAGACTCAAAGGGCTATTGCCCTTTTTAATAGTTGAAACTGATTGGAGGGCAACTATCCCCCCTCTCACGCCCACTTTTTTCCAAACACATCCAATCAAAATTTTGAGATAGCCATTTTGGTCAACGTAGTTGAAAATTCAAAAAAAGGGTCTTTGAGGATGACAACCCCCCCCCCCCCCACAGCCCTCAGGGCAAGGGTTGCAAGTTATGCTCTGGGGGCATATAAGGTTTTTATAGAAAACGTTGCCGTAGAAACTTCAAAAAGGGCTCATTCGATTGGAAATTTAAATGGGTAGTGTCCTTTTTAATAGCGTAAAGTGATTGGAAGGCAACAAACACCCCTTCCATGCCCACCATTTCCCCAAACACATCCGATCAAAATTTTGAGATAGTCGTTTTGTTCAGCGTAGTTTAAAGTTCTGGAAATTATATATTTGAGCAGGACACTCCCCCCACAGTCTTCAGGACAAGGGTAAAAAGTTATGCCCGGGGGCTATATATGGGTCTTTCCGAAGGGATGCTCGTATAAACTTCAGAGAGGGCTCATTGATTGGAAATTGAAAGTTCTAGTTCACTTTTTAAGTGTCAAAAGATATCGAAGGGTAACCAGCCCCCCCCACGCTCTTTTTCCCAAATGTATCTGATACAAATTTTGAGATAGCTATTTTGTTAAAAATAGTTCAAAGACCTTATAACAAAAACTCCGGTGTCGAAACAACCCCCCTGGGCCCGGGGGCAGGCGTTGTAAGCTATGCCCTGGGGGCATAAATGGTTCTTATGGAAGGGATATTCATATAAACTTCAAAGAGGACTCATTTGATTGGAAATTGAAAGTTCTAGTTCAATTTTTAAGAGTCAAAAGAGATTGGAGGGCACCTAGCCCTCCCCCCCTCCACGCCCTTTTTTCTCAAGCCTATTTGATAAGAACTTTGAGATAACCATTTTTTTTAAAAAACAGTTCAAAGACCATATGACGAAAACTCCGGGGTCGACACAGCCCCCTAGGGCCCAAAGGCTGGTGTTGTAAGTTATGCCCTGGGGGAATATATGGTTCTTATGGAAGGGATGCTCGTAAAAACTTCAGAGAGGGCTCATTTGATTGGAAATTGAAAGTTATAGTTCAGTTTTTGAGAGTCAAAAGAGATTGGAGGGCAACTAGCCCCCCCCCCATGCCCTTTTTTTCCCGAGTGTATCCGATAAAAATTTTTAGATAGCCATGAAGCTAAAAATTGTTCAAAAGTCAGATAACAAAAACTCAGGTGTCTACACAACCCCCCAGGGCCAGGGGGCAGGCGTTGTAAGTTATGCCCTGGGGCATATATGGTTCTTTTGAAAGGGATGCTCGTATAAACTTCAGAGAGGGCTCATTTGATTGGAAATTGAAAGTTCGAGTTCACTTTCTAATGGTCAAAAGAGATCCGAGGGCAACTAACCCCCCCGCCCACGCCTTCTTTTTCCAAACCCATCTGATGAAAATTTTGAGACAGACAATTTGTTTAAAAAAATAGTTCAAAGGTCGGATAAGAAAAACTCCGGTGTCATACAACCCCCCAGGGCCCGGGAGAAGGTGTTCTAAGTTATGCCCTAAAGGCATGTATGGTTCTTATGAAAGGGATGCTCGTATGAACTTCATAGAGTGCTCATTTGATTGGAAATTGAAAGTTCTAGTTCACTTTTTAAGAGTCAAGAGATTTTTTTTTTCAGGTTCAGGTTCATACATTTTTATTAACAAAAAAACAACTCAATGTGACAACAAGTCGCACTAAAGCAAGAAGATGCTTGAAAAAGCGACCGGTTGGATATCATGCATGCCAAATCATCAAACCAATTAAAATGAAAAAAGGGGAAAACAATAATAATAACAGAAAATAATGATAAATATATAATGGCACAAAATATAAAAAAAAAAAGCCTTCTCTCGAACCATTAACACTACCAAATTCCTGAAAAGAAAGGATTTTTAATACGGGTTTTAAGTTGCGGCACACTTTCAGCTTGACGAACAGAATCTGGGAACGAATTCCAAACTGACGGGCCCATGTGTCTGGTCACTTGACTCGCTCTGGTTGTGTTCCGTGGCTCAGATGCAAGACTATCCGCACTCCTAGTCGAATAATCGTGATAAAACGAATTAGGCTTAAAAATATTCATAAAAAAATTCGGTGCAAAACCATTCAGACACTGAAATACAAAAACTCCAATTTGATAATCCCTTATTTCACCAACCTTTAAAATTTTAAACTTTCTAAAAAGTGATTCAGTGCTATCAACACCACGATCATACCTTCCAATCAACCTTATAGCCTTATTCTGCAGAACTTGAACTCTTCTAAAATTGCAACTAAAATTACTCGCCCAAATCAAACAACCATAATTTATATAAGGCGCTATTATGGAAAAATACAATAAAAGCAGAATTTTCAAAGGTAAAAAATTTTGAAAACGGTTCAGAACTCCAAGGCCTCGCGCCAGCTTGCATGCTATAATGTCGCAGTGTTTTCTCCAACTCAAGTTTCGATCCAGGATGAATCCCAGATATCGGATCTCTTCAACTTGTGATAGCGGTAGGCCATTGTAAATAATGACACCAGGGAGAGTGGGAGCAGAACCAGTCCTCGTAAACATCATAAAATTAGTTTTTGATGCATTGACGCTAAGTAGGCTAGCACAAACAAATTCATGTAGGCCATCCAGCGCCTTATTAGCCTTGAACAAGAGCTCTTGCAGCGACTTTGCTGCAATCACTAAAGCCGTGTCGTCAGCAAAAGAAGTAACTGAAGCTCCGGGAATGTAGAATCTCATTGTGTCTACAAATATCAGGTACAGGAGAGGGCCAAGAACTGAGCCCTGTGGAACACCACACTTTATGGGAAACGGCTGAGAAGATTTGTTACTCAAAGTCACTCGTAGCTTCCTTTCACTTAAATACGATTCAAACCAATTTAAAACACTACCCTTTATGCCTAAATAACACAGCCTTTCTAATAAAATCTTAAAATCAACAGTGTCGAAAGCTTTTCGAAAATCAATAAAAACGCCCATGCACTGCTCGCCATTCTCAAGTGCTGAGTTGATATTTTCCAGAAGATGCTGGACTGCCTGCGTCGTCGAATGTCCTTTCCGGAAGCCAAATTGACCATCGTGTAAAACACCAATTTTCATCAGATACTCATAAAGCCGGTGATGAACAATCTTTTCATAAACTTTTGAATAAATCGGGAGAATTGATATTGGTCTCCAATTAGATATATCAGTTTTGACTCCACCTTTGTGCAGCGGTACAACTTTAGCTATTTTAAGCGCACTCGGAAACATCCCCTTTTCCATAGAAATATTGATAAGGTATACGAGGACAGGAAGCAAATAAACCAGAACCGACTTGAGCGTTCTAAGGTTCATTCCATCAACTCCTGCACTGTTTGACTTAATCGTGCTAACAATTTTGCGTACCTCCTCTTCAGTACAAGGCTGGAAATGCATTTCGAAACCTCTTCCTCGCTCATCAACAAAACTGCTTGATTCGAAAACATGGGAGCTCCTTGCTTCTTCTTGAATCTTGCAGCCAATTTCAGAGAAATATTGTCCAAATGCGTTGCAGATTTCCTCAGTTTCTTCCAAGGTCCTATTATTTAGTACAATTTTTGGCTCCGATGGCTTCATAGGGCCTTTTAGAAGATCATTCACAACTTGCCATGTTGCTTTGGGGTTACCTTTACTTTCTTCAAATACATTTGTAAAATATGCCTTCTTTTTTTTCCTTCTTAGGGCATTTGCCCTATTCCTTAGCTCTTTATACATCACATGGAGCTCATTATTCTGCGGATGATTCAGATGCTCCTCACACGCCTGATTTCTCATATTAAACAGATTCAGCAGCTCATTATCACACCATGGTTTTCTTGGTTTATTCTTTCTGGGGTTTGTTTCTTTAAGCGGACACGTCCTATCATAAACATTCGACACTATTTGGTTAAACTTTTCAAATGCTTCCGACGGATCATCTTCATTCAGTACTGTTTCCCAGTTAATAACACTAATTTGTTCTTCAAATTTTTTCAGATTAACTGGCTTCAGTTCACGCATTGGTATTTTATTCTTTCTGTTATGTTTCTTCACTTCAGAATTCAAATGCAATACAACCGGAAGATGGTCGGAGGCTGGGCTTATAACAACAGAGCAGTACGCTTTACTTAGTATCGCTGAAGACACAAACACATTATCGATGAGCGTTTCCGAATGATCCGTGATTCTCGTTGGAATGCTCACGGTCGGGTATAAATCATTTGACATCATCAGGCTCAAAAAATCCAAATTTGGTCCACGTACATTTAACAAATCAAAATTAAAGTCTCCCATACATATAAACTCTTGACTAGATCTATTTACCTTTGCAGCAAGACATTCAAATCCTTCAGCAAACTCTTCAAATGATGCACTTGGTGGCTTATATACAACAGTAAAAATACAAGCTCGATTTTCAAACTGAATTTCTATACTAAGGGTTTCTATCTTACCCTCCTTCCAAATGTCCAAATCCTTTCTAATTTTCCAATTCAAATCCTGTCGGACAATGAAAGCCAGGCCTCCACGTCCCATTGACGTTCGACTTCGAGCAATCAGTTCATAACCTGGAAAATTAAAGGACGAAAGAACAGTATCATGACCCAAAAATGTTTCACATAATGCCATTATATGTAAATTATTAGATCGGGAAATAAAATCAAAAATCTCATGGTAAGAAGACGTTAAATGACAATTCCATGTACATGCATGAAATCCAGACCGGCCTAACTCCTCCAAAGTTGATAACTGACGATATTTACTATCAAGAGATGGACGAAAACTAATTTGCGACCCATCATTTCCAATATCCGTCAACAAATAATCATCAACATTAAACGGATTATTTTGCAAATTACTCAATCTTCCACTTAAACTACTACTCATATCAACTTACGCAAAAAAGAATCCTATAATTCATCCCTTTTCCGCGCTCAAACGGGGCGATATTTATACTCATAAGAAATCAAAAAATAAACAACAAAATAAAAATATAAATAAAGAGTAATATAGAACATCTTGACGAGATAAACACTACCAAACTACTCATAAACAACAAACTAAACGCAATCTGAAAGCGAGTTAATTCGACGAGCAGCTCGCTCACCCGGAAGCATTGCGAGAACCTGGCCACGATCTGACCATACATTTTTCACGCCAAACTTGTCTCTCGCGGCACTCAGGATATCGCGACGGCGCTTGGTTAGAGACTCAGACAAAAAGATTTTCGAACCAGCCAATTTTGATTTACTCGCAAACACTCTACGGGCCGTCTCACAGGTAGAAAATCTCACGAACACTGGTGCAACTTTATCGTTTGCCGACCCTGGATTATTCAATTTCGACCTGTAAACCATAGCAAAATCACAATCAGAGATACCGGAAAGCTCCAGCTTTTGCGAGGCTATATTCAGAATGGTCGACTTCAAGTCAACACCCGGCTGCTGTTTAATACCATGAAAAACTAGAGTTCCAAGCTGTTTTTCTTGCTCATAATCATCAATTTTCACTTCTAATTTTGCAATACGGTTCTCTAAATTTTCAATCAGTCCTTTGATATTCTTTACTGATACCAACAATTGCTCTAGCTTCGGATTAAACTCAAGCGACACTGACGAGTATATTTCACTCACGATAGTCTCAACAGAAGTTTTCAGAGTTCGGTCGTTTCCGCATTTATCTTGAACTTGCTTAGTAATCGCGCTCATCATTGATTCTTTTGTCTTAGCGATTTCTTCCTCAGTTGCGACTATTTTAACTAGCAAATCCGCGGTAGATGGTCTAGAAGAAACTGCTCTCAGCGATGCGAAAGTTTTGGAAGCCGTCTTATAAATGTCCGGGTTTTGGTTAACCTCTTTAAACGCACTTCCAACATTTTTATCAGTTTTTGTAGATGCTTCGCGGTAATTGTCCTCAAACGAGATGAGACTATTCTCCGTTAGGCGTGACTCTGTGTGATCTCCATACGCAAAAACTAAGTAGTTGAAGATTCCTTTTCTATCCTTTGAAACTTGGATAATTCTTACGGGCCACAGCGGGAATCTTTTGAAATTCGCTAACGCAAGCTGGAACTGTTGAAATTTTGACATTTCTTCGCTACTACGAGAAAAACCAAAAAGAGAAAAAAAATCAACTTATCTTTCAGTGGGCAGGCCCACGGCAGCAGTGGCAATCAGCAATTCACGGCTGGCCCGGTGGTCCGCGGAACCTGCTTTGTTATTCACCACCGTACTCTGGCATCCTTAATCAGCTAATCCAAAGTAATACGAACGCCACACAAATAATAGGATAATCTGTTGATTGCTACCGTAATATAAGTCCTTTTTCTTTTCACAAAACGTGAATTAATTCACTTATTGCGAAACTGTCCGCTGTAATTAATTCTAAATTTAATCCGGCTTATATTACGGCAACTAGCCGCCCCCACGCCCTTTTTTCCCCAAACCCATCAACTACAAATTTTGAGATAACCAATTTTTTTAAAATTGTTCAAAAATTAGATAACAAAAACTCCGGTGTCAACACAACCCCCCAGGGCCCAGGGGGTAGGCGTTTTAAGTGTTCTCCTGGGGGCATATATGGCTCTTATGAAAAGGATGCTCGTTTAAACTTCAGAGATGGCTCATTTGATTGGAAATTGAAAGTTCTAGTTCATTTTTTAAGAGTCAAAATATATCCGAGGGCAACTAGCCCCCCCCCCACACACCTTTTTTCCCCAAGCCTATCCGATAAATTTTTAAAATAGCCATTTCATTAAAAATAATTCTAAGTTTAGATAAGAAAAACTCCTGTGTCGACGCAACCCCCTCCCCCAGGGCCCGGAGGCAGGCGTTGTAAGTAATGCTCTGGGGGCATGTATCGTTTTTATGGAAGGGGTGGTCGTATAAACTTCGGAAAGGGTTCATTTAATTGGAAATTGAAAGTTCTTGTTCACTTTTTAAGAGTCAAAAGAGATCGGAGAACAACTAGCCCCCCCCCCCTCCACACCCTGAATGCATCAGATAAGAATTTTGGGATAGACTTTTTAAAAAAATAGTTCAAAGTTCAGATAACAAAAACTCCGGTGTCGACACAGCCCCCCAGGGCCCGGGGTAAATTTTGTAAGTTATGCCCTGGGGGCATATATGGTTTTATGAAAGGGATGCTCGTAAAAACTTCAGAGTGGGCTCATTTGATTGGAAATTGAAAGTTCTAGTTCAGTTTTTGAGAGTCAAAAGACATTGGAGGGCAACTAGCCCCCTCCGCCCTTTTTTTCCCGAATGCACCCTATAAAAATTCTGAGATAGCCATTAAGTTAAAAATCGCTCAAAAGTCAGATAACAAAAACTCAGGTGTCGACAAAACCCCCCAGGGTCCGGGGGCAAGCGTTGTAAGTTATGCCCTGAGGCATATATGGTTTTTATGAATGGGATGCTCGTATAAAATTTTAAAGAGGGCTCATTTGATTGGAAATTGAAAGTTCGAGTTCACTTTTTAATGGTCGAAAGAGATCCGAGGGTAACTAGGCTTCCCCCCCCCCCCACGCCTTCTTTTCCCAAACCCATCTGATGAAAATTTTGAGATAGACATTTTGCTAAAAAAAAAAAAAAAAAAATAGTTCAAAAGTCGGATAAGAAAAACTCCGGTTTCAATACAACCCCCAGGGCCCAGGAGAAGGTGTTCTATGGAAGGGATGCTCGTATAAACTTCATAGAGGGCTCATTTGATTGGAAATTGAAAGTTGTAATTCACTTTGTAAGAGTAAAAAGTGATCGGAGGGCAGCTAGCCCCCCCCCCCCACACTCAATTTTTTTCCCAGAGGCATTTCGTATAGAAGGAGTCGTCGTGTAAACTTCAAAGGGGGGAAAATTTTTTCACTTTGATGTTGTTAATTTGATTTGATACATTGATGAACATTTGATTTTTTTTAAAGTTTGACTTTTAAATAAGGAATTTTTAAAAACTTGAAGCTTTTTGCAATCAAAAACTTCCCGAAAAATTGATGAAAAAAAAACTTCCCGAAAAATAAGTTTTTCAAAGAAAAGTAAAGGCCATTTTAAACTTAAGTTCAGCAGATACAAACACCTGTTAAAATTCAAATTCAAAACGACCAGAAATTACTATTAAATAATAAATGAAATCCAAAACGAACAGAAATTAAATGAACAATCATAACAAAAAACATACAACAAGTAATAATATAAATGAATAAATAGATCTTAAAGCGAGTAATGCTTAGACTGAATATGAAAATCAAGCTTAAAACGAAAAAAAAATTTGCAATTGAAGTATAAATGAAACTTAAAACGAACAGAAGTTAAATAAACAATGAATGCAAGCAAACATACAATAGATATTAATGCAAATGAATAAATAAATCTTAAAACGAGTGAAACTTAAATTGAACATACAAATCAAGCTTGAAACGAACAAAAATCACTACAAACAAGAGTTTGGGTTTCGCCTCCTTCTCTCACTGTAAAAGTCTAAAACCTAC
Source organism: Artemia sinica (assembly GCA_027921565.1). NCBI lineage: Eukaryota > Metazoa > Arthropoda > Branchiopoda > Anostraca > Artemiidae > Artemia > Artemia sinica. Next base: position 44,274,820 of record CM051265.1, read on the forward strand.
TGCGTCATTGGCGCTTCACTGAAAATCAATTTTATTACAAATATTTTCTTCTGTACTTAATATTGAAAATAAACATTAAAATTATAGTAAAATTTTGAACTGATAAGCTTTCAGCAATTAATATCATTATACATCAAATATTGGTTTAATTTATTAGTTCTTTCTAAAGTTGTTCAAGACGAATATAGTTTCACTACAATCAAGAATTTGGATACTGCCCCCTTCCTTAACTATAAACAAAAACCAAAAGCCTACTGCGTCATTGGCGCTTAACTGAAAACGAATTATAGTACAAACATTTTCTCTTCCAGTTCTTACAGCATTGAAAATAAATATAATATTACAGTGAAATAAATTCTTGAACTGATGGATCTTTCAACAATTAATATCATTATACATCAAATATTTAATTTGATGTTGTTTATACTTTCCAAGACTGTTCAAGACGCATATAGTTTTCAGTAAAGCGCCAAAGACGCAATTGTATTTTGTATTCATAAAATTGGTTTTCAGTAAAGCGCCAATGACTCAGTAGGCTTTAGAGTTTTACATTGAGAGAAAGAGGCGAAACCCAAACTCTTGTTTGTAGTGATTTTTGTTCGTTTCAAGCTTGATTTGCATATTCAATTTAAGTTTCACTCTTTTTAAGATTTGTTTATTCATTTACATTAATATCTATTGTATGTTTGTTTTTATTGATTGTTTATTTAATTTCTGTTCGTTTTAAGTTTCATTTATGCTTCAATAAAAAAATTTTTTTTCGTTTTAAGCTTGATTTTCATATTCAGTCTAAGCATTACTCGCTTTAAGATCTATTTATTCATTTATATTATTACTTGTTGTATGTTTTTGCTATGATCGTTTATTTAATTTCTCTTCATTTTGGGTTTCATTTATTCTTTAATAGTAATTTCTGGTCGTGTTGAGTTTGAATTTTAACAGGTCTTTGTATCTACTGAGCTTAAGTTTAAAATGGTCTTTACATTTCTTTGAAAAACGTATTTTTCGGAAATTTTTTTTCATTAATTAGCATGAAACGGAGAAATGTGTCTGTAAAAGCTTTTTCAATTTAGCTCCTCTTTACCATGGTAAATTTCTTGCATTAGACCTGTTGTTGAGTAAGGTTCCTCTCTCTTTGCAAGGAAACCAAAAGTTCATTTATATTCACTTAATGTCTGCCCAGTCATTCCTTAAGGAATAAGTGTTTTGATCTCTGGTAGTGATCCTGTCAAACCTCTCACCTGATTTGATTTATTTCAATTCATAAGAAATTTCTGCTTTATGCTTCTCTCTTATAAGTTTCCAATATGATCCTTCAGAGTCTGGTCGATGATAGTACCTCATTGTAACCTTAATCGCATTGATAATTCTCACAAGAATGTTTTTGGGTGGTACTATTATTTTTTTTACGATCTTCTCCCTTTAGTAGAAAGTTTCTCACCTTTGGTTGACTTGAAGAATGAGCTGTCAGCAGAAATAATCCCATGTTCAAATTCTTTCAACAGGTGTTTCAATCTATAAAAAAGAACGGATGCTGCCCAGACTAGTGTCATATCAACCATTTTTTGTGTCTTTAATACTTATATTAAAAAAAAAAAATTGTTTACCTTGAAACGACCTAAATTGTCCTACCTTTATATTCTTAAATAATTGTTGTAGATAACTTGGGTTTTGTGATAATAAAATGAATTTTGTGAACCCTTGGAAAATTTTGTATTCATTTTACTCGATATCTTAAATGAGGTATTACATTCGTAAAGGCAAAGCAAAAAGGGAACTGGCTCGGCTCTCTGATGGTAAAATTGTTAAAAATTTAATGCAAAAATGAAGAAATTGTCTTGAGATGGGATTTATACGAAGTTTTTCTGAAGTTTTCTCCCTCTCCCTATCAGAGGTGTGAGAGGTAAAGAGAGGTAAGACCGCACACTTATGAGGAGCCAACTCTTTTTTCTGTTTCGTAGTTACTTTGCCATTTCCCACAATTTGTTTGTGGAAAATTATAAAGTGTTTGCTTTCTAAGCTATCTAATCTGTGTTTATAAATGCAGATTTATTAATGTTATTTTCAGGTATATCCTTCTAGCTACTCTTGTCGTTCTTCCTAATTCATGCAACTATATTTAAAACTTGAAGGACATGTTTAGCCTAACTAGTATGCGAATAGAGTAGCTATGCTTTAATAGATGAGAAAGTGGTATTAAAGCTACTTGAAGGCGATTGATTTTAGGTTCTTAACGTTTTATAGTTATATTGATTTGTAGTATAAGTGCACTAGGGCCTGTACCAGGCTCGAATGTCCCTCTCCTCGTCCGCCTGAAAAGTTCTGTATAAATTTGAAAATATGCATACAAATGTACGCTTTTTAAATATTTTATGGCTAAAAAACAAAACTAAGAAACTCAGATAGGATTTTTATGTAGTTGGCCTCCCCCCCCCCCCCCAAAAAAAAAAAAACGAAATCGTTTGCTCTTCTAATCACATCCTGGCTAATTTGTCAGGTGATTTATAATTATATTGTATATGATGTTTCTTTTTAAGGCACATCATGTTAGTTCTGGAGATTACGTTCGGCTCTTCTGTGTTGGAAAATATTCGGACATACTTATAATGGATCCAATGACCCTTGAAGTATCAGCCACTTTAACTTCCCGATACCATACTGATTGGTACTCAGCAATTCACGTTTTGAAGCCAGCTCGCAGACCAGGTATTCTGTTTTAGAAAGACTGAGCTAATTAACTTTACTTTTGTCACTATAATGTTAAAAAGATTGAGATTCATAGTTTTATTCGTTTCTGCTATTTATCTTTTACCTGTATGTAAAGTGAAAAAGGGGTGGGGACGGGGGCAAGGCAGATTTACTAAACCCGTGACATCAATTTGAAGGATCCTTCCCTTTGAAATGTTTGGCTGATAATGATTTTCTTTATTATGTTTGGCTCCCTTTCCTGCAGGAAAACCTTCTTATACTCCCTTAGAATTAGTTTAATTTTTTCTTTAGGAGAGGCTACTAGATTCATACCTTGAAGGGCTTTTTACCTCGAAAGTTTAACTGTATATTATACGAGCTAAATCAAAATATAGTATCTAGGAGAAATTTGGCCGCGTCAAATATTCGACACACCTTCTCCGCCTTTATTTGGCCCCCAGCCTGCTCTGAACAGGTGATGGAAGAGGAGGTAGTAACCTTGATTTTTTAAATGACATCTCTGCCAATTGCTGCATACTTTGGATCTAAATGAAAAAAGTTTTGTATTTTTTAAACCAAATTACTATAACTAACCTATATTATCGTAGAAACTAAATAATAATCTACAAAGCTAATTTCGTGTAGTTTGAAGGGAATTCCCAACAAAGCTTCGTTTTTTCTTTTAAATAATTTGTAACTTTCTCACGTGAAACTGAAGTTTTTTTCTTCCATGTTGACTTTAAAAAAAGAACTTGAAAAGGGTAAATACCAAATATTAGTCATATGCTTAAGCACAAGTTTTTTTTAATTAATTTTTAACTTATTTACGTGAAACTGATCTTTTTTTTTCATGTTGACTCAAATAATAGTCATAAGCTAAAGAAAAACTTTTTTTCAAATAATTTATAACTTACTTACATGAAGCTGATTTTTTTTTTCTTGTATGTTGACTCAAAAGGGAACCTAAAAAGATAAATATCAAATATTATTCATATACTAAAGGAATACTTTTTTTTCAAATAATCTATAATTTACGTACGTGAGCTTACTTGACTTACCTAACTTACTAACTTACTTACGTGAAGCTGAAGTTTGTTTCTTGCATATTGACTCAAAAGAGAACTTGAAAACGATAAATATCAAATATTAGTCATATGCTTAAGAATAAATTTTTTTTTCAATTACTTTATAACTTACTTACGTGAAACTGAAGTTTTTTTCTTCTATGTTGACTAAAAAGGGAACCTGAAGAAGACAAATATCAAATATGAATCTTATGCTAAAGAAGAACTTATTTTTCAAATAATTTATAATTTACTTGAAATTGATTTTTCTTTTTTGTTCATTTTGGCTCAGAAGGGAACCTGAAAAAGATAAATATCAAATATTATTCATATGTTAAAGAAAAACTTTTTTATCAAATAATCTATAACTTAATTACGTGAAACTGAAGTTTTTATGTTCGTGTCTACTCAAAAGAGAACCTGAAAAAGATAAATATTAGATATTAGTCATATGCCAAGGAATAACTTTTTTTCAAATCATTTATAACTTACTTACGTGAAACTTAAGTTTTTTGTTCCATATTGCCTCAAAAGGGAAGCTAAAAAAGACAAATATCAAATATTAGTCTTATGCTGAAGAAGAATTTTTTTTTCAAATAATTTATAATTTACATGAAATTGATTTTTTTTTTTTTTTTCCAGTTCTAAGCAAAGTTTTTTTTTCAAATAATTTGTAACTTACTTAGGTGAAGCTGAAGTTTTTATCTTCCATGTTGACTCAAAAGAGAACCTGAAAAAGACAAATATCAAATATTATTCATATGCTAAAGAAAATTTTTTTTTCAAATAATTTATAACTTACTTACGTGAAACTGAAGTTCTTCATTCCTTGTTGACTCAAAAGGAACCTGAAAAAGTCAAATATTAAAAATTAGTCGTATGCTAAAGCAAAGTTTTTTTTTTCTAATAATTTGTAACTGATTAACGTCAAATGCTTGAGCTCAATTAATTTCAAATAATTTGTAGCTTACTTGCGTGAAACTAAAGTTTTTTTTCTTCAATTAAAAGCTCTTTTCACTGAAGCTTTTTTTTTCCATGTTGACTCAAAGGGAACCTGAAAAAGACAAATAAAAATATTATTCATATGCTTTAGAGCAATTTTTTCGAAATCCTTTATAAATTACTAACTTGGAAATGAATTTTTTCCTTCCATTTTGACTCAAAAGGGAACCCACAAAAGAGTAATATTAAATATTAGTCGTATGCTAATGTAATTTTTTTTCAATTAATTTGAAACTTAAGAACGTGAAACTGAAGTGTTTTCTCTTCCATGTTGACTCATAAGGGAACCTCAAAAAGATAAATATCAAATATTTGTCAAATTCTTAGGAACAATATTTTTCAAATAAATTATAACTTGCTTCGGTCATAACTAAAGTTCTTCTTTCCTTGTTGACTCAAAATGGAACCTGAACAAATATTAAATATTAGCAATATGTTTAAGCAAAATTAATTTCAAATAATTTATAATCTACTTATATGAAACTGTACTTTGTTCTTCAATGTTGACTCAAAAGGGAACCTGAATAAGATAAATATCAAATATTAGTCATATGCTAAAGTAGTTTTTTTCAAATAATTTTTGACTTACTTACGTAAAACTGAAGTTTATTTCTTCTATGCTGACTCAAAAGGGAACCTAAAAAAAGACAAATATCAAATATTAGTCATATGCTTAAGTATTTTTTTTAAATAATTTATAACTTACTTACTTGAAATTTAAGTTTTTTTCTATCGTGCTGACTCAAAAGGGAGCCTGAATAAGATAAATATCAAATATTAGTCATATGCTAAAGTAGTTTTTTTTCAAATAATTTTTAACTTACTTACGTAAAACTGAAGTTTATTTCTTCTATGCTGACTCAAAAGGGAACCTAAAAAAAAGACAAATATCAAATATTAGTCATATGCTAAAGTAGGTTTTTTTTCAAATAATTTATAACTTAGTTACGTGAAACTGAGGTTTTTTTCTTTCGTGCTGACTCAAAAGGGAACCTAAAAAAAGACATATCAAATATTAGTCATATGCTTAAGCTTAATTTTTTTTCAAATAATTTATAACTTACTTTTAAGTTTTTTGAAATTTAAGTTTCGGGAATTTAAGTTTTTTTCTTTCGTGCTGACTCAAAAAAGGAACCTGAAAAAGATAAATATCAAATATTAGTTATATGCTAAAGTAGGTTTTTTTCAAATAATTTATAACTTACTTATGTGAAACTGAAGTTTTTTTCTTCTATGCTGACTCAAAAGGGGAACCTAAAAAAAGACAAAAATCAAATATTAGTCATATGCTTAAGTATTGTTTTTTAAATAATTTATAACTTACTTCAATCATCAATCAATCATTTTATTAATACTAAACTCTATTACAAACGTAAAGAAAAATTATTTGGCCCAAGAAGCTTGGCTTGTTGTGGGCCTTACAACATAATAAAGCACTAAAACAACCATAAATATTACTCTAAATTAAACAATATATATGAAATAAAGATTAAAGAGAATAAACACTACCATATAGTAAAAAAAAAAAAAAAAAAAAAAAAAAAAAAAATATATATATATATATATATAAGGGAAAAACACAAAAAGGAGAAACACTAGGAAAAGAGAAAACAGGGAAAATAAACGAAGGAGAGAGAAATTACTAAACTGGAAAGACACGACGAATAACTGCCTTTGCAGACAGAAATAACGGGACATCTGGTGGGATTGAATTCCATAACTGAATTGATTTATAAACAGCAGACCTCTGGGCTGCTGTAGATGAACGTTTGGGCAAAATAAGTCTACGAGAAGAACTACGTAAAAAATTAGAGTACCTACCTGAGCCTGTCCGTGAAAAAAATTTCTGCAGAGGCGGTTGAAGTATACCTAGAAAAGCAGAATGCGCTAAATAAAGATTACTTTTACCCATAATACGATCCAGTGGAGCTATTCGAGTATCATTATAAAGATCAGAGGAAGGATAAAGCCGAGGGAGAAGAAAAGTAGCCTTCACTGCCCTATTTTGGGCTCTTTGAAGTGAGCAGAGAAGAGATTTATTAGTATTACCCCAGACAGAGCAGCAATAAGAAAGGTAAGGAAAAATAAAAGCATAATAAAGAGAAAGCATAACATCTGGGGGAAGAAATGAGTTAACCCGGTGCAACATTGAAGACTGGCGGAAGATGAGGGAACGGGTGTGAGTTATATGAGGCTTAAAAGAGAGAAAACAGTCAAGATACACACCAAGAAATTTCACCATAGCAGCTTGCGGTATAACATCATTCCCATAAGTCAGGATGATTGGCTCCCTTACGTCTCTCATACGATAAGGGGTCCTGAAGTTTACAATGACACTTTTTTGGCTGTTGAGAGTCATACCATTTGACCAGCACCAATCTTTTACTTTATCAAGAAGACCTTGAGCTAGGGAAGTGGCAGATGGCAAGTCCACTGCAGCAATGAAAAAGTTACTGTCATCAGCAAAAAGAATAGGGTGCACAAGGGGATGAAGACCATCAACGAGATCATTAATGTAAATTAAAAACAAAGTGGTCCAAGCACAGAGCCCTGTGGGACACCCTTCAATATAGGCAAAGTAGTGGACGAATTACCATTAACTGAAACATTCTGAGACCTTCCCGACAGATAAGACCTTAACTATTCTAGTGGGACTCCATGTACTCCAAATGAAGATAGTTTAGACAAAAGAACAGAGTGGTCAACCATATCAAAGGCCTTTGAAAAGTCAAGAAATAGACCCAAAACACACAAGCCCATGTCCAGATTAACACGCACAAACTCTGTTGCATCTGAAAGTGCATACGAGGTAGAGAAAGTGGGACGAAAACCATACTGATGGTTAGTTATGAGAGAATTTCCTGCAGTCGTATTAGTACTAAAAACAAATGAAGAGAGTCTACGATACACTACTCTTTCAACAACCTTAGAGATGACAGGAAGAAGAGAAATGGGTCTATAATTTGAAATTAGAGATGAATCATCTTTTTTATGTAAAGGTAAAACATTAGCAACTTTAAATAAATGAGGGAAAACACCAGAAGAAAGAGAGAGGTTAGTTATGTGTGAGATGGGGTTAGAAACAAACTGACCAAATTTTTTTAAGAACATTATTACTCAAACCAAAACCATCAACTGAACGGCTACTTGGAAGCTGGGAAATAATACTATAAATTTCAATATCACTGCATGGGGAAAGGAAAAATGACTTTTCTGCTATGGGAAAACTATTTACTCTACTCTTGGGTTGAATGGTAACTGAAGGAAGAGTGGTGAAATACGAATTGAAGGCGTTTGCTGAAGAATTTTTATCCACAATAGATCCATCAGCATCCCTGTAATGACATGGGGGGGACTGTTTGAGTTTCTTGCGAGAAATAGCTTCATTAACTACATTCCAAACCTTTCGCAAGTTTCCCTTACACTCATCAATTCGACGCGAAAAATAGAGCTTTTTGGCTGCACGTACTGAAGTCGTAAGTACATTTTTATAATGTTTATACTTCAAAAGATCATCCTGTGTTTTACTTTTACATGCAACCTTGAACAGAGACGCCTTCATATGTGTAGCATTGATCAGACCTATGGACATCCATGGGCATTTGGGTATAGAATTCCTGGTCTCTTCCTTTAAGTTTTTTTCTTTCGTGCTGACTCAAAAGGGAGCCTGAAAAAGATAAATATCAAATATTAGTCGTATGCTAAAGTAGGTTTTTGTTCAAATAACTTATAACTTAGTTACGTGAAACTGAAGTTTTTTTCTTCTATGCTGAGTCAAAGGGGAACCTAAAAAAAGACAAATATCAAATATTAGTCATATGCTTAAGCATATTTTTTTTTCAAACAATTTATAACTTACTTACGTGAAAGATAAGTTTTTTCTTTCGTGCTGACTCAAAAGGGAACCTGAAAAAGATAAATATCAATTATTAGTCATATGCTAAAGTAGGTTTTTTTTCAAATAATTTATAACTTACTTACGTGAAACTGAAGTGTTTTCCTTTCATGTTGACGCAAAAGGGAACCTAAAAAAAGACAAATATCAAAGATTAGTCATATGCTTAAGCATATTTTTTTTTCAAACAATTTATAACTTACTTACGTGAAATTTAAGTTTTTTTCTTTCGTGCTGACTCAAAAGGGAACCTGAAAAAGATAAATATCAAATATTAGTCATATGCTAAAGTAGTTTTTTCTCAAATAATTTATAACTTACTTACGTGAAACTGAAGTTTTTTTCTTCTATGCTGACTCAAAAGGGAACCTAAAAAAAACAAATATCAAATATTAGTCATATGCTTAAGCATAATTTTTTTATTCAAATAATTTATAACTTACTTACGTGAGATTTAAGTTTTTTCTTTCGTGCTGATTCAAAAGGGAATCTGAAAAAGATAAATATCAAATATTAGTCATATGCTAAAGTAGGTTTTTTTTTTCCAATAATTCATAACTTACTTGCGTGAAACTGAAGTTTTTTTTCTTCTATGCTGACTCAAAAGGGAACATAAAAAAGACAAATATTAAATATTAGTCATATGCTTAAGCATAATTTTTTTTCAAATAATTTATAACTTACTTACGTGAAATTTAAATTTTTTTCTTTCGTCTTGACTCAAAAGGGAACCTGAAAAAGATAAATATCAAATATTAGTCATAGTCTAAAGTAGGTTTTTTTTCAAATAATTTATAACTTACTTACGTGAAACTGAAGTTTTTTCTTCTATGCTGAATCAAAAAGGAACCTAAAAAAGATAAAATATCAAATATTAGTCAAATGCTTAAGCATAATCTTTTTTTTCAAATAATTTGTAACTTACTTACGTGAAATTAATTTTTTGTTTCTTTTGTGCTGACTCAAAAGGGAACCTGAAAAAGATAAATATCAAATATTAGTCATCTGCTAAAGTAGGTTTTTTCAAATAATTTATAACTTACTTACGTGAAACTGAAGTTTTTTTTTCTTCTATGCTGACTCAGAAGGGAACCTAAAAAAATGACAAATATCAAATATTAGTCATATGCTTAAGTGTAATTTTTTTTTTAAATAATTTATAACTTACGGGAAATTTAAGCTTTTTTCTTTCGTGCTGACTCAAAAGGGAACCTGAAAAAGATAAATATCATATATTAGTAATATGCTAAAGTAGGTTGTTTTCAATTAATTTAAAACTTACTTACGTGAAACTGAAGTTTTTTGTTCTATGCTGACTTCTTTCGTGCTGACTCAAAAGGGAACCTGAAAAAGATAAATATCAAATATTAGTAATATGCTAAATTAGGTTTTTTCAAATAATTTATAACTTACTTACGTGAAACTGAAGTTTTTTTTTCTTCTATGCTGACTCAGAAGGGAACCTAAAAAAAGACAAATATCAAATATTAATCATATGCTTAAGCATAATTTTTTTTCAAATAGTTTATAACTTACTTACGTGAAATTTAAGTTTTTTTCTTTCGTGCTGACTCAAAAGGGAACCTGAAAAGACATATCAAATATTAACCATATGCTTGAATGTATTTTTTTTTCGAATAATTTATAACTTACTTACGTGAAACTTAAGTATTTTCTTCCATATTGACTCAAATAGGAACCTGAAGAAGACAAATATCAAATATTTATTATTCACATGCTATAACATGATTTTCGTTAAAAATATAATTGATAACTATTTTAGCTCATTAGTCTTAGCCTAAGTAGATGTAAATATTTTTTTTACTTTCATCTGACTATTATCTCTATCTTCTATGAACCTAAAAAAATTAAATGACAAGCGTATTGCTTCTAAACATATATGCTTTTCTTTGACATGACGTCATCGTGGTTTTAGTGCATTGTGTTAAGAATGCATGACGTCACATATATCGGTTAAAACTGTTGCTTAAGCTAGTTAATACCTTTCTTTAAATGTGACGTCATCCATCGTTATTTTTTTTGTTATTTATAAACTTGCCTAATCGAAACTGAATTTCTCCCTCCGTGTTGAGTCAACTGAGATCCTTAAAAGCAAATATCAAACGTTAGTCATGTGCCTAAAAACTTTTTTTTAATAATTTATAACTTCCTTGCGTGAAACTGAAGTCTTTTCTGCCGTGTTGACTCAATAGGGAACCTAAAAAAAGACAAATATCAAATATTAGTCATATGCTTAAGTATTTTTTTTTCAAATAATTTATAACTTACTTACGTGAAGTTTAAGTTTTTTTCTTTCGTGCTGACTCAAAAGGGAACCTGAAAAAGATAAATATCAAATATTAGTCATATGCTAAAGTAGGTTTTTGTTCAAATAATTTATAACTTAGTTACGTGAAACTGAAGTTTTTTTTCTTCTATGCCGAGTCAAAAGGGAACCTAAAAAAGACAAATATCAAATATTAATCATATGCTTAAGCATATTTTTTTTCAAACAATTTATAACTTACTTACGTGAAATTTAAGTTTTTTTTCTTTCGTGCTGACTCAAAAGGGAACCTGAAAAAGATAAATATCAATTATTAGTCATATGCTTAAGCATATTTTTTTTTCAAACAATTTATAACTTACTTACGTGAAATTTAAGTTTTTTTCTTTCGTGCTGACTCAAAAGGGAACCTGAAAAAGATAAATATCAGCCCGGCTGACTGACCGTATTTCAAACAATAGGCTATACGAAAAATGTGGTTCAATACCGCTTTCTAGGTCTATAATGAAAGAAAGGTTGAAGTGGTTAGGGCATGTTGTGCGGATGAAGGATGACAGATTGCCGAAGATTGTTCTTTTCGGCCAACCATCTAGGGCTAAACGGAAAGCAGGTCGTCCCCGTCTGGGGTGGGAGGACGTCATAAAGAAAGATTTAAAGGAAATGGGAACTTCGTGGGCGGGTGTAAAAAGGGAGGCTTTGAATAGATTGGGGTGGAGGAGGAGCGTGCGTAGCTGTGTTGGCCTCAGGCGACTTGGTGCTGCGATGAGTTGTTAGTAGTAGTAGTAGTATTAGTCATATGTCAAAGTAGTTTTTTTTCTAATAATTTATAACTTACTTACGTGAAACTGAAGTTTTTTTCTTCAATGCTTACTCAAAAGGGAACCTAAAAAAAAACAACTATCAAATATTTGTCATATGCTTAAGCATAATTTTTTTATTCAAATAATTTATAACTTACTTACGTGAGATTTAAGTTTTTTCTTTCGTGCTGACTCCGAAGGGAATCTGAAAAAAATAAATATCAAATATTAGTCATATGCTAAAGTAGGTTTTTTTTTTTCTATAATTCATAACTTACTTACGTGGAACTGAAGTTTTTTTCATCTATGCTGACTCAAAAGGGAACATAAAAAAGACAAATATTAAATATTAGTCATATGCTTAAGCATAATTTTTTTTTTCAAATAATTTATAACTTACTTACGTGAAATTTAAGTTTTTTTGTTTCGTGCTGACTCAAAAGGGAACCTGAAAAGATAAATATCAAATATTAGTCATATGCTAAAGTTGTTTTTTTTTTCAAATAATTTATAACTTACTTACGTGAAACTGAAGTTTTTTTTCTTCTATGCTGACTCAGAAGGGAACCTAAAAAAAGACAAATATCAAATGTTAGTCATATGCTTAAGCGTATTTTTTTTAAATAATTTATAACTTACGGGAAATTTAAGCTTTTTTCTTTCGTGCTGACTCAAAAGGGAACCTGAAAAAGATAAATATCAAATATTAGTCATATGCTAAATTAGTTTTTTTTTTCGACTAATTTATAACTTACTTACGTGAAACTGAAGTTTTTTCTTCTATGTTGACTCAAAAGGAAGCCTAAAAAAAAGACAAATATCAAATATTAATCATATGCTTAAGCATAATTTTTTTTCAAATAATTTATAACTTACTTACGTGAAATTTAAGTTTTTTTCTTTCGTGCTGACTCAAAAGGGAACCTGAAAAGACATATCAAATATTAACCATATGCTTGAATGTATTTTTTTTTCGAATAATTTATAACTTACTTACGTGAAACTTAAGTTTTTTCTTCCATATTGACTTAAATAGGAACCTGAAGAAGACAAATATCAAATATTATTCACATGCTATAACATGATTCTCGTTAAAAAAAATAATTGATAACTATTTTAGCTCATTAGTCTTAGCCTAAGTAGATGTAAATATTTTTTTTACTTTGGTCTGACTATTACCTCTGTCTTCTATGACCCTAAAAAAAAAATTAAATGACAAGCGTATTGCTTCTAAACATATATACTTTTCTTTGACATGACATCATCGTGGTTTTAGTGCATTGTGTTAAGAATGCATGACGTCACATATATCTGTTAAAACTGTTGCTTAAGCTAGTTTGATACCTTTCTTTAAATGTGACGTCACCCATCGTTATTTTTTTCGTTATTTATAAACTTGCCTAATCGAAACTGAATTTCTCCCTCCGTGTTGAGTCAACTGAGATCCTTAAAAGCAAACATCAAACATTAGTCATGTGCCTAAAAACTTTTTTTTTAATAATTTATAACTTCCTTGCGTGAAACTGAAGTCTTTTCTTCCGTGTTGACTCAATAGGGAACCTGAAGAAGACAAATATCAAATAATAATCATATGCTAAAGAAAAACTCTTTTTGAAATACCTTATAATTTGCTTACGTGAAACTGAAGTTTTTTCCCTTCTATGTTGACTCAAAAGGGAACTTGAAAAATATAAAGATCAAATATTATCATATGCTAAAGAAAACCTTTTTTTTTCAAATAATTTGTGACTTGCTTACATGAAACCTAAGGTTTTTTTCCTTCTATGTTGACTCAAAAGAGAACCTGAAAAATATAAAGATCAAATATTAGTCGTATGCTAAAGGAAACCTTTTTTTCAAATAATTTATGACTTGCTTACGTGAAACTGAAGTTTTTTCCCTTCTATGTTGACTCAAAAGAGAACCTGAAAAATATAAAGATCAAATATTAGTCGTATGCTAAAGGAAACCTTTTTTTCAAATAATTTATGACTTGCTTACGTGAAACTGAAGGTTTTTTTTCTCCCTTGTTGACTCTAAAGGGAACCTGAAAAATATGAAGATCAAATATTAGTCATATGCTAAAGAAAACCTTTTTTTCAAATAATTTATGACTTGCTTACATGAAACTTAACTTTTTATCTTCCATGTTTACTCAAAAGGGAACCTGAAAAAGATAAACGTAATATACTATACATATGCTAAAGTTTTCATGTAAAGAAGTGTTGCCCTCCATTCACTGTCGACTATTAAAAACGGCACTAGCCCTTTCAACTTCCAATCGAATGAGCCCTTTTCGAAGTTTTTACGACAACTCTTCCGATGCGAAGTGCCTTGGTCTAAGACAAAAAAAAAAGACAAAAAAAAAAAAAAAAAAAAAAAAATTGTGCCAACATCGTTCCTTACTTAGGCAGCGCTACCTATGATAACTTGCAAGAGCTCAAGCCGAAGACTCCATTTGACTTAAAAGTAATAAAAATGGAATAATAAAAATTTACAAAAAAATAAAAGTTGATCCCACGGACAAATACACACAGCAGTTGAGAAAAGAACTAGGTTTTTAAAAAAATACTAGACTAATTACTCCTCAAATGTACAGAAAATTTTACCCCAAAGGTTGTTCAGCCCCAAAGTTTTATGGTCTGCCTAAAATCCATAAGAAAGATATTCCGATACGTCCTATTGTAGCATGTTATAGTTCTCCAGCTACGGGTATAGGAAGTTTCTTAGCCACCATTTTTAAGCCTCTTTTAAGCACACAGAAATCCTATATAAAAAACTCCATAGATCTTGTTGAGAAGTTAAAAAATCAAATTACAACAGAAAATACTATTTTATCTAGTTTTGATGCAGTTTCTATGTACACTTCATGCGATGTCCATTAATGTGAGCAGGCCTTACAAAGAAAATTAAAGAAAATTAGAGGAAAATTCAGCTTGGTCGGATAACAAAACTTTGGAAATTGATAAAATAATGACCCTTGTCCGTCTTTGCAACGAGTTCTCCTCGTATTTTAAATTCCGAAAAAAAATTTTCCTTCAAATAATGGGCTTATCCATGGGCACTGTCTTGTCTACTTATTTGACAAATTTTTACATGGATTTCATAGAACAGTCTGCTTTGAATAGTTTCCACTTAAAACACTCTATCTGGTTTCGTTTCGTTGATGATATCCTTTCTGTTTGGGAACATGGACGGGACTCTCTAAGAGATTTTTTGGCACATTTGAACTCTTTTGATTCGAATCTCCAGTTCACAATGGAACTCGAAGATTCGGGTAAACTGCCTTTCTTGGATGTTTTGATTATAAAAACTATTCCTAGCCTTGAATTTTCTATATATAGAAAGCCGACTTATAATGATCGATATCTACATTTCTCTTCCCATCACCCTCCTTCTGTGAAAAGAGGGGTAATAATCTCTTTAGTCGACAGAGTTTTAAAAATTTGTTCCCGTAATCATATAAATTCTGAATTAAATTATGTCAAGGATATTCTTTTCTGCAATGGTTACCCAATCAAACTTATTGAAAATATCATAGATAGACGATTAAAAAAGATAAAAGAATAAAATAGGGAACTTGTCCCCCTTGATTCAGTTACCCCGGCAATTGAGAAAAAAAACTTTCATCGCTTTACCATACATCCCGAAACTTGGCGATAAACTTGGAAAAATTTAAAAAAAAACATAAACTCTCAGTTTTTTTTCAAAACCGAACAAAAAGTTGAACACTTTTTCAACTCAGGAAAGGATGAAACTGACCCTGTACTGGGTAGTGGTGTCTACAGCTTCCCTGTTCTTGTGGGAAATTTTACATTGGTAGGACCCATCAACAACTAGGTGAACGTTTGCATGAGCACAAAATTTCAATAGACAAGTCCCTGAGATTAAAAAATAACAATGACAACTTTGATTCGGCATTGGCTTCGCATATTTTCGTAAATCCGACCCATCTGGTTCTTTTTGACGAGGCAACCTTAATATCAACTGTAAATGGCGTACCACAAACTTTTAAAGAGGTAATTGAGATAAAAAAATATATGAACCAAAATTTAGCAATAAATAGAGATACTGGAGATATTTCATTAAGCCCAATTTACGACAGTTTAGTTTTGAAGGACTCAATCAATATTTTCACCCGGTATAACTTAAAAGAACCTATTTGCATATCTAATGAAAACCGAAACTGTAGACCAGCTAAAACGATTGCAAGGCAAAAGATTCATGCCCAATCATCTTGTCTTTTTCATTGATTCCTGCCTGGTTTTATTCAGTGTCTGTTCTGTCTTTGTAGGGTAAACTTCGAAAGGTTAGATTTTCGGTTTTTTTTTCTTTTCTTTCTTTGTCTTCTTTTTTGTTTAGCACTGAGGACGACTTGGCGGAGGTCCTTGTCGAAATATTTGCTTATATTTTTTCATCTTCATGGTTCGCCACTGGCTGACAAAATCCTCGTTTTTTAACCCTTTTTGATTTTATTTTTCATTTTGTTAGTTTCTTTCCTCTCTGAGTTTCATTTGTAATATAAATAAGTATATGGAAGCCACATAACTCTTTACCAAGTGCCCCCAATTTTGGCTATTTGATACCCTCACTTGTTATAGATAATGACTCAAGTATTTACAAAGCTGGGGAAAGGAAGCGTAGGCAAGCAAATCTGCTTCTCTATCTCTCATTCTGTCTATATTTATGATCTTCTACTTTTTCGTTTTACGTGTGCTTCTGCTTATGGTGGATTTGTTTGTTTTTTATTTTCAATGTGTTGTAGAATAGTCCGCATTGCCAATGCATGCGTGATTTATCTGATATGATTATTCCAGACGACGTTGTTTTGGCTGTAACTATAAGAGGTGTTGTTCGAGTTTGGACTCTTGGTGGACATGAGCTGAAGAACAACGAAACAGTAAACGAGAACGAGAGCAAACAGATTGATTGTATCAATCCAGTATCTATGACATGCTGTGTTTACAACCAGAGAACTGTGCTTTTGGTGTCTGCGCAGTGTTGGCAGGTAAGAATATAACGAGGATATGCAAAATTGTTGCTTCAGTTTATCTGTTGTTCAGCCATATTTATAGACTTAAAATAGGCTACTTAAATTGTATCTTTGTTGGAAAGTTCTATGTGTTTGCAAATCAGTTTTCCCTTGAATATGCTGTACATAGAGGTTTTTTGGGGGGTGGTGGGGGAAGGGGTTGACAGAGGGAGCATTTGCCCGTGGCGCAGAAACCTTAGGGGCACAAAATTTCAAATAAATAATCTAACGGTTATAACCATTTTGTAGTTCTTGAAATCGTATTTTTATTGAAATAAAGTAAATAAATAATCTAACAGTTATAATCATTTTGTAATTTTTGAAGTTGTATTCTTATTGAAATAATGTAGAGGTTGCAGTTGGCAGTAATTATCAGCAAATTCAATTCAAGATTTTCTTTTTTCCCATGCCTTCATCACCATTCCTTGAAACTAAAAGTAAGTTGACAGAGTTTAATTAATCTTAGTTTTCTGTGATAAATAATTGTAGTGCATTCAAATTTTGTTAATAAATGTAGACTTTGTTAATAAATTAAAATTTTGTTAGAATCTGGCCAGAAATTTTCGGAGGCTGGGGGGGGGGGGTGCTAATCAAGATTTTGACCCGGGTGCAACAGAGGCCAGAACCACCACTGGCTATACACACGTAAGCCAGCGCGTTTTCTGTTAACTTAAATGAAAAAGAATAACTAAGAGAATAATCTAAAGAGGCTGAATTTTAACGTATGCTCATACTATAGATACCGATTTCTTCAAATATGGTGAATATACAGTTAAAAATAAAATATTGCAATTTTTGAGTTCTTAGCTAAAGGGGGTGCAATGTTCTAGATTGGTAATTCAAAGTGGTAAGTGTCAAATGTGATAGTAATGTTGCTACAGTTAAAGTAGGAAATGAAGCTAGTTGCTGATTCGGTTTGTAGTCAAGAGTTGACCAAGGCCTTGTTTATTCCTACTTGCATGGTTAGTTTTGATGAATTTTCGCCCTAAATAATTGCAGCGAATTTTATTGGGAGAATTTTTTATTAAACTGAAAGGCAAAACCATGCTAGGTTTGCATAATGTCCATGCTGTTCCGGGTTGTGTGGGAGCTTAAGTTGAACTCGGGGTCCCGCATTACCACGCATGAATCCCACTTTGCTACCATTATGTTAAATATCATTCAGTATCAGAATATGAAGCGGGGGTATTGCGAAGGTTTTGAAGAACATGCTTATATTTTCCAAAGGCATTGTCTAGTTTTAAGTACTTGCCTAAGTGACAAGGTATCGAAACTATGAGAAAACTGTTCATTATTTTTACTGTCTAGCGCTATAATGAAGGAAAGACGACGATGGTCACGCCATCTTTTACGGATGATAGATGGTAGACTGCCAAGAATCTGGCAACAAAAGAATCTGGCTTGGATCCAACAAAAGCATGACCCTTAGAATGACATGCGATGAGGATATAAAGAAGTAGGTTAAAGAAGTTGGAACTTTATGGGAGTGATCAAAAGGATTGTTCATAATGATTTTTCTATTTCGTTGTTGTTTTTTGCATTTTTGCCAGAGTTTTAGTGCAACCATTTATAATGTCGACTCCGAAGTCCGAATTTGGCCCTTTGTGGGCTTGTGATAGTGATCTTTTTGAAATAAATATCTTATCTTATCTAGATGGAGATGATGAAGAGCTTGTACCACTGTGTGACCGAATGCGATTTTGTTTTATGATTGACTGTTAGAGTAGTTAATATTTCTTGTTGCCTTGCTCTAGATATGCTCTAAAAGTCATTACATGTGGTTATTTCTCTTTTTCAGATTTATGATGCTGGGGACTTTTCTTTGCTATCATCAAATCCAGCTAAAGATGGCGAACAATGGATGGGAGGGGATTTTATTGCGTCAGACCGAGTTATCATCTGGTCTACTAAGGAAGAACATTCATGTTTAAGCTGCCCACCAAGTATGTATTCTCTTTGAACAATCCTATCAAATTTATACCAAGGATAATATTTTTACACTTGGTTTTGGATTATATCCTCTACAGTTTTTCTAGTGCACAACAATTAGGTCTAAGGAATAGAAGCATCTCAGAGTAGCTCGTAGATTAGAAATAGAATATGCTGTCAAAAGACGAATAATCAAACGAGCTACTCACACCTTATGGGTGTTATTAAATAGTGCCCACCTGCCCAACAATGTACAAGTAGCTTTTAGATCTTAAGGGCTGCTTTCCTAATAGAAGAATAGATATAACTAATATTATCTGGTAGTTTCTATCACTCAAGTTTTTGTACATTAAGAAAAGGACAAAGCGAAATATTTTGATACTTTTGTAAGTTTAGTTGTAAGGTTCTACGAGGAAAATGCAATCAAATATCAACAATTAATATTTTTCCTAATTATGGATTTTATTCTCTCTTTAAAGCCTCTTTAGCTGGGTTTGTCCGAAAAAAGTCTCTTTTCCTGTTGTAAAGGTAGTATAAACCACCTAGAAGGTAGTTTTCATCGTGCTTTTGTTGATGTTATTGTTTATTTTAGGTTTGATTTTATGGGGTCGCTGGTTGCAAACATTTTATTTAAGTTTGAAATCTCCGATTGCTTTTTTTTGTTCTTTTCTCCCCTTGTCTTCAGAACAATGTCACTGGCTAATTAGGGTCTTTCAGTCTTCGGTTTTAAAGTCGACTTATTTTTACTTTTTCATATGGGTTCAGAAGCCCGATTTTAGCCTTTTTTTATATATATTTACAAATATCATTCTAGAAATTAGATAATACAAAATACATGGATTACTGTATAGTTCTCTTCTAGGAATTCGAGGGTACTATTTCGAGATGTAATATCGCCTTTCAATTGATCTTATTTCAATTTTGCCTTGTGTTTTGTTTTTCGAGAGGTCTCTTTTCCATTTTCTTTTGTATATTAATTAACTTAATTATGTATTATTGTTTATCTCATTTTTTTTTCCAAACCTCTGTTTACTTGTCTGGCCATCATTTTTTATTATCTTTTTTTTTCAGTTGTATTGTTGAGAACAAGAATTTCCACAACAAAGCTACGGATGGTGAGCTTCCATTTCTCTATTGCATCCTTGGAGCTCCGTCTATAGAGGTCAGTTCGTCATGTTTCTTTCAACATCAAGTATGCGTTGCACGCAATATAAATATATATACGAACAGTAGCGAAATATCCTATACTCTCCATTAAAGATTTTTGGAACATATCAATCTAGATCTCTCATCATGACTTCGCCTCTTCGCGCACGCGCAATGACAAATGTTTAGTACATTACGACGGGAAAGATCTGATCGAAAGTTAAGTAGCAACTGAAACTATATCACTGACGTACTGGGAACTTCCCATTCAGAACGCTATGATGTGTGTTTATTTTTGAACAAACTTTTCGCTACTGTTTGTGTATATATTTATGCTGTGGCGTTGCAAAAAAAAACTAATGAAGGCCTTGGCAAAGTGCTGCGAATTTGCACAACTTCGCTCCGCCGAGTGGGTGTCCATACCAACCTTCTACGCTTTTGATCTGGCCTTGAATGCTTCTGGGTCCACAACCAGTGTTAATTCAGTGCCTAGAGTCTGGCTCCTGAGTTACATGAACTGACCTCGTCCGTAATCTCTTCGACAGAGTAGTTATACGATAAAAATGGAGTTAGTAAATAGTTACAAAATTGTAGCACGTTTTAGTGACTTCGAAAAATATATGCTGCATTGTGATGGAGTAATGGAGGTTATTGTGAGTATTTCTATTAAAAAAATGAATAAGAGAAGATAGATATAAATGATTCGATAGGAATAGACAAATAACAAATATCGCAACTAACGCTCCCTAATTTTGTTTCTGGTCAGAACATACATAACTAAAGACTAGAGTCAAACGTGATCGCCGCTTAAATCAAAATAAAATAGATGTTCAATACTATGTTGTTAACAAGTTAAGTCAGGCGCGCTTTCTAGGAGACTAATATACGGTCAAAATTCATTTACGAGTTTTAGGTGTGAAGGAAAGATACAAAGAAAACGTGTCACAGTGAGAAACTTATAAAAAAAAGGGGGGCTGAATCGGACAGTAGCTGTAAGAACAGTTGGTGGATTGTAGCTTGTTTTACATATTTTGGCTTGCACTGAATTTTGGTTCAAGTGGATTTTTTTCTTTTTTGTACCTTCCTGTCTTGTAAGGTGACTTCGACTTGGATATGGGGTAGGACAATATTATTCCCGGATATGTGGATCGAGCTTATTGTTATACCCAAAGCTCATGCTTATGGCTTGCATATTTTTTCTTGGGTATTCGCTCCTGCCTTATTTTGATTTTTACCGTTTTGAGTTTTGCCTAGTTATCTTAAAAGGTCACTTTCTGATCTCTCCTTTTTTATGCTTTTCCCTTTGTTATTCGATAAAGCCAAACATTCATGTTCCTTTTTCTATGGAGATTCGCCAAGACAGCAACACTTATTTACTGAAAGGAAAATACATTTGGTATTACTATTTTGTAGCTATATTTATAATAGTTTTGAAATTACGCCGGTACTATCACTCATCACGACGGATGGTAAATTACCTAGTTGGGGTCCTTCAGGCATTCCGTTGAAAACTTGCCACGAAATAGAGTCATTATTTGGGTATGTAATGAATTGGACAATTATTTAATAGAAATAAGGAAAAGTAATGAAGGATGAGGTTAATATTTTTAATTTAACGTTGAGTTGGTTATGGTTAACAAAATTAAAGGCTTTTTGTATGTTAATTAAAACCTGATTTAGTTAATTTATAGGTCAAAATCAGGCCAGAGTTTTTTTTATACCTAGTCAAGGAGCCTTGCTTGTCAATGACCGATGAAAGTATTTTAATACTACCCAATTGGTCAAGGTGCGATATTTCGCCAAATATGTAGAAATCAATTCTCACTTACAGTTATATTTGATGCTTTTGAGCTTTCTAAGCTTACATGTTTTCGACAGAAACCTAGAACATTAATTATGTTCAATGAAACAGAAAGGTTTTCCACGCTTCTTTGTCTTTCAGTTGTTAGATACATTGGCTATAGCAAACTACCCAATTCCCAAATAAGCCGTCTGCATGAAAAAATCTTTCTGTTGTTTGACATAAGATTTGACGTTTCATCAGTTCTCCCCTTTCGTGGCATTGATTTTTTTTTCTCTTTTTTTTGTGGAATTTCTTCATTTTTGTTCCTGTTGTTCTATTCTTGTGATATTTTTCCAGTTTTGATAACTAAAATTGTGTGTTCCAAAGAAAATGAAAAAGAAAAAAGACGCAATGCATCTCTTGTAGAAGAACCGCTGGTTTTCAATACAATGAATTCAGTTTTTTTTTTTTTTCTATTTGTGCTCACATTTATGGTTTATATTACTGCATTGTTTTTATATCAGCCATCTGGCTTTTAATTTTTAGGTCTCAGATCTATTAGTCATCTCTTGGCAGTCGTTGGAACTACTTTGAAAAAACCAGCCAAGCATAAACGAGCTATTGTCCCACTAACTTATGCATGGTTTGCACACTTCTCCAGGCTCTACAGGAGGCACAAGTCTAGATGCACTCACCCTCGTTCCCATAGCAGACCTAACTCTGGCATCACCTCCTTTCCTTCCTTGTCCTTTAGCCTAAGAGTTACACGCCTAGATGTGCTTGCATATCCCAACACTCGTTTGAGCAGTTGGGGTCACTGCAATAACATTGTTTCTTCTTCTCTTACCAAAGGAGACTAGTTTAGCTCCCCACTGACACAGCTAGGTTTGCTTGCGAAGTTCTTACTCTGAAACAGGTGCTGCTGTGGTAGCATTGTCTTCCGTACCTTGGTCTCCCGAACCTACGGCTGACTATCTGCATCTTGCTACTGTAGCTTTGTAGCAAGCTTTGCTTTAAGCTCTGGTGCAAGTTTGGCCAACTCTTACTATTGTCATTTTCTTACAAGATCACAATCCGTCAGAAACTATGTTTTTCCGATATACTGGGAAGATCACTTCTTACTGCTGCCTTTTTTTTTTAGCTTTGTCAAAAAGATTTTCATTCTTAACAAACCAGAACGGACTTGGGTATAGAATAGTCGGAGAAGTATTACTATGAATACACATACATTTATATTTTTTAGGAGTATCTACCAATCAATTCATTGCTGCCAATGTCATATATCAGTGCTTTATGTTGGCAGGATGGACAATAAGACTCCCTGAAGTCTTCAATTGGACTCCTATTGCTTTTTTAAGCAAATAAATATTTTACAAGAGATAAAGTCAAGAATAATCAAACTGCAGAAAATCCATACCAATATTTCCATCTCTTTTCATCAAGATCAAAGAGCGTATTTTTGCTTAGTTCATCTTCAACTATCCCTGTGTTATCATTTCGCTACTTACAATAATCTGCTTGTTCCTTATTATTATTGGTGTTATGTTTCATCTTTTTTTTATTTCAATAAATTGAATTGAATTCTGCTTGATAATTTATAATTCTAAATCCTTGCGAACATACTTCAACATCTTCAACTTGTAGCTTCCTAATTTCCTCAAGTTAACGCAAAACGTTCTCCCACGTAGCTCTAATTCATCGTTTTCTGTATTGTTGGTCGTGGCATCACGCACACATAGGGTCTCAATCCATTGCTGTCAGGAATACTTCACCTGGTTGAAGTCCACTGGTAGCCATAACTTTACATTGCAGATAACCTCTTTCACCTAGCCCCGATAGTCTGTGTTACCGGGCTAAGCACAGGAAGGAAGAAAATTATCCATATTACTGGTTTAGTGCACTTTGTATGATATTTGATATTTTGGTTATTAGCATTATTATAAATTTATTTCCTTCATAAATA
>CM051265.1:44303408-44750908 GCA_027921565.1 Artemia sinica
TCTCAAGAAAGCATGGTCTCAACTTGATAATCAGCCGCTTGGAATACTGAGTCAATTGGTATGTTTTCCTCATTTCATTATATCATAATGTACTTAATAGTGTTGCTTCATTAAGGAGTAATATTCCCCTATGTAATAAAGATTTTTTCCCAGGGCCTCATGATATTCGTCAACAGATGGTCAGAAAAGGCTCAGTTAGAGCTCGTTTATAAATAGTAAGCAGAACAACAGGGAAATTTTTATACAAGACAGTGGAACGCAATTTTAGATGAATATTTCAACCCCATTTCCAAGGGCCGTCCTCAGCAAAACAAACGAAGAAAAAACAATATAAAAGAAACTCACATTAAAATTCGATCATTAAGACTGAAAAAAAGTTTTTTAAATTTTCAAAACAGCCCTAGCATCATTACTTCAAGGAATTTACAACCAGGACTGGTACACCAAGTGAAGTGGAAAAAGACAATTCATTCAAACAAACCACCGTAAATATGGAAGTGTTTCCATCGACTCCTCGTTTGTTCAGGGTCGGGTATGGAGTGGTCGTAAACGATCTAGTAACTTCTTCAAAATAAAACACATCAAGTACAGATTTCAGCCATAGCTTGATTTCCAAGGGCTTCTGAATCAGAAATTAAATTACAGTTTCAGCCGTGAGGGTCCTTGCAGCGTCCTGGGCAACAGAGTCAGATTATGCAAATATCCATATTAAAATAAGGCTCCAATGGTAAATTTTAGTCGATTGATGGGCATGCTACACCTAATTGGTATCAAGATAGTGCACAGAATATAGTACACAGAAGGTAGTACAATTGCATACATAGTACAAGTACAATAGTACAAGATAATACATAATTGTAAGCCAATGGGGCCTGATAAATGTAGGTATGTTGAAACTCTTTTGACTCGCGATTGTTCAAACATCCATTTGGGACGATCTTACTTGATCAGCTTTGTCAAAATTGAACAGTGAAAGGATTTTTTGGTCTGTGTAATTTCTTATATTTTATAATTGGAGTGCCTATGGCAGAGCTCTGGGGTTTCGGCCTCTCTTCCCCCCATCTTTATAAAAATGTATATGCTGCATCCCTGTAGAGTCACAATAGTTCAGGATCATTTAAAAAGTATAATTGGATAGCTCGAAGTAGAGCTCTTTGTGATAGGCCCCTAAACTTCACAAATATGGACATTTTCCGCATCTTTGACTTCAGGTAACTACCTTAAATGATCAAAAAAGTAGTCAAAACCAAAAAGCAATAATGAAGTTTTTCAGACTTGATGGTTGATTTTAAATCATTAATTGAAAAGGGTTTTTAAGTCTGACCTAGCAAAGAGCCACGAGTTTTTGATGTTTTGTTTTTTTTTTTCTTCAAGAAAAGAAAACCTTAAAAATCATCCTCATCATTTAAAGCGGGTGATTTTTCGAGCATGGAGCACGGAGCATTGCAAATTCTTAAATATTCTAGAGACACAAAGCCCGTTTAATGGCCTTTACATCCCTGAGCACTTTTATAATCTGATATAGAATTAGGTTAGTTGTGAAGTGGACCTTTTAATGAAAATTGTCATACCGGAAAAAATATTTGTTGGGCCTTTCGATTATTCTGAGAAAAATAATTATCTAGGAAATTTTGTTCTGATGTCATATGGGATCAAAGAAGAGCCCGAGAGCAAACAATGACAAGGAAGGGGTGCTTGTTGAACTTTTCGTTTCTTATCAATTAGCCCCCTCTTATGTTTTTGTGACCACTACATCCATATGAAGCGACTGGGGGGAAAAATAAAAAAAAATACTTAAAGAGAGACGCTTCTTTTTAGTAAGTCAATGCAAGTGCTCGATTATAATTCAGCATTTTATTCATGAAATAACGCAACGTTAGGCGATAGCCTAACGTTACGTGTACTTTTGCGTGTAACGATGCGTTGCGTGCACTTTTCTCAGTGCATTCTGAACTATGATGCCTTCAAACCCAATTTTCATTGCGCGTTTTATGGACAAAACTTCAAACGAACCAGCCCAAAAAAAAAAAAAAAAAAAAAAAATCATCGTGGTATGTTGAAAAGAATTGATCTCGCTTTCAATGGGTGATTACCTTTCTGTTACGTCCGCAGAGTGTGAAGTGAAAACGGGCTGTAGAGTTTAAGCTGCAAGCTTAATATGGCGAAACTTTTGAGATTAGCAATATTAGGCTCTTGTTTGCGACATAAATTCTGACTGGACCAAATTCCTTTTTTCTTTTTTTTTACAATTTTTAGTTCACTAGTCCATTTATAATTTTCCCCCTCTAAAACATGCAGAGAGACTTAAGTAAGAAGTTCAACAAGAGTGCTTGGTTGACAAAAATTCTAGTTAACAAAATTTACATGAAAACGCACAGTTCAGACCTTTGTTTGAGGATTATAGGAAGTACCATTGAAAAACGCAAGGAGTTTTTGTTATCCTTTCCCCCTTGGGGAAGCAGTTTGGCTTTCCGATGAAGGTATATATATAAGGGATTTCATCCTTAGTAAAGATAGTTCTAAGTCATATTTTCTTAGATCGCCCTTATTCTATCCGATAATTCGGATTGAATATCCAGGATGCCAAACTAACCTGGGATACTCAAGGATCGGGCGTAAAAAAGAGCGAAAAATTCTCAAATAGCGAGATTTAAGACATTGAGTCCTTTAAAAAGAGGAGAAAATGGCATTCGCGCACTGTGAAATGTCAGTAACACGGTAATCCTTTTTTAAATCACTTGAAATGGCAACGCCCACTCAGTTCATGGTGTTCATCAGCATTTCAGGGTAGGGAGGGCCAGTGGAAGAAGGAGGGGGTTTTAACAAAAAAAATAACTATCAATTATTGATTTAGAAGGATTAACTTTGAAGCTTCGTTGATATCTGCTCCAGGCTGGTAATCGAGCTATTTTTTAAAAATCTTTGTAACCCGTCTCGGAAACCGTAAGCTCATCAACAACTTTATATCGATCTTTATTTATCGTCACAATGTAGAACTAACGGGGCTCACTGGGGCAACATCGCCCCATTTCCCTGGAAATGTTGTTTAGTACTTTGAAATTACTTGAAATCTAAGTGGTTGTAACCATCTCAAGTGATTTAAGACGGATGCCTTTAATGATACTTTACAGTGCATAAATAGAATCCCGAAGGCAGGAATTAGCAGTTCAATATCTGCACTACGTGGATCATTAGTCAAGCGTGTGAAAACCGAAAGACGCAATGCCATAAATGCTACATTCGTCCTTCTTAAAATCGTTAAAAAGTTTAAATGTTCTAACCACTTTGTTTCGAATTTTCCTCTTGTACACCCAATTCTTTATTACACCTGACAGGTTTGCCATTCTTACCTTTAACAAACTACTGAACAAAACAGAGGTAGTCTAAAAAAGGTGCCTAAGAATTATTTTTAAGGAGGGCAAGGTCCCTTCGCAGAGCTAAATGGATACCCTTGAGGGAAGGAGAAAAAAAATTTCTTTGCGTGTCGCTACTAGTGCTCTTGTAACCCATCTGACAAACTAAATTTTCCTAGTCGCTTGAACTCCTTACTCTCATTAAACCTCAACTTTTTTGTTCTGCTTGAACAAAAATCCTAATTTTGACCCAGTAGAATTCTTCACAGAAGGATATAGACGAATTTATGTATTTTACATAAGTGATATGTTAAATAGGTAAGTCTACTCCTTCTCTCTTCCTTTTTACCATTCACGTGTAAGTGGTGCTGTACTAAATTTGGAACATATATTTGGGAAGTCTACAGTTTTGTCATTAATTTACTTGTGTGTATATCATGTTTCCTTTTAATCAATTTTTAAGATTTGTTTGTTGTTTCTTAGTTGTTTTGTTAGTTGTGTTTTTTCTTTTCTTTAACTGTCATAAGAAGCGGATTTGGCTCTCTAAAAGCTACTGATAAGATTTTGAAATTGGTGGTTATCTTATTTTAGCCCAACGTAAATTGAAAAGGTAAAAAGTATTAGGCACTAGACTTTTACAGTCCCTACCGGCGATAGTGATCTCCGTTTCTAGGCCCTTCACCCTGAAAGTACAATGCAGGGGCAAGCCATTTTGTGTTTCCGCACACCTTTCTGTTTACCTTCCCGGATTTCCCGGGGAAGGTAATATTATTGTGAACAACATCCAAAATAATATGCTGATTGGTGTTGTTATCAAGTTAGTTTTCGAGGGATGAACTATAGCTTCATAAAGGTATGAACTGTGCAGTTTCATGCAAATTTTTTAACTAGAATTGTGGTTGACTAAATCTTTCTTTGAAGTTGCTTAGACACTTGTTTAACTCTTTACTTAGGCTAGTAGGTATAGCTTTGAGGTGCAAAACATAAACATTGACTAGTAAATTATGGATTGTTGGGGGAAAAATTTAGTATTTGGTTGCATCAGAATAATGGTGCAGACAAAAGTTTAATATTGCCAATATCCAAACGTTCACTAAATTAGGTTTTTATACCCGACGTCGATGTTAAGTTATTTTATAAGTAAATATTAGCCTACATTGGCTACGGGATACGTGACTCTACAACAGC
This sequence comes from Artemia sinica, assembly GCA_027921565.1. NCBI lineage: Eukaryota > Metazoa > Arthropoda > Branchiopoda > Anostraca > Artemiidae > Artemia > Artemia sinica. Next base: position 44,307,950 of record CM051265.1, read on the forward strand.
AGGTTTTTCTGCATGTTTATGCTCGTGAAGTAGGTTAGGAGCTCATTCTCTAAAGCCTGTTTTCAATTCGCATTTTACGGATATAATGGAGAGCTAATCACCCATTGAAAGCGAGGGGAAAATTGGGCTTAAAACATCATATTTCGGATTGTGCCTAGAAAAGTAACGAGGCTCGCCTAAAGTATCGCTATTTTATTAATAATACACTGAATCATAGTCAAAGTCCATGGCTTGACTTAGTAAAGAATGAACAGTCTCCCCTGTATTATGTGCCCCCCTTCCCCTGGCACTTTGTATGTAAGAGATGGTTATAGAAACTTTAGAAGGGGCTCATGGAATGCAACATTAAAATTTGGAATAACCCTCTTTGGTGGCCTTGTTTGCTCTCGGGCACTCCCTTGACCCCTCACGACATCAAAACAAAATTTCAGATAGCTATTTTTTGTAGAATAATTGAGAGATCCAATAATGCCTTCTGGTATGACATTATTCATGTAGACTCAGGCACAAGGGTTAAAAACTTTGTAAATTGTCCATTGTTCACAGATAGGTCTTGTAGTAGCTGAAAAGCTGCCATGATTGATCCTGGCTGTCAGAACGGCTTGCAACTTCCAGGGATCGTTTCCTCGAGCCAAGGGGATCTCACGTTTTCCGACCCGAAAATGGACAAAGTTTGTGTTGCTAATCAGGTCGAAACTTGCAACTGTATGTTCCTGTGACAAGGAAACCCAATTTCAAAGAATCAGGTTTTTTTTTTTTTTTTTTTTTTTTGTTTTTTTTTTTTTTTTTTTTTTTTTTTTTTTTGAATGACTTAAAAATTCATCTGTAAACTCCTCCGCCAATGGGACGTTAATGCAAAAAAAAGAAAAAAAAGGCAAGGAGTAGGGCTTCTCGGAAATTGGGCCAAAAAACTGTTTATTGTATTTGCTTCTTGGCCCTAGAAACTTCTAATTGCTTTATCCAAGGGGACCCTATTGCACATAAAGAGAAAATGCTAATTGCCCGATAAAAGATAGTTTTCTCGTTTCCACGATCTTTTTTCTCTGATTTGCTTGAAACTTATATCCGTAATTCTTAGAACAAGGCAGCTCCAGCACAAAAATAAAACTGAAAAAAGTTGCAAAGAATGGGATCCAAAAAAGGATTATTTTTTTCCAAACGGCTTTAAAACAGCATCCATAAATCCATAAGTCTTCTCCCCCCCCCCCTAAAAAAAGGACGCCCTTGCTCCATTTATTCATCCACTATAGTATCTGTTATTTTTAAGACTAGTGCGATTATTTATTTTAGTTTCTGTTTATTTTAGGTTTCATTTCTCATTCATATAGGAATTTGTGTTCGTTTTAAATTTTCTTTTGTTATTTCTTCTCGGTTTATGTTTTAAAATTATTCTTTACTTTTGCTTGAAAAGTGTTTTTTTTTTCTGAAAAAACTTTCTTTTTAATTATTGGTATTAAAATAGCACAATGCCTTTGGTCGTAAACAATGAACCGCGGAACACATACTGGCCGCTGGCTGCTGTTTTAATTTCGTACGTATAATCACTGACAACGTTGTCAACATAACATAATTTTTTTTTTAGCGTCCCATCAAAATTATTTTTTATAATTTAGAAAAACTCGTTTTGTTTGCATTTTCTATTAATTTAGGACGAAACTGGAGAAGCCAACCCTAACATAACGTCGAGTCTATTTATTACAAATCAAGGAAAGCTAGCTTGTGGGAGAGAGGATGGAAGCATCGCTATTTTACAAGGAACTCCCACCGTCATGCTTTTACTTTTGTTGAGACAACACCCAGTTCATAAAGGTTAGTCCATATACAAGTGATGTAAGACAAGATACGGAGAATTAATCCAAATATAGAAAAATTAACGTCAACTTTTCCCAATTCCGTACCCAGGATTTTTTTCGGAGGGGGTTTTGCTTAAATTATATTTTTTTTTTTGGGGGGGGGGGGTTTAGAAAAAAAAACGCATACAAAATTTGTTTATGTCCATTTTGTTACGTTTTTACGAGTCCGACAAACATTTCGGGGGAGGGGGGTCAAACTCCCTAACCCCCCGCCCCTGGATACGGCCTTGACTTATCCTATAGTACTTTAAAAAACTATAATTTCTTTCAAATGTTTTTCTTGGTGAATTTCGTTTTCAGTTTTAGAGGATTATGTATCAATAAACTATACAAGTCAAATATTTGACTAAATGTACAAAAGTTAGAATAAATTTACAAATAAAGTAAACAGGTTAATTAAATTTATAAATATGTATAACATATTGATGTAAATAGGCTACGATGAATTGGCCTGGGAAAATAATTGCTATAAAATGAACAAAAGGAGGATTTGTCTTAATGGACTAATATGCTCTTGTCTAAACGTCATTTTTTTTCAACCTTCTCATTAGCAATAATTTAGTGTTTTGTTGCTTCAGCTCTATATTAAATTAACTCACCTCACCCGCCGGAATATTCTAAGTTTCGGAAAATTCCGAAACAAGGGATGGGATATGTTTTTTCATGTTTTTATGTTTTTTCTTAATCATGATTTGATTAAGAAGTGCCTAGAAATTCAAGAAAATTTAGAGTTTTAAGGGGAAGTAGAGCTTAAAGCTCCCCTTCTCCTGCGTTCATCCCTAAACACAATCCAAGCCTATTTATCGTAAATAAAATAAAGATTATTAGTAAGTTTTATACGTCCTTCTGAAACATTCAAACATAATTCTAATTCCTTTACATTCAAAAAATTGCTGTCTCTTCGTTTTTCAAAGTAGCTTCCGGTTTAACAACTCCCCCATCCCAATGCCCGGAAGTGGTGTCAAATCATGAAAATATAGGGGGTGTGCATAACATGCATCTTTCAAGCCTTAGGGAGGGGAGGGGGGAATTGGCCGTTTTTTCAATTTTTGTAATGAAAATACTCCGGCTTTGGTATCAGCCTACAATTGGGGCTATTGAGACGGAAATTTGTTAAGAAAACCATTCTGACTTCGTAATATGCAGAAAAATTCTATTTAATACATTTGAAGTCGCTTCCACTTTACGCCCAAACTCCAACCCCAACCCTTGCTGTGCAAATATATAGCCCGAATTATTTATTTCCCATTAATTTTTCTGTTTCTTGATTTTGTTAGTCCAGATTCAATTTATGGGTACAGGCCAGGGTTGAAACAGTGTATGCCAAAATGTATGGAAAATATAGTAATTTGGGCTATATATTTGCACATTGGCGCTTATAGGTGCAATATATTATCACATATCAGCGCTATCAAATATTGTTAACTACAATTTGTCTGCATATTATGAAGTAAGAATTGTTTTCTTAACATGTTTCCTTCGTGACAGCCTCAATTATAGGCTAATACCATGGCTTTTGTATACTCAAGTACCACTCAAAAGGTTTTTGTTTTCAAAATCTAACGGGGCAAAGAATCTAGGGGAGACAGGCCCCTCCCCAATTTACGTCATTGATGTCCAGATATAGCCATTGTTATGGAAAAAAACGAAAGGTAAAGGATGCGGCACTAGACCCTTAAGGTCCAAACCGGCGGTGCTGATCTCCGTTTCGTGGCCCTTCAGCCAGGAAGTGCAATGGGGGGCTGGGGGCCAGCCAACCTATGCTTTCGCAAACCCTGTTACCTTCCCCAGATTTCTCCAGGTACCCATTTAGAGCTGGGTTGACTCTGGCTAAGCTTACAGGGTCACACCACTGACCCGCGTCCCAAACTAAGAAACTGACCACAACCAGGGATCGAACCCGGATTCACGGATTCTCAGCCCAGCGCGCGTCCACTTAGCCATTTGACTCATTGACTCATTTTTACGGTTTTCACAATTTTTTTTTCTTTTTTTTATTACTTATTTCTCACTAACAGCTCCTCATAATCATAGGCACCGCGCTATCGCTGCCTAAGTAAAGAACGACGTGGGCACAATGTGTTTTTTTTTTTGTTTTTTTTTTTTTTTTTTTTTTTTTTTTTTTTTTTTTTTTTTTTTTTTTTTTCTCCACCCGGGCACTTCGTATCGAAGGAGTTGTCATAAAAACTTCGAAAAAGCCTCATTCGATTGGAAACGGGATTGGCTACTGCCCTTTTTATAGTCAAAAGGATTGGAGGGCAACTAGCCCCCCCCCCACGCCTATCATTCCCCCAAACACATCCAATCAAAATTTTGAGATAGCCATTTTGTTCAAAGTAGTTGAATTCCAGATAGAAAATATATTTTTAAGGAGGACACTCCCCCACAACCCTTGGGGCAAGGGTTTTAAGTTATGCCCTGAGGGCATATAAGAACGATGTTGGCACAATGTACTATTTATTATTATTTTTTTTCCTTTAGAGCAGGGCACTTCATATGGAAGGGGTCGTCGTAGAAACTTCAAAAGGGCTCATTCGATTAGAAATTGAGAGTTCTAGTGCCCTTTTTAATAGTCGAAAGTGATTGGAGGGCAACTCGCCCCCCCCCCACGCCCATAATTCCCCCAAACACATCCAATCAAAATTTTGAGATAGCCATTTTGTTCAGCGTAGTTGATTTCCAGATAGAAAATATGTTTTTGAGGAGGACACTCCCCCACAACCCTCAGGGCAAGGGTTTTAAGTTATGCCCTGGGGGCATATAAGGTTTTTATAGAAGGCGTTGTCGTAGAAACTTCAAAACAGGCTCATTCGGTTGGAAATTCGAAGGGCTAGTACTAGTCCCCGGCGCCGCGCCGATGAGGGAAGACTGGCGGCGGCGGGGCCAAAAATACGCGCGAAACGCCGCGCCGCCGGTAAGATGTCGGCGGCGCGCCGCCGGCGCGATCAATGTTGACCGCAAACATTAATGTTTTCATCAGTCTTTCTCAAATCACAGCTTAAATTTACAATAGATTCGAGCATATTCATGAGTTCAAAAATTCACAAGTCGCTGGCTGGAAACTGGTCTTCTTCGTTATTCATCAAGAGAAGTAGAAATCTGGTAGAAACGAAATGGCTGTGACGTTTCAGAACCCTTGCATAATACGAGTAGTTGAAGTATCTATTAGCTATGTATTCTTAAAATAAATAATTATCAAAATTAGTAGTTTTTTTCATCGAGCATTACTGCATACAAATCTTCAAATACCGTATCACAAAATTCGTCAGTTATCTGAGTAAAAACTTTGAATATAACTTTGAACTTAGAAGCTTAATTTTTTCATAATACCCTTTGCCTATATCTGTTTTGTCACCTTTAAAACAGTTGAAATGGGCGACTTTGATATTGATTTTTTTTTTTTTTTTTTTTTTGCTCTTTGGATTCCTAAAAAGCCTTCTTGTATTAAAAACTGGTTTTTAATAACAATTTAAAAAAATGCATTTTAAAGTTTTTTTGGCTTCTTTATAGAATATATGTCATGTTGGCTAAGGCTGAACTGCTGCTTTTTTATTGGTTTTGGCTGCTCTTTTGGATATTATTCATTTTTTCTTTTGGGGATTCATTCCAAATTATAAACAGATAAATACCTAATATCAGTCAAATTATAAACTGCATCTAAAAGGAGTAAATTTATCAAATTGAAAAATACACGATGAACACTTCACGTGAGAACATTTCAATTACAATGAAACAAAAAACACTTAATGGCTTATTCGGTATGAAGAAAAATGAAGTGCCCAGCTATTTTCTTAGGTAAAAAATGAAAAGCTCATCCGTTTTAAATGTAATTAAATGAAATAATATGCAGACTGAAGTAGCTCCAGGAAGATGTTGGGATTTTCATCCTAGTTCGTCACTTTTAATCCAAGCAAAATATTAGGACACTTAGTATCAGTTATTGAATTTAAGCTTTGATTTCCAAATGCTCGCAAAAATTACCAAATTTAAGAAAGTCGCAACAATAAGTCACATGTGGTCAAAATACTCAAAGACTCTTCTTTGATCCCCATCCAGGCTCAAAGCTTCTGCTATGGTCATTTCCATGGAAATCTCCAAAGAGTTTCTTTTTAAAATAGCTTTTAAGCGTAGTTAGGGTATTTAGCCTTTTTTGCTTTTCTTCAAAGCTTTGAAAAAAGTGTTATAATATTCCAAATGTTACATTTGTTATATTTGTGCATATTTTTGGTAATCATTTGTGGAGTGATCGAATTTTTTAAACCACTGTAGATACTTAAGAACGTTGCAACATCTAGTACCCTGAGGTCTTAAGACTGTCAAAGACTCCTCCTTGAACCTCCCAAATTGAAAGCTTTTATTATGACCTGGCCTTTTAATTGAACTTGGGCACTGGACAAAGGACGCCATCGTCACACGAGCGCAACGTTAGGTGGGGATGTCGATATCGTTTTAGTGTGAATCTGCCTGGTACTTATGAATGAATGTTTTCAAAGTAAACCCGTTTCATCAATAAGAAAAAAAACGGGTGGGACGCATATGTCCCTTTCCCTTTGGACGACAGAACCATGCAAGTGCTGTATCAAGTATAACTCACGAAAATCTTGTTAATTTTTGTCAACTTTTCAACTTTTTGGCATCCCTGCTTTCAATAAAAAAAAAAATTGAGGTACTATCACTTAAATATAATAACTCTCTATGCCCCCCCCCCCTTTGGATACCATCTTGATAGGATACCGTTTCTGCTTTAATAATTAAATAATTAACTTATTGGCACCCCTGGTTTCAAAAAAATCGAGGTATTATCATTTAAATGTGATAGCTCACTACCCCCCCCCCCCCGGGATACCACCTTGATAGGATGCCGTTTCTGCTTTAAATTTAAAAAAAAAAACTTTTTGGGATCCCTGCTTTCAATAAAACAAAAATTCGAGATATTATCATTTAAATATAATACCTCCCTACATCCCCCCCCCCTCTGGATACCACCTTGATAGGATACCGTCTCAGCTTTCACTAGAAAAATAATTTGCTTAATAATTAACTAGGTCACTGTATGGTTGAAACAAACACGCAAAATAACGTTAAACAGCTTAGTGTTCCTTGAAAAAAAATTGAGGGTATGAGTAAAGGGGTACAAAGACAACAACAAAAATTATTCAGATATATTATTCAGATAATTATTCAGAAATTATTCAGATATACCTCAAATTACTGAAAAGCTGAGTCATAGATTCGCCGTAGCATTCAATAAGATCCAAAGAATCTAATTAAAAGGGAGCGCACACAAAAGCCAAATTAGGCCAGTAGCCTATGAGAAATCGCAAAATACCCAAGACAATGAACAAGTCCTAATGGGGGGGGGCCCTGGGTCTATCAAAATATTTCAATGGTTTCCCAGGGAATTTGATATCATTTTCTTCTGTCTTCACTTTAAATGAAAAAAATAATTATCTCTTTGGCATCCCTGCTTTCAATAAAAAAAATGAGATATTATCATTTAAAAATGATAGCCCCCTATCCCCCCCCTATAGGCAATAATTTACAATTTATTTATGAAGCATATTTTTGGGGTAACTTCCGGTTCAATCTTTACTTCCCCAACCTTGTACATAGCTTAGTCTATAGCTAAATTTTGTCTCAATAGAAGGTTTTTTTTTTGGGGGGGGGGGTAAAAATGTTTCAGAAAGAAGATTGTATTTTGTATCAGGGTTCAACAATTGAGTATTAAACATTAAGGAAATCTTATCTAAAAACAGCAAAAAAAAAAATCTGCAAATTTACAATTCAGCTGTAGAAACAATCTGTCGGCTGTCAATTTCAAAATCCAACTGAAGGCTGAAGCTGTATAGTAGTGAATGCGTTCTATAATTCTATTCAACTTGAAAATAAAATTCTTGACTACGAATGATGTAAGAAATAGCGAATTAGGCCAGTAGCCTATGAGAAATCGCAAAATACCCAAGACAATGAACAAGTCCTAATAGGGGGGCCCTGGGTCTATCAAAATATTTCAATGGTTTCCCAGGGAATTTGATATCATTTTCTTCTGTCTCCACTTTAAATGAAAAAATAATTATCTCTTTGGCATCCCTGCTTTCAATAAAAAAAAATGAGGTATTATCATTTAAAAATGATAGCCCCCTATCCCCCTATAGGCAATAATTTACAATTTATTTATGAAGTATATTTTTGGGGTAACTTCCGGTTCAATCTTTACTTCCCCAACCTTGTACATAGCTTAGTCTATAGCTAAATTTTGTCTCAATAGAAGGTTTTTTTTATTGGGGGGGGGGGGTAAAAATGTTTCAGAAAGAAGATTGTATTTTGTTTCAGGGTTCAACAATTGAGTATTAAACATTAAGGAAATCTTATCTAAAACCAGCAAAAAAAAAATCTGCAAATTTACAATTCAGCTGTAGAAACAATCTGTCGGCTGTCAATTTCAAAATCCAACTGAAGGCTGAAGCTGTATAGTAGTGAATGCGTGCTATAATTCTATTCAACTTGAAAATAAAATTCTTGACTACGAATGATGTAAGAAATAGCGATTAGGAAACTGCATTCGAAATGGCTTAAACTCATTTCATAAAGACGATTTTTTTTTTGTCAACATATGAAGAACTGTGTATATTACAATATTTGCAATTGCATATTGCATCTGTTTGGTTTTTATGCAAAGTAACAAAAGAGACGAAAATTAGTTAACAAGAGAGTAGTGAAGAATTATGGTATGCAAAGTTATATTTGGCAGGGAAAGTTACTGGTGATAAATCGCTAGGGGTGGCACCGTGATTGCGTGATTTTCGGGTATTCGGGGAACCAAATTTTTTTTTCGGGGTGACGCATAGATTTTTGGGAAAATACCCGAAAATTCGGGGATAGCGCAAGCCCTGCTTGATGTCTTATCAGGCAAATCGAAATACTAAACCACACGAGAAGAAAAGGCTCCGACTTTGCGGTTGACGGAATAAAGAATTGCCGCAAAATTAATTTGAAGTCGATCGAACGCCACCGCCGGCGGCGGCGTGCCTGCGGGCCGCCGGCGGCGGTACGACACTTCGGAGGTGTTCGACTGGGCCTCTCGTCGGTGGCGTTCGGTCGATCCGTCGGCGCGGTGCCGGGGTCTAGCTAGTACCCTTTTTAATAGTCGAAAGTGATTGGAGGGCATCTGGCCCCCCCCACGCCCATCATTCCCCCAAACACATCCAATAAAAATTTTGAGATAGCCATTTTGTTCAGCGTAGTTGATTTCCAGATAGAAAATATGTTCCCTTGCCCTGAGGGTTGTGGGGGAAATTCCCCCACAACCCTCAGGGCAAGGGTTTTAAGTTATGCCCTGGGGGCATCTGCTTTGTCGTAGAATCTTCAAAAAAGGCTCATTCGATTGGAAATTCAAAGGGCTACTGCCCTTTTTAATAGTCGAAAGTGATTGGAGGGCAACTAGCCCCCCCCCCCACGCCGACCATTTCCCCAAACACATCCAATCAAAATTTTGAGATAGCCATTTTGTTCAGCGTAGTTGATTTCCAGATAGAAAATATGTTTTTGAGGACACTCCCCCAAAACCCTCAGGGCAAGGGTTTTAAGTTATGCCCTGGGGGAATATAAGGTTTTTATAGAAGGCGTTGTCGTAGAAACTTCAAAATAGGCTCATTCGATTGAAAATTCAAAGGGCTAGTGCCCTTTTGAATAGTCGAAAGTGATTGGAGGGCAACTAGCCCCCCCCCCAGGCCCATCATTTCCCCAAACACATCCAATCAAAATTTTGAGATAGCCATTTTGTTCAGCGTAGTTGATTTACAGATAGAAAATATGTTTTTAAGGAGGACACTCCCCCACAACCCTCGGGCAAAGGTTTTAAGTTATGCCCTGAGGGCATATAAGAACGATGTTGGCACAATGTACTATTTATTATTTTTTTTTTTCCTTTAGAGCAGGGCACTTCGTATCGAAGGGGTCGTCGTAGAAACTTCAAAAGGGGCTTATTCGATTAGAAATTGAGAGTTCCAGTGCCCTTTTTAATAGTCGAAAGTGATTGGAGGGCAACGAGCCCCCCCCCCCTCACGCCCATCATTCCCGCAAACACATCCAATCAAAATTTTGAGATAGCCATTTTGTTCAGCGTAGTTTATTTCCAGATAGAAAATATGTTTTTTGAGGAGGACACTCCCCCAAAACCCTCAGGGCAAGGGTTTCAAGTTATGCCCTGGGGGCATATAAGGTTTTTTATAGAAGGTGTTGTCGTAGAAAACTTCAAAACAGGCTCATTCGATTGGAAATTCGAAGGGCTAGTACCCTTTTTAATAGTCGAAAGTGATTGGAGGGCAACTAGCCCCCCCCCCCCACGCCCATCATTCCCCCAAACACATCCAATCGAAATTTTGAGATAGTCATTTTGTTCAGCGTAGTTGATTACCAGATAGAAAATATGTTTTTGAGGAGAACACTCCCCCACAACCCTCAGGGCAATGGTTTTAAGTTATGCCCTGGGAGCATATAAGGTTTTTTATAGAAGGCGTTGTCGTGGAAAATTCAAAAAAGGCTCATTCGATTGGAAATTCAAAGGGCTAGTGCCCTTTTTAATAGTCGAAAGTGGTTGGAGGGCAACTAGACCCCCCCCCCCCCACGCCCATCATTTCCCCAAACACATCCAATCAAAATTTTGAGATAGCCATTTTGTTCAGCGTAGTTGATTTCCAGATAGAAAATATTTTTTTTTAGGAGGACACTCCCCCACAGTTCCCAGGGCAAGGGTTTTAAGTCATGTCCTGGCGGCATATAAGGTTTTTAAAGAAGGCGTTGTCGTAGAAACTTCAAAAAAGGCTCATTCGATTGGAAATCCAAAGGGCTAGTGCCCTTTTAATAGTCGAAAGTGATTGGAGGGCAACTAACCCCCCCCCACGCCCACTATTCCCCCAAACACATCCAATAAGAATGTTGAGATAGCCATTTTGTTCAGCGTAGTTGATTTCCAGATAGAAAATATATTTTTGAGGAGGACACTCCCCAAAACCCTAAGGGAAAGGATTATAAGTTATGTTCTGGGGGTATATAAGGTTTTTATTGAAATCTTTGTCATAGAAACTTGAAAAGGGGTCATTCGATTTGAAATTCAAAGGGATAGTACCCTTTTTAGTAGTCGAAAGTGATTTGAGGGCAACTAACCCCCCTCTCACGCCCACCTTTTCCCCAAACACATCCAATCAAAATTTTTAGATAGCCATTTTATTCAACGTAGTTGAAAGTTTTGGAAATTAGGTCTTTAAGGATGACAACCCCTCCCCCCACAGCCCTCAGTGCAAGGGTTGTAAGTTTGGCCCTGGGGCATATAAAGTTTTTATTGAAAGCGTTGTCGTAGAAACTTCAAAAGGGCTCATTCAATTAGAAATTGAAAGGGCTAGTGCCTTTTTTAATAGTTGAAAGTGATTGGATAGCGACTAGCCACACGCCCAACCTCTCACGCCTCCATTTTCCAAAACACATCCAATCAAAATTTTGAGATATCATTTTGTTCAACATAGTTGAACGTTCTGGAAATTAGGTCTTTTAGGATGATAACCCCCTCAGAACCCTCAGTGCAAGGGTTGTAAGTTATGCCCTGGGAGCATATACGGTTTATATAGAAATGTGTTGTATAAATCATAGGCAGCACGATCGCGCTGCCTAAGTAAAGAACGGGGACACTCGAGAACGAGACAAGAAACGGGGACTAAGTAAAGAGGAGGACGTTCCCCCACAACCCTCAGGGCAAGGGTTTTATGTTATGCCCTGGGGGCATATAAGAACGATGTTGGCGCAATGTATTTATTTATTAGTTTTTTCCTTTAGAGCAGGGCACTTCGTATCGAAGAAGTTGTCGTAGAAACTTCGAAAAACGCTCATTCAATTGGAAATTGGAGTTGCTTGTGCCCTTTTTAATAGTCGAAAGTGATTGGAAGGCAACTAACACCCCTCTCACGCCCAACATTTCCCCAAACACATCCAATCAAAATTTTGAGATATCCATTTTGTTCAACGTAGTTGAACGTTCTGGAAATTAGGTCTTTTAGGATGATAACCCCCTCAGAACCCTCAGTGCAAGGGTTGTAAGTTATGCCCTGGGAGCATATACGGTTTATATAGAAATGTGTTGTATAAATCATAGGCAGCACGATCGCGCTGCCTAAGTAAAGAACGGGGACACTCGAGAACGAGACAAGAAACGGGGACTAAGTAAAGAGGAGGACGTTCCCCCACAACCCTCAGGGCAAGGGTTTTAAGTTATGCCCTGGGGGCATATAAGAACGATGTTGGCATAATGTATTATTTATTATTTTTTCCTTTAGAGCAGGGCACTTCGTATCGAAGAAGTTGTCGTAGAAACTTCGAAATGCGCTCATTCAATTGGAAATTGGAGTTGCTTGTGCCCTTTTTAATATCGAAAGTGATCGGAAGGTGATTAAGACCCCTCTCACGCCCAACATTTCCCCAAACACATCCAATCAAAATTTTGAGATAGCCATGTTGTTTAACGTAGTTGAACGTTCTGGAAATTCGGTCTTAGAGGATGACAACCACCCTAACAGACCTTAGGGTAAGGGTTGTGATTTATGCCGTGAGGGCATATAAGGTGTTTATAGAAAGCGTTGTCGTTTCCAAAAGGGCTCATTCGATTGGACAATCGAAAGGCTTAGTGTCCTTTTTAGTAGTCGAAAGTGATTGGAAGGCTTGACATGTTTGTAGTAAAGATCGAAGTGGGTATAATGTATTATTTTTTGTTGTTGTTGTTTAGACCAGGGCACTTCGTATCGAAGGAGTTGTCGTGGGAACTTCGAAAAGGGTTCATTCGATTGAAAATAGAAAGGGCTGACGCCCTTTTTAATAGTCGAAGTGATTTGAGGGCAACTAATCCCCTTCCACTCCCACCCTCCCACGCCAACCCTCCTATTTCTGCTCTTAAAATTTAACCAAATCAAATAGCGTAAGTGTATCCAAGCTATCAAAGAAAGTAAACAGATTTTTTTTGCGAATGGTATCAAGTTTTCCATTTCAGGTCAACTAGAGGAGTTATGAAACTAAATTAAACAGTACTATTTTTGTCCAGATTTTTAAAAGGATGTATAATGTTAAAAATTGCTGAAATTTTTTCTCCAGCATACAGATAGCAGGCCAAACTGCAATGTCTTAAAAAACGAAAAGATTTGAAATATTATTTTCTTTTTCCCTGAAAAGACTAAGTCAATATAAAACGAACAGAAATTAATTTAAAAAACTTTTTCCACAAAATAAGTTTTTCAAAGAAAAGTAAGGAACTCCATTAATCAAAAAATGAGCAAAAATAAAATCAAATAATATACCAAGCGTGAAACTACCACAAATCAGCATCGATAAATAAATGAAACCAAAAACGAACAGAAATTACAATAATTAACCGAGTCAAACTCAAAACGAGCAGAAATTAACATAAGTTGGGCGCAAAACCCAGAACAAATTTTGCACTTTACAGAAAAAATACAAATGAATATGCATTGTCAGTTTAATATACACGTACTGATATTTAGTAATCAAAATGTTAATATTATTTGATTTATTAAAGTTATAAAAGTAAAACCATTTATATTTTTTTCAGTAAAGTGCAAATTTTGTTCTGGCCTTGGGAAGGCATAGGGGGTTTTGAGCCCAACCTATGTTAATTTCTGCTCGTTTTGGGTTTGACTCGATTAATTATTGTAATTTCTGTTCGTTTTTGGTTTCATTTATTTATCGATGCTGATTTGTGGTAGTTTCACGCTTGGTAGATTATTTGATTTTATTTTTGCTCATTTTTTGTTTAATGGAGTTATTTACTTTTCTTTTAAAAACTTATTTTGTGGAAAAAGTTTTTTAAATTAATACCAAATAAAAATAACAAACTTAATGCTTATGACCATGGAGTATATCCAAATATTAGTGGGAGTGTGATGGTAAGCAAAACTGGAGAGGACTCAAAAATCCATTAAAAGGCAAATGTCGAGAAAAAACGTTTCCTGAATTCAATGCAGTAACAATTTTTTCGGTGTAGTGTTTGCATCAGCGAGGACACAAAGTTATTGTCATCCAAATAATAACACATTGCCTATCTTATAATGTTATATTAAAAAAATAACTTCTTATACTGTTTACCTATATTTTGCATAATAATACTTACCTATGTTTATATGGATATACAATTATTTGGCTTCCTGATCCTGACTTCACTTTTTCTTGATCTTTGTATAATGTATGGCTGAACAAAAATTAAAATACTGCAAGCTCTGTTTGATTTTTCAGCATCGCAAGCGAAGATTCGACGAATAAAAATATTAGTGCATTTCCCTTATCTGAACAAAATGATGCAAAAGCTTTTTTCTCATAATTGAAGATACTATGAATGTATAAGGATATTACATGCTGCGTAAATGAATGTCAATAAAACTTGAAACAGTTTGTTTTTCACGGGGAATCAAGAACAGAGGAAAAACAAGTAGGTAGAAAAAAAACAGAAACGGGGCAAAATAACTAATATAAAAATGGAAGCAGAACAGAACAGGTACATTAAAAACAGGTAATCTTTTTTTTTTTTTATTTATTCATAAACAGAACAGAAATAGGCACTTTGAAAACAGAACAGAAAACAGAAACAGTGCCGATGTTTAATCATCACAGCTTTCTGTAATTAAAAGACTAGTTGAATAATTGGGACGTTTGGGTAATTCCATAGGTGGTTATATTGCACAAATATTTTTTTGAATAAGAGATTTAAAAAATCCTCCTCCTCCCCCAGCAGAAGAATATGAAATCTCCTTTCCCCACCCTCGTCCTTATTTTACCCCGTTGAAAAGAGCCTAAGTTTTAACTTTAAATCCTAAGCTGTTTTCGAGATATTGCAGATACACTATTTCGATGACCTGGATACACACACTGTCTTTCGATTCTCCCCTCTTAAGTTAAAATTTGAAGTCTACTTGACTGCCACAAGATTCTCTGAAAGTCTCAACTCTATCTCAAAAGCCATTCGTGAGACATTGATCTAATATTATGGGTGTTGCGGGGAGTGGTTTTTATAGCAGAAAAGGGGATGGGAGAGAGGCTGGTGCACTTTCAGCTCTTGAAAAGGGCCTTATAATTTTTCATTTTCAATCAAAAGGGCCCCCTCCCAAGTTTCCACGAAAACTCCTTCCATGTGAAGGGGCGGGAAAATCATATTTGGACCCCCTTTTCTAGTGTGGGGTGATGTTTTTTTTATGTTTTTCTTTTTGCACTGAGGTCCCCTTTTCCCACAGACTTTGGATATAAATTTCAAGCCGACTAGGACGAAATGTATTTCTGGCCCTTTTTTAAACCAATTTTTCTTTAGGGGCGGGTTACGCCCCGGAATTTTTTTGCACCTTAGGTCTTTCGTGAACCAAGGAATTATGGCAACTGACCAAAGATAAAAGTTTTTGTCCATTTTTTTATTTCCTGGTCTCTCATTCCCCCCCCCCACAACAAAATTTTGATCCTTTCGACCCAGAGAGCGATCCCTGAAAATTTCGAACCAATTGCACACCCAACATCGAACAAGCTCCCCTTTCCATTACAAAAGTATGTTTTATTAAGTGCATTAGTTAAAGCCTTGCCCCAGAGGTTTGGTTGTCTTGTCAACCCCAGAAGCATATTCATGGGATCTTTCTACTATTTTGGAAAAAATGATAATTTCAAAATTTTTATCGGTTGTCTTTGGGGGCTACTGGAGCTTGGGGTTACAGAAAAGGACACGGGAGGGGTTTGGTGGTCCCCTAGTCATTTTTGACTCTTAAACAGGTAAACTTGAACTTTCAACGTCCAATCGAATCGGTTTCTTCCGAAGGTTCTACAACCGCTCCTTCCTTATGAAGCGGCTGGGGGAACAGAAAATAATATATTGAAGGCTTATAGCTCTTTATCTAGGGAGCTAGTTTGCTGCCTCTGATTTACGAAAACCTCCTGTTGTTGCATGTCTGTTTTATTCTATTGTAATAGAATAGTTTTTGTTCTTACCTACTTTTGAATATACCATTCTTTTCCCAAAGTTTGAACGTGCCTTTTGAACATGAAATGTTTGAACTAACGTGAATTTTGTTGCTTTTTCCTAATAATTACTACCATGGTGGGATTCACCAAACTTAGTCAAAGTTCGGGCCACAAGGGCCTTTGCTCTAAATATTTCCTGATCATCATTATGTTGCGTAGTACCAATACTGCTTTCGCAGCTGTTTGTTTTTTCTCTCTTGATCAACGGTTTGTAGCTCCGAAATGGTAAGAGGTGCAAACTCGACATTTTTCCTGTGTATGGAAATCGTGAAACGGAACAGAAAAGATCCAGTGAAGTTCGTAAATATCCTGTAGTTGTCAAGAAAAAAAGTTTTTCCTTCGTGTTGTACATGGTGCCAAAACAAAACTGTCTCAAATGGAAAGAAAAATTTTTCGGAGCAATTTTATTTCGCACCCTTTCAGAATATTATCTTATCCCTCTGAGAACTGGAGAACAGAAATCTGTATTTCTTCCAGATTTATTGGACATAATTGTGGAAAAGTCTGTCTCCTATGCCATATTCCAATTTTTTAGTTGCTTTCTGAAATTTCGATCAATGCTCTTTTGTATTTTAATCAACTGATGCTATAAAAATCACACAAGAAGACATGAACTTTCTTATATATGAAATTGCTTCATTCATTTAGAATAATATTCAAAGTTGTGATGACGCGTCAATTTTTTTCTTTTTTTTCTAGACAAGGTAGAATTTTATTTTCCAAATACTCATTGACAGATTTTGATCTTCTAACAATTCCTTGACTTCTTAGAGGTAACAATTCTTTCTAGGCATGGTAGAATTTTTTCTCAACGCGGATACATAAATCATGATCTTCTAAGAACTGGAACTAACATTGGTTTTCCATATTTAATTTTTTTATTTTGAAGTTTTGATTCTGCAGACTCCCTACATTTTATCTAAGTAAAATGCCCTAACTTCGAAGTTCAACTTTTCATATATCAAATAATTTTGGACACGTTTAATGCCATGAAAAGTAGGCAAAAAGGCATGTTCTCTTCTATATTTGAAAATGAACCTTACACTTAGAAATAAAAGTTTACACAATTATCGTTTATGGATGTTCAGTAAAAAGTACATAGTAACATAGTAAATATTACATAGTCTTAATGCAGGTAAAAAAAAAACATGCAGATACAGAATTTGATGATTACTTCCTACACAGAACCTATTTAAGAATTTCTGTGATTACTCGTTGACCTTACAATTCACAACCTCCAATAATCATAGCGTATCTAAAAAAGTGAAACGGAAGCATGTACATTTATTAGCTTGGATATATAGTTGCATGTGTTGTTTAGCAATGTGACCCATAGCCCACGGTTGCTACAACACTCCCCGAGGCCTTGGCACCGGGGGCCTAGTTTTAATTGTGAATAAAGTGAAGTTAGAAAAATGTTTTGATTTTCCTGTTCTTGTGTTTTAGGTTTTCCGCCCCTTCTTGTCATGAAAGGGCATAAAGGGCGAGTTACTTGTTTGCTTTACCCACACCAGTTTAGCAATCGCTATGATTCATCGTATCTGATGTCAGGTGGTGTTGATTTTAGCGCTTGTCTCTGGGATCTACACACAGGAGCATTGCTTCATCGTTTTTGTGTTCAGGCTGGTGAAATAACACAACTTATAGTGCCCCCACCTAATTGCAGTGTAAGATATTTTATTTGTGTAATTTGTGCCAGGCCTCCACTTCTAATGCATTGTTATGAATCCGATTGAGAGAGTTTCTTTAATCTCAAAGTATCCATAACTCTTAAAGTTGGACTCTAATTTAGGCTCCAATGTAATATTTTTTTTAAACATTTGTAAGAAGAATTGAGCCTAGTCTAAGCTGTCCTAGTTTGAACAGCGCATGAAATAGTATGAAACAGCGCAATATACATATTTAGGGGGAGGGGAGAGAGGGTGACTTTTGCCCTCTCCCTAAAGTCACGACACTGTTATGATGTGTCTTGTAATTTCCTTCTTTTATTTCTTAGTTGTATCCCCCCCCCTTAAATAACAATCCCCTCTTTGGTTTTGCACACGTTTTGTAATTCAGCAAGTTTAATGTACTAAGCAAGTTAACTTTGAATTATTCTTAATCATTGAACCCATTTACAGAATTGAACCGATAGCCCTAAAATACTTTAGCCCTAAAGCTTATTTAAATGGAAATTCTCAGTTCTGTCAAGTTATAACCGTCAAGGTATAACCGTTTGGTCTTATGTGATATAAGCTGTTATTGATCTTGTACCAAGGCCGTATCCAGGGAGGGGGATTACCCGGTTTGAACCCCCCCCCCCCGAAATTTTTGACCGAGTCGAAAATAAGTCGAAAATTAGTAAAACCTAGGTAAAAATCAGTAAAATTAGTCGAAAACTGAGTCAAAAATTAGTAACCCCCCCCCCCCCGAAAAAAATCCTGGATCCGCCTTGTCTTGTACCCTCAATTACTAGCATTTTCAACAGTGAAGTAACTACGAACTGCAACTTTTAAAGCCCAAATTTTGTTTTTAGTCAGATTTAGATTTTGGGTGAAAAAATGAGCTATTTTTGGTGGAAACGAGTATTGAGGTGGCAGTGAAAGTAGAACAATAAATAAACTTAGAACGCCGGAATATTCACCTGAATTACACCGGAACATTTACCGTATTTCATGGATATTTCATCGTGCATGAACCTGACAATATTTTACAACACAACGGCTCTTATTCTCTTTAGTTTATATTTGTATTCATTTTGGGGTTCTTTCTCAAACTTACTTACCCATTTTTTTCAAAAAGGCACCATACACACTTGCACTTCGGTAATGAATTTTGTATTGAACCTTTTATTATGAATCATTTTTACCGCTGTGCAATGTAAGATTTTTTCAATTTCAGCACACTAATTAGTTGTTGTTTTTTCCGTTTCTCACCGCACTTGATTTAAACGACTGCCTGAAGATAACTGGTGGATAAAATAGCTTGTCACAATGAAAATATTTCACACCACTCTTGCAGATTGAAATTTACTTAATGAACGCGTCTCCGACTGGCAAAAAAAAAGAAAAAAAAAGGAAATAATATTGGCACTCATGGCTTTTTAAATTAGTTTGGAGAAATGAGTCAGATGTTGTTTTGACAAAAGCCTTTGATTATAAAGAAGCTTAAATAATTTTTGTTGTATAACTTTGTCTTGCTCAATGCTAAGTCGCTTACAAAACGGAAAAAGACTCGATTATATTATCGTAAATGTTTTACTTTCTGAAAATGTTTTCAGGATGATTTTTTAAATTATTTGAACGCAAAACAGGTCGCGCATAAATATAGCTAGAATTCATAATTATGGATTATAATCTAGAATTATAACCTAGCCAAAAACCTAAAGCATAATGTATTTGAACTTAATCAGAGGTGACCAGTCAAACTATTATTCAGAAAATTGGGCTTTGTAAGCATTGGTGTACTCAGGTACGAATCACAGAAGGGAGGGGGTCAGTAATATATCTGGTATTAGACTGGGTTTTATAAGAAAACAAGCAAAAGTGGTCATTAATGGTCTGTTATTATTACAATTTTTCTTTTTTGTTCTCAAAAATGTGCGAGAATTATATCAGTCGTGGTGTATGATCCGTCCGAATGCTAAAGTCTATTACTAACTTACCAACTAACACCATGAATCTAACCAAGGTGTTAGGCTCGTGGACTATTGATCATTAGACTTTAGGGTAAGTCATTACTAGCTAACACCATAAGTCTAACCATGATTTTAGACTCATAAGCCTATTACTAACTTACTAACTAACACTATGAGATATTTTTCTAACAGTATGAGTCAGTTAATGCTAGTTTTTAGAATCATTTGATTACAAAAATCGGTGTAAAATAAAGTCAGTTGAATACACCACCGCACAATGACACAATAAGGTAAGGGCCCATTCATATCGATATCTACTAGTATCGAGAATGAGCTTGTGCTAATTTGAGCCAATCAGAATTTTTCATAAAATGTTTCAGCCAATCGAAAATTTCTAGGAAAAATCTCATTAGCTCAGATGAGGACTAGTTAAATCCCAGTATAAGTAAATCTTTTTGTGAATGGGCCTTAACTAGTTTCAGATAATACCGATATTGAGATGGACTGAATCTCAGTGTTGAATGTCGTCGCGTTCAGGCCTTAAATTTGTGTCTGAGATATTCACACTTCTGAAATAATTGCCAAAAATCGTTTGCTTAGTTCTTCTCAAAGGCAAGATAACCAATATAATGCAAATCAAGAGTTTCAAAGACACGTTGCACTCCTGATCCTCCCTTTTAGAACGGCGTAGCAAATACTTTTCGGCAATTATCTCAGAAGTGTGAAATGTTAAATATTACCCTTAGACATGATAGCGACGATATATCTCAATATAAATCGGTACTTAATTGTTTATTATTTTTTTTGTTAATTTTAGCAAAGGGTGTTATCAAGTATATGCAGTATAGCAGGGATCATTCGGCGGCTATTCTGAATCTCAAAGAGAGGAAGCTTGTTCTGCTTGCTTCTAGACATGTCTATCCCATATCGACTATAAAGTGGAGGCCTTTAGATGATTTCATGATGGTGAGGTGTACCGATGGCTCTGTATATGTTTGGCAAATGGAAACGGGTAAGCTCTCATCAATAGTGATTTTTTTTACCTTTATAAGTCTCTTTTTAATGAATCGTTTTTATTAATTGAAGTCTTTTTCTAATCGAAATCGATGGCGTTGTAGCTGGTTAGACGGGGGGGGGGGGGGGGTGGTCTTGAAGATTGTATTTAATTACGCTGTTTTAGTAAATATTTGAACAAGACATTTGGATATAGGCTTTTCATAAACATAATGCGGTTATTCTATGACTTTTATTCCTGGTTTTGAATTATCCACCTTCAAGTCTCCCCCTTCAGGACAGTGATTTTTTGTTGACTAGGGAAAAGGTTTCGCTTGGGGACAAAACTTTCGAAAACTGACTTACAAGACAAATAACAATCTGTTCAGGCATTTTCTGTCTCATACTCTTCAACTTCCTAACTTCTAATGCTTGAAAAATTATAGGAAAGTTGAGCCTAGCTCAGAGACAAATTTAATGTTTGACTTAGAACTCGACAGAGCTCAAATTTTAAAAACCTTTTCCAAGGCCAGCAGTCTTAGAGAAGCAGCGTTGAAGAATTCGCAAAAAAAAATATAGTTAACCCAAGTTTTAAGCAGCAAAATTAGGGGGTTGGTAGTATTGGCTTGAAAACACCTTTCTAGTGCCTCTTTCTAGCTGTAGATCCGTCCCTAAAAGTTCCATTCATCTAGCTCAGAGGTTCCCAAAGTTTTTCTTCTCATAGACCACTTTCAAAGTTTTGCTAGTTCCGGTAGCTACGTTTCAACCATATTCCCAGAACTCGACAAAAAATGAGAAGATTCGACCTAACTGTAGAAATTTTGGTTGTGGGTGAGTTCCAACCTCGAATTAACAATTTTGGAAAAAGAAAGTGAAAATTAATTGGTTTATTAATTAATTGATTGTGCTGTGAGTGGACGGAAAAAAATTAATGTTGGCCAGTCCAGCAAGGGATTCCATTCTACATTACTTTTTTGACATCTTCTCATAGATCAAGAAACTGATCAATTTTCACTTATCTTATTTAGAAAACCCCCATTCGGAGTGATAAAAATAAAAAGAAAAATAGTATATTCTTGTGTTGTATTTATTCAAAACTTAATTATCACACTATTAATATATTATTGTTTTCATGTTACATTTTAATATGATAGCAGTCGTAATATTATCAAAGTTAAATATTAATAACATAATTTCTATAATGACAATAACAGAATAGTCACAACTTTAATGGGAGGGATGTACTTGGTGAATTGACTGGAGATTATCAATATTTGGTTTCAGTTTTGTTAGGAATAACGGCAAACCTAAGTGGGTAACGGCAAATCTAGGATATTCAATATGCTTCTTCTTTTTCTTAAAAAGATTGTAACAAAACTAAAACTTTTTTCGACAAGATATGACGAGCGAAACTCTATCAAAAGTTTTATTACAATTCCCCACAGTCCAGGACATGTTTTGGCATTTCTGCCTGCAGCCGAAATATTTGACACCCCGTTTTAAATTTCGCCTTCAGTACTTCGTTCGTGCTAAGTTCGAGTAGCTCCTCTTCTAGTATAACAATCTCCACTTCTGTTTCCTCAAATGGATTGATGATCCATGGTGGTATCTCCATCGTCATAATATCTTCAATTTTGATTTTGAAGTCATCATGCAGGGTAACTAAATGTTGAACGTGCGTCTGAATATCTTCGTCAAGGCATTCTAACTGTGGCAAGTTTGAAAACTGGGAAAATTCGTGCCCATTAATATTTTGTTTCATAAATTTCAGTTTTCCAAAAAAGCTGGAGTTACGCCCTTTCTTTGTTTTAATTGAATCTGCCCCCTTGTAATTGTAAGTTAATGTCACTAAAGTTTTTGAACAAATCTGTCAAACACGCGATGTATGCTTTAAAATTGATTGGGTTTTCTTTTGAATTTGGAGATTTACTTTCCAGAAACTCTAAAACTGATTGAAAAATTAAGTAAAATCTTTTTAAACATGCACTTTTTGACAACCAGCGTACTTCAGTATGTAAGGGCAAACGTTGGAAGTCTTAATCATTTTCATCATACAATTGTGCAAGTAAACGCGGATTCAACGCACTGGTTCTTATTTTTTTTACTGCGTTAATCACAAATTGAAGTGATTGGTGTAATCTATCACTCAAATTTTTCGCTGCTAGGTGTTGTCGGTGGATGACTATGTGAATTACGGTTATCGTTTTTACAAGTAACAGTCGCTGAGCTTCATAAAATATCATCTGCGTAAATTGATAGGTGAAGCCAAGCCAACATTTTAGTCTTCGCTATCTAAACTAGATAAATTTTTTGCGGACCCCCATTTACGAATTGTAACCCCTATTTTTTGTTACTTCAAAGAAGCCCCCTGTCGAGTCTCTTGTGGACCCCTGAGGGTCCACCTGGACCACTTCGGGAATCACTGATCTAGCTAAACAACTTCTAGATATTATTAAAGCTGCTATATTAGGATTAGAAGCTAGAAGATTGATTTTTGACATTATCATTGCACAATTCATCATGACGTTTAGAGCTTACGCAAAATATTTTAATAATGATTTAAGTTTCTGATTTAAAATTCACTCACTTTTTAAGTGTCACTCCGTGAAGTGTGTGCCCCAGTCACCCGATCCATCCAGGAAACGGGGAAGGGAATGGAGAATGTTATTCTAAAGGTTCAATCGCTGGTCCGAAAAACACATCTCACAAGGGATATCGACTTCAAAATTCTTGGGAAAGTTTAAGTTCGGTTTATTAACATATATATATATATATATATATATTATATATATATATATATATATATATATATATATATATATATAATATATATATATATATATATATATATATATATATATATATATATATAATATATATATATATATATATATATATATATATATATATATATATATATATGAAAACAACTTCTCAGCAACTACTATTCTGACCTACCAGTGAACTTGCAAAAACAAATTGTCCTAAGGATCTGCCAGACATAAAAACTTTCCCGAGACTAGTTATAAGCATGGACTAACTAAACACAACCGGTGTTTATAATGCAAATCAATACATACATCTTTCCTCGCCGGAATCACCGTAGTAAAAAGAAAAAATAATCCTAAAATTCTACAAAATTTAGACTTCGCAGTAATAGCAATTGGAGCTGACGGTTCTTCTCGCTTTAGTATCGTAAGTGTAGCAATTAGAACTAACCTGAAATATGTTTGATAAGCATAAAGGTAAATTATTCTTATTGGATTTAAGCAACAGGATAGTATCAAGTATTGTTAACCATGCTACCAACATGTCAGAGCATTAAGCCATTTGAGGCTTTGACACATAGACAAATACACCTCCTCTATGTTACTTCGTCGTCAAACCCTTTGCCAAGTATATTAAAAAAAAAACGGGTCATGATTTATCACGTCTGTCAAGAGTGTCCAAAACAGAAAACAGGGAGCTGTAGACCCCCTACCCCCAAGTAACCAGAATTATGGAGGAAGTGGTTGCATGCTTTTACATTTAAAAAACGAAACCTGAAGCCTCTCTTGTAATGAACTTTGTTTCCGAAATTTGCTCCCTTTTATGTAAGATTTGTGAAGACTTGTCTTGGGAGATTATCGGTTTTGCTGTGGATTTAATCCGAAATTGATTTTGGGTATCCGAATTTTTCTCCTTCCGCCAACTAGGCTGTTTCAAAGGACTAAGGATTTGGTGTTTGTGCATGCTGAGGGCTTACCAAAGCCAAGTCATTACAGCTCTTTCGCTTTATGGACACGACTCAATTCGTTCGTTAATAGTGGCTATTGATGCCTCTTTACTAGAAATTAATTTTTAAAAACTTTCCACAGAATAAGTTTTTCAATGAAAAGTAAAGAACTCCATTAAACGAAAAATGAGCAAAAATAAAATCAAATAATCTAACAAGCGTGAAACTACCACAAATCAGCATCGATAAATAAATGAAACCCAAAACGAACAGAAATTACAATAATTAACCGAGTCAAACTCGAAACGAGCAGAAATTAACATAAGTTGGGTGCAAAACCCCTATGCCAGAACAAAATTTGCACTTTACTGAAAAAATATATATGTTTTTACTTTTATAAATTTAATAAATCAAATAATATTAACATTTTGATTACTAAATATCAGTATATGTATATTAAACTGACAATGCACATTCATTTGTATTTTTTCAGTAAAGTGCAAATTTTGTTCTGGCCTTGGGAAGGCATAGGGATTTGCACCCAACTTATGTTAATTTCTGCTCGTTTTGATTTTGACTTACAACCCTTGCCCTGAGGGCTGTGGGGGGAGGGGTTGTCATCCTTTAACACCTAATTTCCAAAACTTTCAACTACATTGAATAAAATGGCTATCTAAAAATTCTGATTGGATGTGTTTGGGGAAAAGGTGGGCGTGAGAGGGGGTTATTTGCCCTCAAATCACTTTCGACTATTAAAAAGGGTACTATCCCTTTGCATTTCAAATCGAGTGAGCCCTTTTTCAATTTTCTACGACAAAGATTTCAATAAAAACCTTATATGCCCCCAGGGCATAACTTATAATCCTTGCCCTGAGGGTTTTGGGGGAGTGTCCTCTTCAAAAATATATTTTCTATCTAGAAATCAACTACGCTTAACAAAATGGCTATCTCAAAATTTTTATTGGATGTGTTTGGGGGAATGATGGGCGTGGGGGGGCTAGTTGCCCTCCAATCACTTTTGACTATTAAAAATGGCACTAGCCCTTTGAATTTCCAATCGAATGAGCTTTTTTGAAGTTTCTACGACAACACCTTCTTTAAAAACATTATATGCCCCCAGGGCATAACTTAAAACCCTTGCCCTGAGGGTTGTGGGGGAGTGTCCTCCTCAAAAACATATTTTCTATCTGGAAATCAACTACGCTGAACAATGTGGGTGTCTCAAAATTTTGACTGGATGTGTTTGGGGAAATGATGGACATGGGGGGGGGGCTAGTTGCCCTCCAATCACTTTTGACTATTAAAAATGGCACTAGCCCTTTGAATTTCCAATCGAATGAGCTTTTTTGAAGTTTCTACGACAACACCTTCTATAAAAACCTTATATGCCCCCAGGGCATAACTTAAAACCCTTGCCCTGAGGGTTTTGGGGGAGTGTCCTCTTCAAAAATATATTTTCTATCTAGAAATCAACTACGCTTAACAAAATGGCTATCTCAAAATTTTGATTGGATGTGTTTGGGGGAATGATGGGCGTGGGGGGGGGCTAGTTGCCCTCCAATCACCATCGACTATTAAAAAGGGTTCTAGCCCTTCGAATTTACAATCGAATGAGCCTGTTTTGAAGTTTCTACGATGACGCCTTCTGTAAAAACCTTATATGCCCCCAGGGCACAACTTATAATCCTTGCCCTGAGGGTTGTGGGGGAGTGTCCTCTTCAAAAATATATTTTCTATCTAGAAATCAACTACGCTGAACAAAATGGTTATCTCAAAATTTTTATTGGATGCGTTTGGGGGAATGGTGAGCTTGGGGGGGGGGGCTAGTTGCCCTCCTATCACTTTTGACTATTAAAAAGGGCACTAGCCCTTTGAATTTCCAATCGAATGAGCTTTTTTGAAGTTTCTACGACAACACCTTCTTTAAAAACATTATATGCCCCCAGGGCATAACTTAAAACCCTTGCCCTGAGGGTTGTGGGGGAGTGTCCTCGTCAAAAACATATTTTCTCTCTGGAAATCAACTGCGCTGAACAAAGTGGGTGTCTCAAAATTTTGATTGGATGTGTTTGGGGAAATGATGGACGTGGGGGGGGCTAGTTGCCCTCCAATCACTTTCGACTATTAAAAAGGGCACTAGCCCTTTGAATTTCCAATCGAATGAGCCTTTTTTGAAGTTTCTACGACAACACCTTCTATAAAAACATTATATGCCCCCAGGGCATAACTTAAAACCCTTGCCCTGAGGGTTGTGGGGGAGTGTCCTCCTCAAAAATATATTTTCTATTTGAAAATCAACTACGCTTAACAAAATGGCTATCTCAAAATTTTAATTGGATGTGTTTGGGGGAATGATGGGCGTGGGGGGGGGGCAAGTTGCCCTCCAATCACCATCGACTATTAAAAAGGGTTCTAGCCCTTCGAATTTACAATCGAATGAGCCTGTTTTAAGTTTCTACGACGACGCCTTCTGTAAAAACCTTATATGCCCCCTGGGCATAACTTAAAACCCTTGCCCTGAGGGTTGTGGGGGAGTGTCCTCCTCAAAAATATATTTTCCATCTGGAAATCAACTACGCTGAACAAAATGGGTATCTCAAAATTTTGATTGGATATGTTTGGGGGAATGATTGGCGTGGGGGGCTAGTAGCCCTCCAATCACTTTCGACTATTAAAAAGGGCACTAACCCTTTGAATTTCCAATCGAATGAGCCTTTTTTGAAGTTTCTACGACGACCCCTTCCATATGAAGTGCCCACCTCTAAAGAAAAAAAAATAATAAATAGTACATTGTGCCAACATCGTTCTTATATGCCCTCGGGGCATAACTTAAAACCCTTGCCGCGAGGGTTGTGTGGGTGTGTCCTCCTCAAAAACATATTTTCTATCTGGAAATCAACTACGCTGAACAAAATGGCTATCTCAAAATTTGATTGGATGTGTTTGGGGAAATTATGGGCGTGGGGGGGGGGCTAGTTGCCCTCCAATCACTTTTGACTATTTCAAAGGGCACTAGCCCTTTGAATTTCTAATTGAATGAGCCTCTTTTGAAGTTTCTACGACAACGCCTTCTATAAAAACCTTATATGCCCCCAGGGAATAACTTAAAACCCTTGCACTGAGGGTTGTGGGGAAGTGTCATCCTCAGAAGCATATTCTCTACCTGGAAATCAACTACGCTGAACAAAATACCTATCTCAAAATTTTGATTGGATGTGTTTGGGGGAGTGATGGGCGTGGGGGGGCTAGTTGCCCTCCAGTCACTTTCGACTATTAAAAAGGGTACTAGCCCTTCGAATTTACAATCGAATGAGCCTGTTTTGAAGTTTCTATGACAACGCCCTCTATAAAAACCTTATATGCCCCCAGGGCATAACTTAAAACCCTTGCTCTTAGGGTTGTGGGGAAGTGCCCTCCTCAAAACATATTTTCTATCTGGAAATCAACTACGCTGAACAAAATGGCTATCTCAAAATTTTTATTGGATGTGTTTGGGGGAACGATGGGCGTGGGGGGGGGCTAGTTGCCCTCCAATTACTTTCGACTATTAAAAGGGGCACTAGAACTCTCAATTTCCAATCGAATGAGTCCCTTTTGAAGTTTCTACGACGACCTCTTCCATATGAAGTGCCCTGCTCTAAAGGAAAAATATAATACATAGTACATTGTGCCAACATCGTTCTTATATCCTCCTCAAGGCATAACTTAAAACCCTTGCCCCGAGGGTTTTGGGCGAATGTCCTCCTCAAAAACATATTTTCTATCTGGAAATCAACTACGCTGAACAAAATGGCTATCTCAAAATTTTGATTGGATGTGTTTTGGGGAATGATGGGCGTGGGGGGGGGGGAGGGCTAGTTGCCCTCCAATCACTTTCGACTATTTCAAAGGGCACTAGCCCTTTGAATTTCTAATTGAATGAGCCTTTTTTGAAGTTTCTACGACAACGCCTTCTATAAAAACCTTATATGCCCCCAGGGAATAACTTAAAACCCTTGCACTGAGGGTTGTGGGGAAGTGTCATCCTCAGAAGCATATTCTCTACCTGGAAATCAACTACGCTGAACAAAATGCCTATCTCAAAATTTTGATTGGATGTGTTTGGGTGAATGATGGGTGTGGGGGGGGCTAGTTGCCCTCCAGTCACTTTCGACTATTAAAAAGGGTACTAGCCCTTCGAATTTACAATCGAATGAGCCTGTTTTGAAGTTTCTATGACAACGCCCTCTATAAAAACCTTATATGCCCCCAGGACATAACTTAAAACCCTTGCTCTGAGGGTTGTGGGGAAGTGCCCTCCTCAAAACATATTTTCTATCTGGAAACCAACTACGCTGAACAAAATGGCTATCTCAAAATATTTATTGGATGTGTTTGGGGGAACGATGGGCGGGGGGGGGTAGTTGCCCTCCAATCACTTTCGACTATTAAAAGGGGCACTAGAACTCTCAATTTCCAATCGAATGAGTCCCTTTTGAAGTTTCTACGACGACCTCTTCCATGTGAAGTGCCCTGCTCTAAAGGAAAAAAATAATACATAGTACATTGTGCCAACATCGTTCTTATATCCCCTCAAGGCATAACTTAAAACCCTTGCCCCGAGGGTTTTGGGCGAGTGTCCTCCTCAAAAACATATTTTCTATCTGGAAATCAACTACGCTGAACAAAATGGCTATCTCAAAATTTTGATTGGATGTGTTTGGGGGAATTATGGGCGTGGGGGGGGGGCTAGTTGCCCTCCAATCACTTTTGACTATTAAAAAGGGCACTAGCCACTCCAATTTCCAATCGAATGAGCCCTTTTCGAAGTTTCCAAAACAACTCCTTCGATACGAAGTCCGCGGCTGAAGAAAGAACAAAAAACACATTGTGCCCACATCGTTCTTTACTTAGGCAGCGCTGGCGCGCTGCCTATGATTACTCTACGGCTATTGATTAATTAGAATTTGAGCCACTGTGCTAATTTTCACCATTAAAATATCGTCAAGTTTGATAAGCCTTGGAAACACTGGGTAATATATACGGCTTTTTCAGTTTTTCTCCAGTATAATTTGGAATAAGGCACTGAAACTTTTTGGCATGATTTTATAACCTTCTCATGTTGCTAGTTTATTTCTTTCTCATTTTTTAGGTCACTTGGATCGGCTCGTCCAAGGTATGGTAGCTGAAGAATTAATGAACGCTTGCGATGAAAACTCTGTCCTGGTTGATGTGAGTGACAGTGGACTTGCCAATCCAGCTGTTCATTTTTTTAGGGGTTTGCGACATAGAAATCTGGCCGCCATTCGACATGCAGCTCAGGTGAATTCTATTTTATTGATTGGCTTGGCTTTATTTATTGTAAAAAAGAGTGAGGGAAGCTACTCTAATCTAAGTCCTAGAAGAAATACAAATATGTACCAAATAAGATTTATAGAAAGAAACAAATCATTGAAAAACGATTTGAAGTATTATCTGATACACTAGGAAAACAGCCTCTTAGCTTGTAATTACTGTTAGACAGCGTGGAAACACCTTGTTTTGATCTATTTTTTCTTTGGATCTAAAGCAAAAAATACCCTAATCTAAAGCTTAAAATTCAGAATGCGCTGTTGAAGTTCGTCCCATTGAACGTCAATAGCAGATCCCTTGTTTCGATCATGGTGTTCAGATATCAATCGAAATAGGTTGTGGAAGGGAGATGGGAGCAACTCGGAGAATAAGTCAAAAACGCAAACTGAGCACGATAGACGGTAAAGCAAACCAATCCAAAGAAGAGCTAATCATCTATATTCCATAGTAGACTCTTCGTCTACTTTATAAGTAATCGAAAAAAATTGAAACTATACGATTTGTCTCCCTCTATTTTGCATCAACCCAGACGTAAACTTATTCTAATACAATCTTTAATTTTTCTTGGAGTGTTGCTATGTCTTGAGTTACAGG
The DNA here is from genome assembly GCA_027921565.1 of Artemia sinica. NCBI lineage: Eukaryota > Metazoa > Arthropoda > Branchiopoda > Anostraca > Artemiidae > Artemia > Artemia sinica. The sequence continues at coordinate 44,338,101 of CM051265.1, forward strand.
AGGCCATGGTAGTGTCGTCTGGGAATGCCACCTGCTAGTCAAAGTCGTTGTCGTTGTTTGAAGTACGTTCATCCGTTCATAGTTTGCGGCACTATGAGGTTTTGAAATTTGGTCTGAGTGTATGATTCAAATCGATCAAATGAATTAGAAACAACAGTGGACCTTGGATTGATCCCTTTGGGACATCGAAAATCACCATGATGACGTCCAACAGATCTTCTTCTATGTATATTCGCCGATGGCTAAGATACGACCTAAAACACTGCAATGCCTCTCCTCTAACTCCGATTGCTTCTAATTTACTTTTTAGAATCTCATGAACCACATTGTCGAACGCTTTTTCTAATATCAAGCAAAATATCAGCTCGCAAAAGTTTTAGCTCGAGAGCTTTATTTATAAATATGCTCAGTACCGTCAGTTTATCTTCAGTTGTATGTAAAGACACCGTGTATCAGAATATTATTTTTCTAGTGTACTGTTAAAACCGTAAAGCAGTGGTCTTGACATGAATTAGCTCAGTCTTTAGCAGATTGTTTTCTGCTTTTAACGCTTTATTTTTAGTCTGAAGTTTTGAAATAAGTTGTTGTAGCTCTTCCTTACAGTTGTTAAAGAGTTATTTCAACACTGGCATATCGATACTGGTTAATACCACTACCTCTTCAATCACACTAAAAACCCACTAAGTGAAACGCGCAAGGACCTTTTTATGTGATAAAAACAATTATCACTTAAGGCATGCTTTTGTGAAATTCAACTTCTCCAAAAACTGCCACTCTCTATCCATTTACTATTTTAAGTTTGGTGTTTTCTTTATAAATCTGTTGTTTACTATAAAAAAAACAAGTTTTTTTAACTTAAAATAAAGAGCGACATTAAAACTTAAAACGAACAGAAATTATTCTGTGTATGAACTTTACGCTAAAGTTCGATTATTTGTCAAAACTCTGCTTTTTATAGTAATAAAAACTTTAGCGTAAAGAGTAGGGTGTTGAGGAGGGGACATCCCCTTATGTATATGGAATTTTTTTTGTTTAATTTCTGTACATTTTTCAACTAATGCAGGTTCTAATTTGGCTCACCGTATGAACAATTAAAGCAGAATTTCCGTATGAACTTTGGCAAAGTTTACCCTCGTGTAAAATTTCCTCTGGAAAGTTCACATCCAGAACCCACCCTCCCCATGTGAAACTCTTACCGTATAAAACAAAAATTATTTATTATGTGTATGGGGGGGGGCTGTCTCCTCATACAATGCCAGGAAATCTGGTTCCTCTCTCCATGGAAAATTGCCTCCCCTCACGGAAAATCCCTCCATTTTAAGTTTTCCCTACATAAAATACCCCCCCCCTCCCCCCGCAGGAAAATTCTCCCCAGACAATTCCATTTCACCTGAAAAATTTCTTGCGGATGATTCCAGCTAACAATTTTTTCTTATCCAATTTTATATGAAAAAGACTTTAATTTCTTATTCTTTTTAAAATCATGCCCGAAATGCCCCCTCCGTGAAAAATTCTTCTCGCAAATACCCCCCTCCCCCTAGTAGAAAGGTGCTCCCGCAGAAAATTCCCTCTGGAGAATTTATCCTGTAGAAAACTCCCCATGGAGAATTTATCCCTTTGGAAAATCCCCCCACCTACGGAAAGATACTCTAGACAATTCCAACCCGGTAAATATTGCCCCGGGCAATTCCCATTAATATTTCCACATGTAAAATTGAGTCGACAAACAGAAAGTAAGACAAATAAAAAGAATTTTGTATAGGAATCTTGGCAAATTCCCCCAGTGTAAAATTCTCCTTGGAAACTTTTACCCCCGGGAACTTCTCTTCCCGAGGAAAATGATCCCCATAGAAAATCCCCCAGCAGAAAATTCTCCCCCTCCCAGGAAAATGTCTGTATACTTCCCAATAAGAAATACTATACGTAAACAATGGGCAAATTTCCTGACTTACAAACCTTTACCCAGGGGCTGTAGGGGGATATGTTATCCTCAAAGACATTGTTACTGGGCTTTTCAACTATGCTGAACAAAATGGTCATCCGATAAGAACTTTCCGATCCGATCAGAACAAAGTCATCCGATCAGAATTTTGATCGGATGACTTTAAGGATAAAAGGTGGGGGGGAGGGGGCCAGTTGCCCTCCAATCTTTTTGGTCACTTAAAAAGGTCACTAGAACGTATAATTTCCGTTCAAATGAGCCCTTTCTTGATATTCTAGGACTATTGGTTCGATGCGATCACCCCTGGGAAAAACAAACAAAAAATAAAATAAACACGCATTTGTGATCTTTCTTCTGGCAAAAAATACAAAATTCCACATTTTTGCAGATGGTAGCTTGAAACTTCTACATCAGGGTTCTTGGATACGCTGAACCTGATGGTTTGATTTTCATTAAGATTTCTTGTCTTTTAGGGGGTGTTCCTCCCCCCCCCCCTCCTCTTTTCGAAAGTCAGGCAAATTTTCTCAGTCTCGTAGTTTTTGATGCGTAATACTAAACTTAATGAATCTTGTGTATTTGGAATCAACATGATAAGTCGATTCTTTTGATCTATCTATTGATATCAAAATTCCGTTTTTAGATTTTCGGTTACTATTGAGCCGCATCGCTCCTTACTTACAGTTCATTACCACGAACTGTTTGATTTTGTGTGAAACGGTTAAGTGCCTTAGACGTAAATAATAACTCCTTTTATTTCCTAGCGTGGTTTACACGAGTTGCAAAAGCTGCAAAGTGGCAACACGGGCGAATCGAATGAAAACTACAAAATTCGGGGTTCAGCTATGTCGATTCAGGGATTGAAGATGGCACCCAAAGATCCTGAATCTCATGTCATCTTCTTTGATGTTGAAGCTTTGATTGGTAATTTTATTTTCTTGTTTTACCGGCTGCGTAGAATTAAGGGAATTTCCGATTAGGGAGTGAAGCATGACACTAAACTTAAGACGTTCAAAGATCAGTCTATCCCATAAGTGATATTATTATTGTTTGATCTTTAATTGATTATCTTATGATTTCCACGCTTTCATTCACGAACAACGAACATACTCGATTCCAATGTAAAAAAAAAGCAAAAAAATAACTAGTTTCAGGTTTCTTCCACCAAAGCGAGATATCTGTGGTTCTGTCCAGATAACATAACGTCTTGTAATTGGGAATGAACTCATAATTGAAAGCTTCAGAATCAAGGTCCATTAAATCCAAGTCCGAGTGTTTCTAAGGTATCAATGCTCCAGTACATTTAAGCCTTGTATTTTGCATCGTATGTCTGAAGTAAATTGGGATTTTTTGGTAAACTAAGATGTTTAAGCATTTAGTTAAACACTAAAATCAATGAATATCCTTGCAAAAAATTTTTGACTAATTCTTTTGACCTTATTTTAGTGGGGTGTTGAAAGCCTCTGGTCGAATGTTTTTAGCCTCAGGCTTGTTATTAGTAACTTGACTTTGTAATTATTTTCTAGTTTTTAATCAGAGTTTTACCCCACTTCCTTGAATATTAATTATCCTTTCTATCGCTAATGAATTCATAGGTCCTGTTTAATAAAGTTAGAAAATGTTAAACCAACAAGGCACCTTTTGAGCCTCAGGATTGAAACAAGGCCACTGTGTATTTCCGCTCGCTGTCTCTGATTGAGCCTTTTGCTTAAAACCAAGTTATTGTACCCTAATTCAAATGCTAAAGACCATTAGTACATTTAAAATGCTTATGTTATCTTGATACCATTATATATTCATTGTTAGTAGGGAGGGAAAATAGAACTTATGGCATAAAATTCTTTTCCTTTCGCTTTTGACCACTCTTCCTTTGATAGTTAAACGTATTTTCTTTAAATTATGAGGGTGGTCTGAAAAGATTTCTGCCTGATAATAAATATGACGATTTATGGTTTCAAGGGGTTAAATCAGTATGCACGACTTTAGTATTAATACGTCTTATCGAGTGATATCTCAGTCCCATTATTCTGTCTCTATAGTGATTGTCTAGAAGGGCTTTTAAAAACTTGCTTACAGACTGAACGGTTTCATGGTTTGATGAAAAACGTCGACTGGGAGCAAATTTTGTGTATTAGGCAAAGTTATGCGTAACAGCCAAATCCGTGAGCCAGAAAGGATGCTACAGCACTTTATGAGGACTACAGCTACATCAATTGATGAGGAGGTTGCTCACGGTTTTGGGCATGTACATTGTCCTGACGGAACGAGGAGTGTTTTTTTTTCTGCAAGTTCGGTCAGCTGCCATGAAATTTTTGTTCAGGTTTCCAGTACTTTTAACATAGTGCTCTTGTTTCTGCCTCCAATTATTCTTTTTCCTCTTTCACGTTAGTCGATACGCTAAATTTCTTTTGCTCAACCAAAAAATGACAGCGTGACCTTTTCTGCTGATGCCGCTCTTTGCGTTCTTCGGAGTTGAAGTATTAGCCCGTGTACCCTACATGAACTATTTTTTCAATTTCCTTTTCTGTATTTCATCATGTGTCACGTGTCGACACAGAAACTAACATATGTTTCGCATTCGTGCCAAGCACTGTTAGGAAAATATTGCCCGAGTGTATTTTGATCCATAGCGAGCTTATGTTTTGCCCATCTTAGGCAAGGCTTTTTTATGGAAAAATCCTTGTGCAATGTAATATATATATATATATATATTATATTATTATATATATATATTATATATATATATATATATATATATATATATATATATATATATATATATATATATATATATATATATATATATGTATATATATATATATATATATATATATATATATATATATAATATATATATATATATATATATACATATATATATAATATATATATATATATATATATCTTGAACAAATGCTAGTAAAAGTCAGCCTAATAAGACTTTACTTGTAACTTGGAAAGAAGTCAGAAAATGGGTAAACTTTTAGGGATTTTGGTATTGAAAATAGGAATTTTTAGAAATTTTCCACCAACCTTTTAGGGATTGAGAAAATTTGAAGTGGAAACACTGGTAATATAGCGTAAGAATCAATCTTGTTAACGTTTTTGTTCAAATAGTGAGCACAATAATATACTTACTTCCGGATTGTGTCCTACTATAATTCTACTCTTTTCTTCACACTTAAATACTTTATTCCCACATTAATGTAATGGAAGCACTGGTTTGATCACATAGCACATCAAGCAATTGCCAACCAATGAAGGAGCCATAAATTGTCTTGTATGCTATTAAATCAGAATTTTTCGTCCTGGGACGTATCACTTTTTATTCCATAGTTAAATACCGACAGAAATCGCTTCAATATTTCATCAAAGACAACGTTCTTGTATTGCCCGTGATAAAAAGCAGTATGCTTTTAATGTATTAATTGTTTATTCTTTTTTTTTTCTTCGGCTGCCTTGTATGGAAATGGTAGACAGGGAGGGGGCTTCTTTGACTGGAAACTGGAAGTTCTACTGTCCTTTTTAAGTGTGTAAAGGAATCAGAGGGCAACCATCCTCCCTGTTTTTTTCGGCTCTCTGCCCCACCCTCTATAACCCCCACGATATTTGATCATAAACTTGAGGATGCCTTTTTGTTCAGAATTGTCGGAAGTTCCTGCTAATGTGCTTACGGATGTGACATAATCCCCCTCATTCCGTGGGTCAAGAGTCGTAAATAATGCAGATCGCCAATTTTTTACCGATAAACTTTATAGTGGAAAAAGGAGGACTATTTGGGGGCTCGGGGCCCCTAAGCTTGCCTGTGAACTTAAAGCTTTTTACAAATATCGCTTTTGAACAATACACTTATTATTAATCTAGGACATCCAAGGCTTGTTCGGTAATAATTTTCTAGCCTGGGCTGTCATTGGTATACAACATTCCACCAATGACCACGTCAAAGTCGAATATCTAGCTTCACTGTTTTGGTTAACATCGCTCCCTTGACTTGACTCTTCAGAATTTACCTATTCTTAAATCTTAATATATTGCTCGAACTACCTGAGGATCTATTTGTTTTTTCTAGAAATGCTACGAATTAACACGTTTAAGAACATGATCAGCTGTCACTGATATCCAAAATGACCCGAAACATCGTTTTATACAGTACTTCCAGATTGGAGAGGTAGATTTAACTATATATTGTCAGTTTATGATACCTTAATTCCAGTCTTACGAGTACAAATGTAACCGCAGGATGCATTCCATATCCCAACATCAAATTTCAAAAATGTTTGGGCCTTGTTAAAATCATGTCAAAATGTTAAAATCATCACATTCGAAGTATGACGTATTTCTTTACTTTGACGTCCAACTGTTGCCCTAACAAATCCGAAAAGTTTTCGACGTTTCCTAAAGAAGACAGTATACAATATACATGTATACATGATCATATACTGTTTATGTATACAGTATTCATAACGATAAATGAAAGTTCAAATAGGAATAATTCCCTTTACTAGACTGTGATAATTCCCAAAAAATACTCGATATTTCGGTCACATGTGCAGTGACCGTCAAGGCCGTGCCCAGAGGGGGTAGGGGGTTTACCCTCCCCCCTGAAATGTTTGTCTGACTCGTAAAAATGTAACAAAATGAATATAATAAATTGTATGCGTTTTTTTGTAGCCCCCCCCCCCCCCCCCACCAAAAAAAAAAAAAATCCTGGGTACGGCCCTAGACCGTCATCAGCGGAAATACTAAAATAAAATAAAATAAATAATATGTATATACAAAATAACATAAGTACGAATTGTTTAATGCCCTTATTTCTTTCAATGCAATACCGGAAGCAAATCTCCTTGACCCTCCAGGTTCCGGTTCGTTAGTTTTATTTGAAAAAAAGGTTAAACGCCTTGTGTGAAATGAACCTTGGTTTATCTGACTTCGATAAATTATCGTAAATAGAGTTCAAGCCGAAATCACCTGCGTCTCTATTGAAAGCCATATTCTTGAATAAAAGTTTCTTAATTTCAATCGTTTTCTGGAAATTTTGATTTAAAGCCCGGTCCCTAGAAATCAAAGAGACATTTTCGAACAAGATAAAATGGGCCGAAAAATCAAAAATATGTTCCGATAGAGCTGATGGGAAATCTTCAGGTTTGGAATTTGGCTTTAAAGCTGACGAAATATAGTCTTTATATTGTAGTAATCTCATTTCCAAATTCTGGTTAGTACGTCCCACATATGAGCTCCCGCAAGTACATGGAATCTGATAGACCCCATTTTGTTGTCCCTATGAATTTCGATGCTTCCCAGAATTTAGAAAACTACCTAAAGCGTTACTACCCTTTAAAGCTACCTTTAAACCATTACTTTTGTAGAATTCTTTTAAGTTTTTCACTTAGCCCTAGCACATATGGTAAAGAACAAAAACATCCTTCTCTTTAGTTCTCTCCAAGACTTCCTTAGAAATCTCTAGAAACTTTTTTCTTCCTTTTGAAAAAGTCTGGTCAATTAACCAATCTGGAAACTGGTTACTTATTATTATTTTTCTTAGAAAAGACAACTCCTCCTCAGAAATTTTTGGAAAGCAAATACTAAAGATACAGTCAATTAAAGAAATGATCAAACCACTTTTTACTTGGTGAGCGTGACCGGAAATAAAAGACAAAAATCTAGTGTTATTAGTAGTTTTTTTGTAAATTTTAAAATCCAGACTATTTTCATTCTTTTAAAGAAGAATATCCAGAAAAAGAAGTTTCCCCTCCTCTTCTAGTTCTACAGTAAACTTTAAATCCCCCCCCCAAAAAAAGAAATCAAGATGTTCCAATAAACCTTTTAATTCCTCCTTCCCATACTTAACGAACCGGAACCTGGAAGGTCAGGGAGATTTGCTTCCGGTATTGCATTGAAAAAAATGAGGAAATTAAACAGTACGTAATTATGCTATTTTGTATATATGCATAATCATTGGTCTTAATTGTTTTGTTTTAGTATTTCTGCTAATGACGGTTACTGCACATTTGACTGAAATATCCAGTATTCGTTGTGAATTATCACTGTCTAATAAAGGATTTATTCCTATTTGAATTTTTATTTATCGACAATATCAACAATAAAATAATTTCCGTTCTTAGAAACTTCAGCTACCATATACTCAGAATTATTTATCTATTTATCCTAGTATCATCTATTATCTTAACATCCATACCTGTCCAAGTCCATTGTGTTGACAGAGAGCATGATTATGAAGAAAAGCTATAATACTCAATATATAACAGACTTGCACTATGGTCTTTTATCCAACAACCATGTGTTCGTAATTACTAGTTGTTGTTCTCAGTGTTTAAATGAGATGTTACCGAGCCATTTTTCTAATCTGTTTATTCATCTGGTATTTTAATACAGTTTGCAGGAATGATCGCTTTACAGTTCACAACACTGTAAGATTCGATATTAAGAAATTGTTCCCATACTACAGAATAGGCTTCAACCTGGTTTTAAAGAAAGTTCTAATTGAAAAACTTTCAAAAATAAGTTCAAGAAATATTTTATAAGTAATTCTATTTATGTTTTTATCAGTGTTAATTTTTCTGTGAGATTTTTGTTAAGTGTTAAGTACATGTTTATTAGTTTAAGTCCTTGCATTAAGCAACAAGTCTTTGCTTTGTTAAAGTGTTCTCTTGTGCTGTATTTGCTTATTAATGCCGTCTTTTTGTTTTGCTGGTCGCTGAATTATGCCATTTTGGCATGAGTGTCTAGCCAGCTTTTTATTCGATGTGTTTATTTTAGTAATAGACAACTTATCTTTATGATATAGGAGGTTAATTATGATTTTGACCTCAACAAATTTTCTTACCAAGGAAATTTCCTAGGAAATGGAGTGCCCCCAAAAATGAGCATTTAAGTGACAAACCTTCCCAAATTTTGGTTTGGTATAATTTAGTGACCACTCTGCTAATTGAAAAGTTGAAATAGAAATGACCATTTTATCCAACTTCTTCAATTTCAGTTCAGTTGCTAACTGAAGATTATAACACAATGACGCCTCATTTTCTTGAAGCTAAAGGATTAACAAACAATAGCGAACACCAAAGAATTGTTTCACTTACACGATCTGCATCTCCTGATGCCTCAAAGAAAATAGCAGGTATATCATTGACTATTAATATTTTGTATAATCAATGCTTAGTTTAGTAGCATGGGTGCCAAGTTACACTGTTACTGTTTAATCGTAATATATCCTACTAAAAGTAGAAATAAGTGTTTTGGATCCATTTGACGTTTTTCGGCATGAGAGAGAGGAGAGACTCGGCTATGACTATTTATAATGCGCTTGGAGTTATTTTTGTCACATTTAAGACTTGTAAACTCTCTTTATAGCAACTCAGGGAGCTCGGTTGGTTCAAATTGGTTTTGGTGCAACGAATTGGTTCAGCTTGCTTCCATTACACATTAAACTTTTATCCATGTTTTTCCCCCGAAACCAGTAATGTTCTCTTATTTATATTACAAATTAAGCCTTTTGATATCTTATTTTTTTTTTTTTTTACTTATTTTGGATTCAAAAAGAAAAAATTGAAGAAAATCTTAGCCATGCAGGATTTTCAAAGTTAACTCGATATCTTGGGGTCAAATATAGAACCATTTGCAATTCTTTCTTTGATTTCACTTTTATGCTTAGAGCCCCTCCTACCTTACTCGTTAGCCTATATTTAATAAAGCGCAAAGTGTATTCCATATTACATATCTCCCCCCCCCCCTCCCCTGCATGTGATGTTGAATAAACGACTCTAGATTGTTGGGTAAGACTTATTTGATCATAAAATCTGAGATCTACTTCCGTTTTGATTTACCAAACTGATAAAAAGGCATCCAACAATCCTTTCCCCATAGAGCCGTCACACAGCCTCACATGTTATTGAACGAAAATTTAAAGATAGCTGTTTTAATCAGAACGATTGAAAAGTCCTAAATATACCTTCGGGACCAACATCACGCCTAGATCCCCAGTGGCAAGGGCGCAAAGCTGTCCATTTCAAAGGAGAATAATACTATTTTTTTGTGAAATGGTGGGCATATTATACTTTCTTGAAATTAAAGTCTTGTAAGGATTTTTCTTTACTATAATCAGTGGAACTAAAGTGAGAACCTTATACCCGAGCTCAATCCCTACTGCCAAAATTTTTACATGCCTGCAGTTTTTTTCCGCTCATGATCTTGCAGAGATCATTTAGGGGCATATCCTAAATGGTTTAGTATTAATCATAAAAACAATATTAAATATATATTACGACTGTCCTGAGTCAGGACACAGTAAATATATGTTTAACTGATAGTGACTGATATCCATTAACGTGGTATTTGAGCATTTTTAATGTGAGCCTTAATTGTAATACGAACATCAGTAAGAGCCTAGTAAAATAATATATGTTCCACATTTTCTCCAAATGGCATTCAATTGGGCCAGAACATTGTGTATTCAAGGTTTTCTGAGCTTTGCAATTCAAGGTTAATGAAAGTCCTAAATAAAGAAAAGAGTACTAACATATTTTAGAAATGTTTTTTGACTCCAGTGAGATTGGTATTAAAGGGATTTTGGAGCCACGAATTACAAATATGATACTAAAGTCCAATATGAGTGTCCTATGCCAAAGTGTAATATGTAGTTTACATTTTTCAATAAAGTTCAAATTTCTCCCTGTTTGGTACCAACGGTTTGCAAGCATCTAGTAATCTGTTAATCTGAAAATTGTAATCTAGATTCTAGATTACAAATTTTGGCTAATATTGCAATTTAGATGTCAATGAGCAAAAACAGTGTGCACGTATTTCAAAAACTGTGGTTTAATGTTTTTCAAGATTTTTATTTAAGGATTTTTAAGTCACTAATTAGGAATTTGAGTCTGAACTTTCAAAATGAGAGTCTTAAAACAAAACAAAGCATACTACGACATTGGCTTCAATGTGTATGTACAGATGGCTTCCAATTTCTACTACTAAATATTAACTAGTCACTGCAGCACCAAGCCCACTTAGGCCAAAACAGCCACGCACGTTCCACCTTCCATCCCAATCCACCGTTCCATCCTAATCTATTTAAAGGCTCCCTCTACACTTTCCCAAGAAGCCCAAGTTTTTCTTAAATTCTTCCTTACGACATCCTCCCACCCGGTTTGGCGACCTGTGTTTGGCCCCAGAGCGTTGGCTAAAAAGGATGATCCTTGGCAATCTGCCTTCTTTCATCCGCTGAACGTGTCCCATCTCAACTTTTCTCTCATTATAGCTCAAGAAAGCGGGATAGAACCCATTTTTTTGTATAGCTTACTATTTGAAATACGGTCAAGTCAGACGGGTACCTAGAACAATCCGTAGACAATTCTTCTTGAAAACGTGTAATAAATCCTCCTCTGTCTTTTGGAGCGCCCACGTTTCAGAACCGTACTTGACCACAGTTATCACTATAGCTTCCAACATTATAATCTTGGTTCGTCGAAATATCTTCCTATTCTTCCAAACTTCCTATTCTTCCGATTTCTACTACAGTGTGTATCAAAGAATTTCTCAGCTTGTTGATGTAAATCTGAGGCTAATATTATAGTATTGAAGTCGAAAAGCCAAACATATTTTAGGAAATGAGTTTGATATACATCAATTTGGCCATTGGAAGTAGTTAATAACAAATTCTCTAAAAATTGAGCTAAAAGTCTCATTTCACCATCCTAAAACAAAGCGCAACGAGCGCCCTAGATTTTTGGGATTTGAAGGTGACAGTAACACCGCGCTTACTTGTGGGAGGTTTGTAAGGTTAGCAATATTTTTTTTTTTTTTTTTTTTTTTTGATTCTTTTTCCTCTTTTATGCGAATAATTTTAGTTAATTACGAGAAAGTGACAAATGTCTAACCTATGTAGTTTTTGTATAAAGTGTGAACTACAGGCCGGATTAAGGAGTATGGTATTATATTTTGAAAAGCTGCCTATGATTGTAGTCTTGGGCCAAAAAGATGGTTTTTACATATCCTTGAGCCAACCCCATAGTTGGAGTTGAGTCAGCTTTTATAATATATTGTGGAGAGGACTACCTGAGTCTGTTCCGCCAATCTTTCGTTTTTTCGATTCATTTTTCTGCTCTCGAATGGAAAGGCAGACACCAGTTTTGAGTTGAAAATAGACAAAAACCTCAATTACCTAAGATGTGCAAAAATATCTTCTTATAGTAATAAATAGACGAAATCTAGGGATGCATAAAATGAGTATTTTCCCATTTGTCCGAGGTTACTGCTCAGACTCCGAGAGTCCGAGATCTACTCCATTTGTCCGAGATTACTGCCATCTACTGATTTGTAGTCATTTTGAACCAAGCCAGATATTGTATATCCCTGATAGATAACTTCTAATGATCTTGTCCATATGTACGACATCTGTTTTTCATACAAAACTTGCCGTTGAATTATGGATGTGTATATTGGAAGAACAAGACGTGAAACGAGACTATGTATAAAAACTACCAAAATCCACAGCTGTTGCAGAAACAAGCAAAATCTTGATTCGAGGCAAAAAAAAAAATAGGTCCTGGCTCGTTGTTTAAACGGGTGAAGGTCTGACTAGTTCTAAAACAATTGAAGTCCAAGATAGACTTAGTACCCTTCCAACCTTACACAGAAAGGTAGACAGGTGAAACCATGTTTAATGTGGAATCATGCAAGCATTTCAGATCTTTATTACTGGAGGTGTAATGTGGTCCCCTGGTCCCTTCAATGCCTCCTTACAGTTTTTTTTTTTTAATAGACAAGTGACGTGCACCTTTTTTGAATCGTAATCACGGAAAAATGTTGATATGTTTTATTTTGAGAAATAAAATGGACCCTTTAGTAACCCCCAACTCTTCCCCACCAACATTTTTGTGTGAAAAGCAAGTATGTTGGATCTTGTCAGGATTGTGGTCATGCAAGAATTTTCAAGAATTTTCAGTCTATGTGCTTGTAGTATTAACTTTGCCCCTTGTTCCGTCCGATGGAACCCCTCCTTCTGACCATAAACTTTTTAGTAAAAACATGAGGATCTGGCGCTTGGTTTGAAGTGGACTCAAGCGTTGCATCTCAAACACCTTTCCCTAAGACCCTCTTACTGCCATCTTTTTTAGCAGAAAGGTAAGCACTTTTCTGCTTATTTGAAGTGGAATCACCGAAGGTTTAATCCGTAGCAAAGAAAAAAAACTGAAACGTTTTCCTGCAACATTTAGGTTGGTGAAACCTTCCAAAGGCTGCTACAGCCCTTCACATCGCCCAGGTAAAATAATTCGGTTTCTTTTTATTTTAGGTCTGATTTCATTATTCAGTGTAACTGTCTGTTCGTTTCTGGTATCCGTTTCTTCGTTTATCAGTGCAACTCAGAGTCAACGCTATTCCTTATTGTATAAAATTTGTAATTAAACCATACTCGAAGTCGTCAAACCCAAAGAAATTTCTCTATTTGAAGTAATAGACTTCTATAAATTTATTGCGTAACAATTCTAGGTACTTGTATGATATAGCCCCTACCCAACATTCTTCTAATATGTTTTCTCTGACGCTCAATCCTAATGAAATATACCTAAGTATGATAAAAAAAACTTAACTTTAGAAACAAATTGGGCTTTAAATTATAAAGTATAGCGGGTCTGCATGCCTAATGTGTTAGGTACAATTATTCTGCATATTATGAAGTAAGAATTGTTTTCTAACTTCTCACTGTCCAAATAATTTACCACCACCCCTAATGTGCAAATATATAGCCCAAATTATATATTTTCCATCTATTCTGTCACTTCCCATACCTGCCACTGTTGTATTTAGGGTAAAAAGCACACATTTGGAGAAGATAAAGGTTTACATATCTGACGAAGAACTAAAACTTTTAAATTAGCTTCATTTCTTCGTCGCCGGAATATTCTGGACTATGTGTGTACCCAGCAGGGCTGTGGAAGAAAGCTTAGTTCCTCCTTGTTCATAATTTTAAAGTGTTCATGTTTTGCCTCCTTTTATGAAAAAATTCCTTCCGCATGTCTTTCCTGGTTGACTGAGGCCTCCCAATGAAAAATGATTTTGAAACTTGTTTTGTTTTCCTCATTATAAAGTGATTAACTATATTTAAGTCTTCGAAAGAAAATTTGGCGTGCTTTTTCAGCGAGAAGTTGAGAGATTTAGATATTTGTTTTAGATTCGGCCATTTTGTGTCATATTAACTGTGGTTCCATACGTACAATGAAGAGAAGAGCTTTGAATCTACCCACCTTCTCTTGACTGGAGTTTTCCAAACCCTTTTCGCTGTATTAAATAAAATATCCCAAAAGTAAATACTTTGCTTCGAATGACTGGCTAAGATCGAGTCTTCTTATGCAAAACAATGGACTGTAAGTAGAGGCGACTTGTATCAAATGAGTAACAGCGCCCTATGTAAAACATGGCTGTCAACAATAGAGGCGTTATTTAGACAATTTTAAACGTCAACGAATTATTGTTTTCAAGTATGCCTAGCCTCAAGTATAGTAAGTATGCTGCAGCTATGCTTACTTGTTGAATTATCAGTCTAGCAAAAAATTATTTCCCTCTCTAGTAATGCTCTTGATCTCTGGAGGTCCCTTGTCTGCAATTTATACTCATCTATGCTGTAATATTACACAGCCTATGCTTTTAGTCCCAGCTAGACAACCACTAGCTTACGTCGGCAACAAGCTGCCTTTTCATGCTCATGCAAACGAAAACAGGGATTGGCTAACGTCATTGAATGATATTCATACCTGCAGATAGGTTCAGATACACATTTGAATGTGTATCAGCTGCTGTGTCAGAAAAACATTCACATGTGTAATTTTGTTTGCGATTTGAAAACTTAAATTTGGGTCTTAAGAGGTTTGGCAAGAGCTAGCAGGGAAAGGTCGGGAGCCAATTAACAGTTATGGTAATGTAGTTTCGGGGGTTCCTTTATATGTTGTTGTTAATATATTTCTTTTTCTTTATTTCTGCATCAGACTTTTTTGGAAAGGTAAAGGACAAAGCCAGCGATATGGAAAAAGTATTAAAGGAAAAAGATAAACATGGTGAGAATAATTCAAATTGCATCTTTGTTTGTCTAACTAGTTCTGTGTTTTTACTTCTAAAGTTTTTGACTAGATCTACCGTTAAATCATCCATGTTACATTTGAAAAATTCTTTAACGGTTCTGCATTATTGATTTCATTATTCAGGTACTAAGTACATCAACTTAAAACATTTTTTTCCCTTAACCCATTTTAGGTTTTTTCATATCTGAAACCGTGATTTTCTAAGATTTTCTTTGGCTGTTTCAAGTTTACGAAGTTTTTAGGGCAGTACCACAGTTTAGTCAGTGTTGCCGTGTCGAAGGAATAAAGAAATAAAACTAATCAGTTAATTTTTACTACCCTTTTCGTCCGTAAAAATTAACATTAACACTCCGTTGGTTCCCAAAAACAACTACACTTTCAAAAGAAAATTACACCTTCTTAAACTGTCTGGTTATGTATGTTTTTAACTTATTATCATCGATTTTTCTACCAATTTTGTTTTTTTTTACTTTGACGCCCGCTACTATCAAAAATTGCGTAACTGCATATGGAGGTCATCTCTGTGAAAAATCTAATTTCCGATTTTTCGTAATTTTTTACGATGTATAGGGTGGTATAAGTTATTGCTCGACCCATTCAAAGCAACGGTTTCATTTTTCACCGTCGTTTGTACTTTAAATGAACACTAAATAGTTTAAATATCAGTTTCACAGTAATCTACAGTAGTCTGCACGGGTCTGAGCAATTTCCTGAGAAGAAATAGTTGAAACGCTAAAATATTTTAAACAATTTGGATTTTTTTTTTTTTTAATTTTTTACCTGACTTTTGACTTCTCGATTTTTAAGTAAAGAATTTACCTACAGCTTTTTGTATTTCTTCAGAATCTAATTCAGTCTCGTTGTTCTTTAGTCTTGACTGCTTTATTTATTTATTATTCTTTTTTATCACTTGTGCTTGTTGTTGTTAAACATGCATTTTTCTTCTTTTCAATTTCAATTTAGTTTCGAACTCCTTTTATGTGGTTTTACGATTAAGTAAATGACTGAACATTTTATTGTTCTTTTGATGCTCGAGTCTTTTTTTGTTGCCTTGCTATTGAAATATCCTATTAAATATATACTAATAAATTTCTAGTTTGTTTTCAGATAAAGCCAAAGTATTATTATAATAAACACTTTACTAACTATTGTTTCAGGTATTCTGGCTAAAGTTAAAGAAGGTGCTGAAAATATGCAAGTTCTTATCCAAGCCAAAGCTGACACTGTTGGCTTCAAAGTTGCTGCCCCTTCTCCATCGCCGTCTAGAAAAGGTAAAATGTTGTATTTTACTTTGAAACCATAGAGGACTTTGAAACCTATCCCGATCATATGAAAAATATTCTGCCATCTGTGATCTTCTGAAAACCTCTCACATCTCAAAGTCATATCCAACTACTTTACTCAGCTTTTACAATCCAGATATGGTGATATTACATAATCACCATATATCACATATAATATGGTTATGTCCCATTTAAGGGAAATAGGAACTTCCTGGGAGAGGGTAAATAGGTAGGCCTAGATTGAGGTGGAGTAGGACCATGCGTACCTGTGTTGCCTTCAGGCGGTTTGTCGCCGCGATGAGTTATTAGTAGTAGTAGTAGTATGGTCATATAATGCTTCAATGACATTTATCTATTTTAAGGTTTGTCTTCCCTATGCAAGTTTTTGGCATGTAATTTTTCTGGATTCATATACTTAAATAAGGTTTGAACATAAGAAAATGATACTGCTATCATTTGAATCCAGTTGTATCTGTCTGCTGAATTACTTGTTTGAAATTGGCTTGCTATTTTTAGATTGAAAATGTGGTAAAAATAGGTTCAAAACGTTTGAAAATAGTAATTTTCTATTTCTTGAACAAGCTTAAATCATTACCCAAGGAAAGCATAATTTACACAATTATTCTGGATCAATGAGTAGCTAAAGCTGAAAATACTACCCAATGATATCTTTTAGTTTCAGTACAAGTTCAAGCTACAGACTTGTCTCAACATTGCATATATCACTGGGAACACTAACCTAATAGAAGGCTCAATTTGCCAAAATAATTAAGTTGCAAAAAAAGATTCCGCGTTATTGCAAAAACCTTCTAGTTAGAGCTTTGATTTAGCAGTTGCTGTTGGTGGTTGGTAGCGCTTGGCTCAAATTTTCATGTACTTTTTTTGCTGTTCCAGTTATTAGAACACTTTTGTTGCAATAGTGTTGCAATTGTTACCATTGTTAACTGTTACAATAATGGGTGGTACCATACTCTTAATGTAGAGTTTAAGTCTTCAAAAAAAATGCTGCATCATTCAAATTCAACAGTCCTTGTGTTTGAGCAGTCTTTCTTAAAGAACTGTGAGAAAAAGTCAAACTTTAGCGTAAAGAGCGAGAGTTGAGGAACAGGCAGTCCCCTCATATATAAATAATTTCTCTTCGTTTTAAATTTTAATGTTGCTTCTTACTTTCATTTGAAAAAACTTTATTAGAAATTTTTTTTTAAATTGTTTTTGAAAATTTTTATTGAAATCTTTTTTATTAAATATATTACCGTTTTGAAATCATACCAGGAAATCCTCTCCCCACCCCCCATGTGAAATTTTCTACGAAATTTTCACGAGGAAACTCTTCTCCACGGAAATTTCGCCCTGTGGAATATACCCCCGCAAAATCCCCCCCCCCCCAAAAAAAAAAAAAAAATTTGTATATATCCTCATAACAAATTCTGGGCTATATGTGGACAATGGGCAAAATTGCGTAGCTTACAGCTATTTCCCCAAGGAGTATGGGGGTCATGTCTTCCCCAAAGGCGTAGTTATTGGACCTCACAAATATGCTGAATCAAACGGTTGTCTCAAAATTTTGATCGGATACCTTTCGGGGAAAAGGGGTATGAGAGGGAGGGCTAGTTGCTCTCCAACCTTTTCGGTTGCTTGAAAAGGGCACTAGAACTGTTTATTTCCATTCAACTCCCGTTCTTCTAGGACCATTGGCTTAATACGATCACTCCTAAAAAAAGAAGCACGCATCAGTGATCTTTTCTTCTGGCAAGAAAGGGCAAAATTCCATATTTTTGTAGATGAAAGGAGCTTGAAACCTCTATAAGAGGGTTGCTGAATCTGAATTTGAGATTTTCATTAAGATGCCTAGACTTTTTATGGGTATTTTTCGCCTTTTCAAAATTGGACAAATTTTGTCAGACTTGTTGCTTTTGATGGGTTACAATAAACTCAATGAATTTTATATATTTTGAATCAGCGTAAAAAAGATAGTAAAAACACATATATTGTTATTATTATTATTATTATTTGATTTATAACCCACTGTACAATAAATGTAAAATAGTGGAGTAATACAAACACAAAAAAAAAGAAAAAGAACAACGACAATCTAACCACAAATATAATCACTAATAAAAAAAACAGATAAGACTGTGATGTGGGCCCAACCGAAAACTAGCATCCTGACTAATCTTCGCTTGCACCATTTCAAGCGAGGACAGAATTGCTGTTGCACCATAACGACCAACAAGGCGCCTATTGCGCACAGCACGCGGCAAATATAATAGGAACTTACAGTATCTAAAATAATTAACCTTCATTTGTTTCAGATCATGCTTAGTAAAAAGCGGATACAGCCCAGAAGCGGATAAAATCGCATGGTCACAGAAACTACAGTAGAGTTTAGCAAGACCATGCCTATTAAAACGTCCACGGTTTGCAACAATTTTCCCATAACCAGCTTTAAGCTTATCCTTCGAATCACAAATAAATTTACGCCGGATGCTTCCTACGGATTCACATATGGAAATACCAAGCCATTTAATAACAGGGACCCTAGGTACCGTAAAGGTATTGCAAGCAAGGGGAGTAGCAGGGGATTAACAGCGTTGAAGAGTAAATATTCACATTTCAAAGTATTTAATGATAGGCCTATTTCACTAAGCATAGATCCAACCATGCTAACATTCCGTTCAAGCCTCCTTTTGGAACGACTAATCAGGAGGAGGTCATCAGCATATGCTAAATAAGACACTTCCGAAAAACCAAAAAAACAACTGGAGGGAATCTTATTAATCACACTCGAAATACAAACATTAAAAATATGAGGCGAAAGAACTCCTCCTTGCCTAACCCCGCATTTAACAGGAATATTTCCAAAAGCACATCCATTCGATTTCAATCTCACATATGAATTCGAATACCAAAAACGTAGCAGAGAAATAATCGATGGGTTTATACCAAGCTGATGTAAAGAATAAAAAGCCTGAGGGTGCACAACACTGTCGAAAGCTTTAGATATGTCTAAAGCACATATATGTAATGATTGACCTTTCGTTTGTGCATCCTTAAAAAGGAGAGCAAGCACCCGATGTGCATGTTGACAAGAAATCCCCTTTCTAAATCCAAACTGATTAGCATCATAATTCACAAAATCAATAATATAAGGAAGAAGCACATATTCAAAAAGTTTGCTAATATTGCAGGCGACAGTAATAGGCCTATAAGAATCACATTTATTTACATCTTTTCCTCTCTTTACAATTGAGGTAACAGTGCCACATAGGAAACTATCAGGCACTAAAGAACAGCAAAGACACATTTGAAAAAGTAGCTGCAAATGTTTTACTAGTTCCCGAGAATCTTTCCGTAAATGAAAAACACTTATACCATCAATATCAATAGACTGAGACTTCAGCCGCCTGATCGAATCAGTAATTATATCAGCTGACACAGGAGGGACGTGCTTTTGTTGCATTTTTTCGGGAAGGCACTTAGCAAGGAGTTGGGAATATCGGCTATGTACAGCGAAATTAACACGGGAAAAAATATTAGAATAATGTTGGATCCAAGCTGATTGCGGAATATTATCACTCTTATAATCAGTAAACTTAGAAGAATTCGTCACAAACTTCCACTCTTTCAAACTGTTTGGAAAATTAACTCCAGCTTCACGGACGGACCGTAGTTGTCTTTTATAAGCCGTTTTCGTTTTACATTTAATATCAAAAACAGTACCACGAGAGGGACGCCCACAAGCAATCCAAATCCGTAACCATAGCTTGGCCTGATTTTCACTTTTTTCAAAAGAGGGTCATAATTCCAAACAAACTTTCGCGTGTTGGACCGAATACGTTCAATTGGGACAGCTACTTGTTCGGTTTTTTTCAAACATAAAATGATTTGATGATAATACGTATTCAATTGCAAACGAGCACTGGGTGAGGTAACTCCGCAACAGAGG
Organism: Artemia sinica; assembly: GCA_027921565.1. Classification (NCBI taxonomy): domain Eukaryota; kingdom Metazoa; phylum Arthropoda; class Branchiopoda; order Anostraca; family Artemiidae; genus Artemia; species Artemia sinica. The sequence continues at coordinate 44,358,357 of CM051265.1, forward strand.
AGGTTATAAGGCACATTAATGGTACTCAGCAGGCTTGCAAGCGTGGCCACATATAGAGGCCAATCACATCGATTCCAATTTCGCCGTTGAAACCACTTTTTTTCTACGAATTGGGGAGCATTTATTACTAGTTTAGATGTTACTGACACACACAGAGATATGGGTATGTGGTCATAATCTCTTTCATCTTCATCAACGTGGACAGTTGAAGTTATAACACCAGCAGAGCATACACAGTGGTCAAGGTTAGACCGGGAGCCGCTGGCATGTATGTAAATAAATGGAAGATCTTTTGTCAGAATCCGGAAACCAAGGGGAGGCACTCGAGCAGTGAATCGGATCGGGGGGAGGACATTGTCATGTCACAGTTCATGTCACCCATTAGTAGCCAATCATAACCAAGTTTCTCAATACCCGATACCAAATTTTTCAATTTTTTGCACGCTTTAACAAAATGGGTGAATGACGCAAGATTATTCTTATTATGCGGCAAATAAACATTAACTAGTACAAGATCACCAATCCTGACGGCTAAATAAATACCATCGAAATTCTATTTTTTAGAGTTTCGGTCTCTTTTGGGCTGAGTCGCTCCTTACTTACATTTCGTCACCACGAACTGTTTGAATGTTATGGACCACATTCTGCGGTAATCTAAAGCAAAGAGGCGGAAAATTATGGACTTTTGTGGAATGTCAGTAAGACAAAGAGAACGGCCACTTCTGACTCTCCGCTGATAGTAATATTCAAAGATATGGCAGTTTAGCAGGTCAATGAACTTAAGTATTGCGGCAGTTGAATTGAATATGATCGTGAAATAGCCAACGACATCAAGAGGAGGGCTGGACAAGTGACATCGGCTTTTAAAAAGTTGAAAACAATCTGACGCAGTTGTAAATGCTCTATGCGCTTGAAGCTTCACACTCTGAATAGCAATGTGATGTCCAAATTCTTTTATGCAATTAAATGCTGGAGGCTAACTGTCCAAGTGGAGAAACATGTCCTAGCCTTTGAAAACACGTGCCTTAGAAGAATCCTAAACATATCGGGGCAAAAAAAAAAGGTCACCAACGTAGAATTTCGCCAATGAAGTGGTCAGCCGTTAGCGACAGGCCTCCTGAAACACAGAAGATGGACGTACCTTGGCCAGGTTCTTCTTACGCCAGAGGATTAACTCCCAAGTACAGTATATGAGTGGCGTCCCGAAAGGAGGTGCAAAGGAAGGTGATCAAGACACACCATACGACGACAGTACGACCAGGATCCGGGAAAAGTGGAGCTGTTTCTTCAATCACAATCGGAGGGCATTATGGTTACTGCTCAGCTCCGATATGTCTCGCGAGGTTTCGTGGACACCCTATGCACCATTCCTGGCGCTGGATGATCTAAGGTCTAAGGTTAGGCCCATGATTTTGTCAAATAGCAAGTGAATAAACATCATTAAATTAGGTTTTATGCCAGTAAGCATTGTGCCGGCAAACATTTGAATGCAATCTTTCATGCTACGGAGGAAACATTTTTTTCCGCAATTTAAGGGAACTACCACTCCACAGAACCCATGTTCAGGCTAAGTCCAAATGAAGGGAGATCAGACATTAATTTCTACCTCCTGTTTCCTTCGCACCCGCTTCTATATTTGTATGAAGGCTCAATTTAGAAAATTTAGGGTTAAATATATACTTTTGAGGGTATCAGGCACACCTTCCCCTCCTCACCTAAACAGTGACTCGGCAGCGGTCCTCGATGATAGCGGATGCGTGATCATACATCACTGTACATACTTTTATCAAAATCAAGTGAATCAACTTAGTTTCATGAAGTTTTAAAATAAATACTGCCTCTGAAGCTGGAAAGCTCAATATATAGGTTTTCAACAGTTTTAAATCGATTGGCTATTTTAGAAGCTTACCTTTTTTTTCACCATTCAGTTTTGTGCCGCAAAACGGCAAAAAAAATCCGGCTACTTAAAAAGGGCACTAGATCTATAACCCCTGGAAAAAAAAAACAGGTAAATACGCATTTGTGACCTTCCGTCTCGAAAACACAAAGCAAAATTTTACTGTTTTGTAGGTAGGAGCCAGAAACCTCTAAAATAGGGTTCTGTGATATGCTGAGTGTGATGTTTGTAATTTTTATCAAGACCACTTCCTCTTTTGGGGATTTTTTCCTCCTTTTTCGAAAATAAACCAAATTTTCTCAGGCTCGTAGCTTTAAACTGGACGAATTTTATAACTTGATGCATGTCACTTGATGTTTGTTATGATTGGACTGAAACAAAAACACTGAAATATCGATTTTGCTCCGAAGAGATTTTGGATAAGTTAAAAGGTTTATGCGAAATTTCTTCGGACCCCAACAAAATTGCAGCTCCCTGCACAATTCCTCCGTGAAGAGGCTGGCTGGGTTTTGAAATCAATACAGCTGAAAATGAGCCCTTTTGATGAAGAGTACAAACTCAATAAGGTTTTTAGTTTATTAAATAAGATAAAAATGCTAATGGGCGAGGTCAACGACAAGAAGCCCTCATCAAAATTTAGATTAGACATTTAGATTAGCTAGAAAGCAACACAAGGCTTTAGTAAACAAGAATAAAGCACAATCCTGAATTAAAAAACAAGAGGATTGTTTTCGAGCTCACGGATTCGCGAGTATCAAAGAGTTATGGAAGTCTTTACTTTCGCCACATGACCAATGAAAGCAATCCCGGACGTTAACTCCTGGTCGACTTACTTCGAAAACCTGGAAAATAATAGATTTAGCTGCCCCGCCCATAAACCCGGCAAGTGTCTAGCAATCCGATTGATTCAGTTGTTAATGAATTTCCCTTCCCAGAGGGCTCTTACCAGCTCATATGGGAGATGCTAGAGAGTTAGTTGAAGCAAGTATCAAGAGTCACTGTAGAGGACCTTCTCTGGGTATTGATGGAATCCCCTCGACTATGTATTAAAATCAATTGGGCCCCTATTGTCAGCTCTATTAATTTTGTTTAATGTGGTCATGGTTTCATTTAGATAGCCAGCACCATACAATATGTTGGTTTTAAAGTCGCTATTTAAAAAGGACGACCTTGTCACGCACAGCAATAATCGCCCAATTAGTACCAACTATTAATGTATTCTTTGGAAAGGTTTTAGATGTTAAATTTGGGTGCTGGCTCAACAAGGGTAACATTATTAGCGAGACGCAATGAGGATGACGGGAATGCTATTCAACTACTGACCGTGTTTTTACACTTCAAGCACTTATAGGAAAATACTGCAGGGGAAAAGGTAAGCTTTATGTCGCCCTTCTTGACATTGAAAAGGCATTTGGCAGTATTGATAAGCCTATTTTATTCTGTTACCTTGCTAAGCTAGTCCTACATAGGCATTTTGTTAAATTGTTAATTTATGTGTATGAGATTATTTTGTCTGTGGTTATTATTACCCAATAATGCGTATCTAGTCCATTCATAACTTTCAGAGGAGTCCGTCAAGGATGCACGCTGTCACCGAAACTCTTTACTCTGTATATTACTGATTTTCAGAGTTCCTTGAACAGAGATGAGCCCCAGTTGTTTCGCTAGGGAACCTTTTCTTGTTTACTATTCGTTGACGACACAGTTTTAGTGGCCAAGTCAACTGAGGAACTCCAAACTCTCCTGAATTTACCTGAGCCTTACCCGAATCGAAGAAGTTGAGCGCATCCAGGACAAAGATTGTCATCTTCCCAAGTAGGAACCCCGACGAACACCATTATTTCTCATTTACTTGTAAAGGCGAGTCCATCAAAGTGGCCCCCAGGTATAAATATTTGAGATTCGAGATTGCAGCATATTGGAACTGGGCAGTACACTTCGTGTTGATGATTTTATGTGGTATGGCAGCTGTTTATCCTCTACTCTGATAAAAGCATATCATAGGAATTAAAAATATGAAGATACACAAGTACCTTTTCATGGCTGAAGGCCTACCAATTGCCCATTAGGGTCGTGAGTGTAGGGGACTATTGTGGTGAAACAACAGGAATCTCTGCAATTTCTTTATTTTAAGTAGTTTGGACCTTAAATGTGATTAGGTTTTGGCTACATATACCACGCTCGTCAAATAACCGCCTGGCGAAGACAGCTTACACTGAGATGTTGAATTCTTCTAGAAAAGCAAGTAGGTTAAAGCCCTGCTAGATGATACTGGCTTTTCGTGGGTATGTAATAAGTATCAGGATCTCCAATGTAAACTTGACGATTTCCTCGGTGAGATTAAATCGCGCCTTCGGGACCAGGAGATTCAGCTTTGGCTAACTGGTTTAGAGAAATCTAGCACTCTGCGTTTTTACACCCAGATTAAAGCAGTGTATGGTGAGGAGTTTAATGAAACTGAACCTACCGTTGAGAGCCCTTAATTGTTGGTTGCAATTGCGGAAAATTCCGTGCCACTGCATGAGAGACACTGGAAGTCATGGAACAAGAATGGCTCAGAAGGTAGGTGTATCTATGCATAATATTTGGGATCACCATGTAAAAAAAGATTGTTTTTTGTATGTATTGTTATCGGAACTCTTTTTTAGAGTTTCTGGTGCTATTAGCCTGTTTCACTCCTCACTAATAGTTCATTACCACAAACTGTTTGACAAGTTGGTAGGCCTACAAGTGCTGAATCAGTTTAACTCGTAACATTTTATCTTCAATATAAAATTTTGTTACAATTCGACAAATAACGCTGTCTTAATTTGATTTGACTAACCTCGTACTAAAATGCACTAAAATTTATTTTCTGTACTCAAACGCACTGCAAACACAAACAACTCTTAAATATTTTTTTGAGGCGGAAATTGAACTAAATCAAAAGACACTGTGTGTATCCAGCTTGTCAAAAGGAAGTATCTGCAGTATCTAAGGAACGACAAAGGCATTAAAGTTTAAACTTTCGGGAATTGTTGAGGGGGTGTGCAATTAAATCAAAAGACGCTCTATGCCTCAAGGTTGTCAAAAGGGCGTATCTTGCAATGCTTCAAGAATGGCTAAGGGTATTAATAGGTAAGTTTCAGGGAATATTGGCAGCATGTTGGACTAAATCAAAAGACACTATTTGAATGCAGGTTGGCAAAAGGGTGTATCTGCAGTATCTCAGAAATGGCTTAGAGATTTGGTTAAAACCAAAAGACTACATGCATACATGTTGTCGAAAGGGCGTATCAGCAGTATCTCAAGCACGGCCAAGGGTATTAAGCTGAATATTAAGGGAATGTTAGTGGGATATAAATAACTAAATCAGAAGCCACTACATCCGTCAAGGTTGTAAAAGGGATGTTTTTAATGTCTCACTAACGGTTAAGGGTATTAATTTGAAACTTTCTGGAAATGCTGAGGGGGATCCTGAACTAAGTCAGAAGACACTTTATGCCATATGTTTTCTTGCTAGGTAATGGGGCCAGATATGTCTGAAGTCTACAATATGTACCGACAAGAGTGAAATAGAATTGTTCGCTGACAAAATAAATAAAAATTCATTTGCGTAAATAATTTAGTTCAAAATAAACCTCTTTGTAGTCCATAGGATAAACAAATCGCTTTCCGGACAAATTTTTCTTTTAATATTTAAAAGCAATCAGTTGATACAGGCGAACGAAACTTTCAAAGATTTTCGTGTGTACATATTTGAGTTAATTACAGAAATTCTCATTCGCCTGGCTCTGTTACTTTCTTTTAAACCGTAGAAGAAAGTTTATCTGAAAAGCCATTGTTTAAATAAAACGCATATGCTCCCCAATTGTATGTGTCTTATTAAGGACTTATCTCAGGATGTGCGATATTAGACTTGATTTTGGAAGATGGGTACATCATTACGATATACATGATTTTGATGAATGTCGTTAAGACTCAGAAACACAAACATAAATTCAAGCGGTGCATTTTGCACAAGTTTTCCTAATGCTGTGCACTAACTGAGTGAAAAAGATGTTGCATTACAAATATAGTGTTGCTCAGCGACGATACTTCAAAAGCAGTTGAAATTTTGTTTGAAATTTCTCGAAGATACCGCTGATAATATACACCTCTGGACTTTTGTGTTTGACGAAGTGGCACATGTTTCCTGAAAAAGTTTAAGAGAGATAGGAAGTAAAATCCATATGTAATGCCCTTTTAACAAAAATCTTTGTTGACTTCTTTAGTTTCATCGCCGTTGTTCGACAAAAATCTTTTGTAAGGTTTATTGTGTTTTTTCTTTCAAATTTGCTTTATCTTGAACTGGACCAACTTTTGTTGAGTAATAAGCGAAAAAATTAATTTAAGCCCATAAAATTGAGCAAACTTTTGTATATAGCCCAGGGCTGTATGTGGCCCCATTACCTAGCCACACTTAAACTAACATTGAATAGAGAATTTAAGTGTATACTTCTTGTTTTTGTTCTATCTGATTCCTCTTCTTTAAGCCCATAAAATTCAGCAAACTTTTGTGTATAGCCCGGGGCTGTATCTGGCCCCATTACCTAGCCACACTTGAACTAATATTGAATAGAGAATTTAAGTGTATACTTCTTGTTTTTGTTCTATCTGATTCCTCTTCTATAAGCAAAATTTAAGAGTAATTGCCTAGTTTATTATGTATCCGCACTATGAAATTGCCTACTAAAATTTTGTATTAACACGTCTACATTTACTTGAATAGCACCCTGGAGCAGTTGTGCCTATTTAATAAACCATTTCCTCCTAACATTTATAAATGACTAAACCTATAGCCAAAATTAGTATATCTATAGAAAGCCATGCTTTCACTGAATTGGAAAGCAATGTAGCATTGAAAGATATTAAGAGCTGTCAAAGAAAAAAAAATAGAAAACTATGTATATTTATCTTCAGTAATTACAATTTAATGAGCCTAGTGGTTTGAATTTCAGACTAGTGGTCAAATTTCCGAAACTAGTGGGTTTGGTGCCAGTGTGGACTAAACTAATATTCCAAAATATAGAGACTGACGTTTTCATTGTAAGCACTCAATCTGCCGCTTCCATTTGCCTTTGCCTGCTTATTCAGAGCTTTCCAAGCTACAAATGGCTATACCTATAGCCAAAATTAGTGTATATCAATAGAAAACTACGCAGTTGTTCAATCTGAAAGCTAGGTGGTACTAAAAAATATACAGAACTGGCAGGGAAAAGTGAGAAAACTGCCTGTCTTTTTACCCCAAAATTAAAATTTGATGAAAGTAGTTGTTCGAATCTGAGATTAGTGGTCCAGTTTCTGAGACTGCTGGTTTGCCGCTATTTTGTTTGACCCAATGGTATAAAATACCGAGGCTTATGTTTTACGCAAATAAAACTTGTTGACCATTCCCCCCCCCCCCCATGTTACTGCTCAACGTCCTTTTTTGGTTTCTTTATGTATGCTCCTTACTTTCTGCTGAATTTCCAAGTCTGAAATCTTGGTAGAATCGTGCGAGCAATGACTCTAAGGGTGTGGTTGGTTGTATTGTTTATTTTTGTGACTCAAGTACGATAAACGGTTTTAGCCATGATTGATTAGTAGGCTGTGTCCGTAGTAGCCGTAAGCTTTTTTGGTGGGAAAAGTTGTTGATGCAGTTTGCGGTAAAGATTAAAATGATGTTGAGCCGCTTTGTACGTCATGATCAACTTGATTATCATTGTGTTATGTCTGTATGCTTCGTTAAATTCGCAGTAAAAATATTTAGAGGTTTATATTGTACTTTTTTTTTCCTGGTCGCAAGTACGATAAACGGTTTTAACTATGATTGATTAGCAGGCTGTGTCCGTAGTAAGGTTTTTTGACGGGAAAAGTTGTTGATGCAGTTTGCCGTAAAGAATGAAATGATGTTGCGTCGTTTTTTACGTCGTGATCAAGTAAATTATCATTGTATTATGTCTATATGCTTCGTTATATTCGTAGTAAAAATATTTAGAGGTTTATTTTATATTTTTCTGTCATGGAATCTTCAGTAAACACGCGGCTCGATGTGGCCACCGTTGTTGTCTAACGGTAATTACGCTGATAAATATAGGGTTTTACAATTTCGAATCCGTAATTCTACTTCATATGCAGAAGACCTGAATAACTGGAGAAATATTCATAATACTAACTAATAATGAAACTTTGGCTATCAAAAATGGACTGAAATTAGTTTAAAAAACCTGCAAAGAAGAAGTTTTTCAAAGAAAAGTAAAGAACCTTATTGAAACTTAAGACGATCAGAAGAGAAGTCCCATAATAACACAAACTTACAACGACCAGACATTACTACCAAAGAATAATGAAAATCAAAACGAACAGAAATTAAAGTGAATAATAACATCAAACATAAAGATAACAGATACTGATAATAGATGAATGAATGAATTCTAAAACAGGTAAAAATTCAAATTGGTACTCAGGTCAAACTTAAAGCGACCAGAAATTACCACAAACAGTCATTTGGCTACTGCCCTCCTCCCCATAACCGTAAACCTTCTAAAGTATATTGGGTCATTTGCGCTTTACAGAAGACCAAATATATTTCAGACGGTTTTATAATTATAACATAAAAAAATATTTAAAAATAAAATCTTGAATTTGGATTGCTGAGATTTTTGTTTAAAAATCTGGTTTATTTCCATTAGTTCTTTCCAGTCATCTTGATTGTTGTAGTGATTTTATTTTGTTTTTTATTTTTCGTCGATGTTTGGAAAATTAAGCATTCAGCAAAAAAACTAAACAAACAACAAATAAATAAAAACTAAACAAAAAAAAATGTAAACAATTTTTTCCTCTACTCAATAGATATTTATAAATCTTTTTTCAGAATATGTTATCTTTATAACAAGTGTGTTTATTTGTGTTTATATTTCATAACACTATACGCTATCTTTATGTTTGATGTGATTATTTGTTTTGATTTCTGTTCGTTTCACATTGAAACCACTACCCTCTTCCAATTCCTCCAAAACTCCCTTCCCCCCACCTATAGCTTTATAGTATAAAGTTGGGCATATTACTCTTTGTTTAAATTGTCAGCGTCCATATTTTAGTCCATATTATCGAAGACACAAAGTGGATCCCTGGTCCTTCCGACAACTCTGCACCAGCCCTTTAGCAGAAAGCTAGGCATCTTGGGCCTTAAAGTGGAAAAACTCTAGGTTTTCTGTCTGGAATAGCAGAGCACAACTTTGGTCCTTAGCGCCTTCAACTCCCCTATCCCTGGCAATGCAAACTTTTAGAATAACTGTGGGTATGTTGCACCTATTTGAAACCAGAATCATCGTAAGGATTTTCAATCTGTATGATTAAAGAACCAAAGTGGGACAGCCGCTACCTTCATCATTCCCAACTCTTTCTTCCTCCATTTCTGAATAAAAAGTTAGATACGTTATACCTAGTTTGAGGCTGAATGAAACAAGGATTTTTATCTGTGGGACCAGAACTGCGAAGTGGGTCTCCCCTCCGCCTCTCCAGGATCAGTTTCCATCACAAACTTTTGAGCAAAAAGGTAGGTAGCTATTTTTTTTTTTACTGGTCGACTTGAATCTTACAGGGGCTATCTTTTAGGGCAATAGGGTATGAGAATGGTAGTTTTAATGACATATTCTCCTTTTCTGACCTCCAATCTGCTTGAAACTTATGGGGCTAGTAATTTTGCGCAAATGAAGTCCCCCCTACCTTCCGCACTTAGTCCCCCCCCCCCTACCTTCCGCACTTAGGCGTCTGCATTTACTTGACATTTGGCATTAGTCAAAGAGGCTTCAATCAAGAAATTTCAGACAGTTGAAATTTACAGTTTCATTGCTTGAAGGTTTCTCCTTTACCGGAGACACGGGGATACTTATTTGTGGTAGTCTGTCTACCTTTTACGCATTTTAAGGCAGGGAAGTTCGCTCGGAAGCAAGGGGCTGTGTAATGATTATAAACGATAATGCAACGCAATTACAAAGTTGTGCACACAATTTTTTTTTTTAATGGGTGTGATACCGATCCTCTGCCTCACTCCCAAGCACAGGAAATGAAATATTCCAAGAACATATTTTGGAATTTAGACCTAGAAATCGTTGCACGGTTTAAACAGTTTTATATTTCATTTCAGTTATAGTTTGAAACTGCATGCTGTTTGCTTGTTTGAACAGTGTTTTTATTCGAAATCAGAAACACGGGTCAAAGAAACGACCTGGCTCTTGCTCAAGCATAAGCAGAAACTGTATATTTTTGGCTACTGGCAAAAAATTATACGTAACTTCCCAAATGTAATATCAGACTCATCAGTTTCGTCCACACTTTCTATAAAAATCGCCAAGTCAGACCTTTACCACTTTCTTGCAATAAACGGGAATCGGTGGCAGAGGAAGAAAAAAAGGACAAACCTAAAGTGTTACTCTCTTTACATTATAAACCAAAGCAGCAATAAACTCGTACGCTGGAAATTCATTGGTAGGCAGGGGGCTACAATTTCTCGCACTGATAAATCTAGTCTGTATTTTACCCACCCTAACCTGATGTTAATAGTTATTGACTGAAGCCTTCTCTTGATAGAGTTTGCTGTATGAAAGTAAATGCCAGAGAATTTATTTACTAATTTATGCTTTTATTTCATGTTCTTTTTATTTTTTAAAATCTTTTAATCTGTTCTACCGTGTAAGAATGTAATTTACCTGAAAAACTTGATAAAGAATTCTTGTTCTTGTTGACAATGAATTCTTTTTTTAATTTTTTTAATCTGTTCTATCGTGCAAGAATGTAATATTCCTGAAAAACATGACAAAGAATTTTTGTTGTCTTTCCCCTGTTATATTTTTCTTTTTTAGTGCATCAGTAATACGAAATAAAAATGTTGTTTTAAGATGAAGAACAACATAATCCTGAAAAAAAGCTAGAATTATTGTATAAATTTTGGGTTATCTCCCCCCCCCCCCTCAAACTTCTTCAACTTTCTTTGAAAGTATATAAGCCTTGAAGGAAAAATAAAGCAGCTTCCAAAAACTTTTTCAAAACCTGACATTTCACTTATATATTTTAGCATGTAGTATGCCATCAAGGGTGCTGTTTCATGCTTTGGAGCTACCCCTGAATAGTGATGTGTGTCCCAAAGGCCATATTAGGTAGGGCTACAAAAAATTGGCTCTGAATGTTTTTTTTTCTTTTATTATTATTATTATTATTCAAAATCATGAAGATAGTGTAATATCAGCTGAATATATTTCCTGAATACAGCTGAGCCTCTTTATCCCGAGTTTGCTTGTAAAGTTGTCTCTGCTCAAGTCAATATAAGTTTACTTTAAATTTGCAATATATACAGCTGGAGCAGTACAAATAGTTAGTGAAGTGTAGGCGACTGAAGCAGTATAAGGAAATTGTGCAGCACAAACTAGTGGGCTACGATATACTGTTAGCACAGTATATGCGCAGCTGTGGAAGAATGGGTTTATATACTGGACTTGCGAAATGACGACAAATGAGCGGTTTCGTCTGTTTGGAGTTTTTTCACCGTATGATTCGAGATTCTGTGCCTTCGGAGTTTCGATATCAGCTACATTTTTTGTTGCTCTGATATTTTAGAAAAGCTTTTCATGCTTGAGAGCTCGAAAGCAGCTCTTATTTATGTGATAGCATCGTGATATTTTTTTTATATGATAGTGTTGGTTACGTAAATATATAGAGTTTTATTTCGTTTAGACTTCATGTTTCAAAATAAAAGTGCCAAAAAAAGACAAATTACCCTGAAAATATCAAAAATTCAGGGGGGAAATCGTAATCATGTCAGAGAGGGAGGGGTACGTGCCTGAATGCCTCACTTCTCTTTCAACGCTATTAGTATTTCATTGACAAAAAAACAAAATTGAAAGAAAACCTTCTCCAGCCCTTCTAATGCTGCCTTTAGCTGTTCAGAATTTCTACCGAAATATAGAAAGAAAGTTGATCATATATCTAAATAGTCGCTTTTTTATTAATTCAGTAATTAACACAAGCAGATTTCAATGCGATTTTTCTTTCCTTTTTTAGCCTTAGATTGTCTTTCGACTGGACAGTTAAAGATATAGGTTACTTCCGCAGTAATTTATTTAGAAACAATAAAATATAAAACAGTCAGTTCTTTCGGCATTTTAATTAATTTAGAAATAAATTAGATGGAGGCTCTTGCAGTATTGATAGTTCAGTCTACCCTGTAAGATACAGCATGCCCTGGATTCAAAACAGTTTTTGTTAGCGTTGCTTCTCTGACTGCTTGCGCTGGAAGAGCTGGTGCAGCATATGCAGCTGGAGCAGTATAAGTAGTGGGTGTAGCATAGGCAACTGAAGCGGTGTAAGCGGTTGGTGCTACGTAGGCAACTGGAGCAGTGTAAGGAACTTGTGCTGCATAAGCTAATGGACTACGATATGCTGTTGGTGCAGCGTATGCGTAGCTGTAGGAGAATGGATTTATATGGTGGACTGGTGAAGTGAGGACAACTGAGCGTTTTCGACGGCTTGAAGTCTGTTCTTCTTCTGTTTCTACGTCACGTGCCTTAGCAGCTTCGACAGCAGCGAAATGTTCAGCCTTAGCAGCTTTGACTTCTGGTGTATCTTCAACAGGGACTGGTTCTGCAGATACTTCAAACACTGGGGTTGTTGGGGCAACTGGAAGAACGTTTGAAGCAACACGGAACCCATTGGAATCAGCAACGTAGTTGACACGAACCTCTTTCCCATCTGGGTTTATGTATGCATAGCTTCCAACGACGTTACCAAATGCATCTCTTGTTGCTGCGTGGGATTGACCTGGATGAGCGTACCCGTAGCTAGCTTGCCCAAGTTCATCTTGAGAATGATATTGACTCGCAGTATATGCTGGGGCTAAAGGAACGGTGAAAGGTGTTGCTACAGATTTCAATTCTGCTGACTTAACAACTGTTGTCACTGGTGTGCTGTAGGGGTAGGCAGTGTATGGGTATACGCCATATCTGAAGTATGGGTAAGACAATGGTTGGAAACCAGGGTGGCCATATATGAAAGGCTTAGCTGCTGTTGCTGCCAAAACAGCCAATAAAATTGCCTGAAAAAAAAGACTTTTTGTTATTCTGATATTTTCGGGAAACTTATCTTGCCTGAGAGATTGAAAAGATAAAAATTGTACTTATATTTATGTATAAAATAGAATCAGTTACGTACATTTTTGGTTTGGTTTGGCTTGACATTTAAAAGAAAGTGCCCAAAAATCGGCGGATTGTAGAGAAAACCTTAAAAAATCATGGGGAAAATCGTAAAACTTTCAAATTTTTAGGAAGATGGGGTTACGGGCTCGAAGGCCTCACTTTTTCTTCAGCACTCTTAGTCTTTTATCGAAAGAAGTATCTTAAGAAGGTAAATTTTATTCTGAAAACTAAAAAAATTTTTAACCCTAAGTTGCTAGAATTCATCCGGAAAGAATTAAATCAGTTGCTTGGTAATTTTTTCTATTATTATTATTATTTTATTCTATAAGAGTGAGATGTTTAACCTTTTGGTGTCCTTGTAATGTTGTCCTTGCCTGTTCCTGATTTCTGCCAAAATGTAGATAGAAAGAGAAAAAAATGGAATCACTTTACGAATCAGCACTATATGGAATCTGATTGTTTGAATTGGTTAAGTTGAAACTTATACAACCATAGATAACTTAAGAAGTGTGTAATTCTGTTTTAATGACAAAGACCTCCATGTGCAGTTATTTAGCTTTTGGTAGTGTCGGGGGCCTAATAGAAAAAAAAACCTTGGTGAAAAATCAGAAAAATAACTAAAAACATTAGGCATTAAACAGTTTAATATGTTTTACCTTTCCTTTGAAGGTTTAGTTGTCCTTCTGAATCAAATGATTATTAACGGTTTAATTTTTACGAGTGAATAGCATTTTCAAATTCAAACAATTAATTTTGTTTATTAATTTTCACGGTTTAAATGGGGCAACACTGGTTAAATCATCCGAAAGAAAAATCTTAGAATACTATGGTTTTATTGTACGGACAGACTTGAGATGGGCTCAGGGGCCGAAACCTCTCTTCAGTTTGATTATTTGTATGTTCGGTTTGTTATCTTACTTGTTATGTTACATAATTTGTAAGTGCCCGTCTCCCCCCCCCCCAGCCAATCGCTGATCTGAAAACAACTACATTTATGCTTTACAACGAGTAGTGTTTTCTCCGGAGTAATTTTACAAGTCAGTTGGTTATTCGGATGTTCAACAGGGAGCAAACATTTTTTTTATTATTATTATTATTATTTTTAATATTGTTATTTGGCCAGATACATAGTGGCAAGTGAGCATATCAAACAGTTCGTGGTAACGAACTGTAAGTAAAGAGCAACCCGGCTCAATAGTAACCGAAACTCTAAAAATCGGAATTTTGTACCCATAGATACATCAATAGAATCAGATTTTTATGCTGATTTCAAATATATAAGTTTCATTAAGTTTAGTTTTACCCATCAAAAGTTACGCGCCTGAGAATATTTGCCTTATTTTCGAAAAAAGGGAGAAACACCCCCAAAAAGTCATAGAACTTTAATGAAAATCACACCATCGGGTTCAGCGTATCAGAAAACCCTACTGTGGAAGCTTCAAGCTCCTATCTGCAAAAATATGGAATTTTTTTTTTGTCAGACGAAAGATCACGGATGCATGTTTATTTGTTTTTATTTGTTTTTTTTCAGGGGTGATCGTATCGATACAGTAGTCCTAGCATATCGTAAAAAGGCTCATTTTAACTGAAATTAAAAGTTCTAGTGCCCTTTTTAAGTGACCAAAAGATTGGAGGGCAACTTGGCCCCCTCCCACGCTCATTTTTTCCCAAAGTAACCCAATCAAAATTTTGAGTTAGCCATTTTGTTCTGCATAGTCGAAAATCTAATAAATATGTCTTTGAGGATGACTTAATCCCCCATAGTTCCCGAGGGAAGGGCTGTAAGTTATGAACTTTGCCCATTGTTTACATATAGTGTTGGTGAATGGGAAGTATAAAGACGTTTCAGGAGAATTATTTTGATGGGGGGGGGGGGTACGGGGGAGGATCCTTCCATGGAGGATGTTTCCTTGGGGAAGGGACATTTCTATGAAGGGGGCGCCGGATTTCCCAGCATTATTTAAAAAACGATCAGAATTTAAATAAAAAAAAACTAGTTTTTTCAACTGAAAGTAAGGAGCAACATTAAAACTTAAAACAAGCTGACATTATTACGTATATGAGAGGGTTCTCCCCCTAGTCAATACCTCGCCCTTTTTGCTCAAGTTTTTTTTTTGTAGTTTCAAAAGAGCTATCTATTCTAATTAACCGGCCTTTGTAATTCATGGGTTTGTGATTCGAACAAAACTCGAACTTTAGCGTAAAGAGCAAGGTATCGACTAGGGGGCAAACTCCCTAATATAAGTAATAAAACATACGAATATAGAAGTTCGTTACGTAAGTTAATTCGTAAGTTACGTCAGAACAAAATTTTGAGAAAGCCATTTAGCCAAAAAAGTAAAATTAATATGCAAATTTCGTTTTAATTATTCATGTACGGTGAGCCAAAATCAAAGCTGCATTAATTCAAAAACGTTCAGAAACTAAATAAAAAGAAAAGTTTTTTTAACTGAAAGTAAGGAGCGACATTAAAACTTAAAACGAATAGAAATTATTCCTAATATGAAAGGGGCTGTCCCCTCCTCAATACCTCGCTCTTTACGCTAAAGTTTGAATCTGTCACACAACTTTATTTTTTAAAACAATAAAAAACTTTAGCGTAAAGAGCGAGGTATTGAGGAGGGGACAGCCCCTTTCATAAACGGAATAATTTCTGTTCGTTTCAAGTTTTAATGTCGGTCCTTACTTTCAGTTAAAAAAACTTGTTTTTTTTTTTTGTTTAATCTCGTTATAGAGATTAAATACCGTCAGTAGCTTTCACTGAAAGGTGGTTAATTTAATTAGGAGCTTGGTAAGTATACCCTGTTTCTTTGGCTTCGATGTGGGGTTGGAATTCATTTAGTCTCCTCAAAAAAATTGTTTGGCTTCGGTATGGGATTGGAATTCATTTAGACTGCTGAAAAAAAAGTTGGCTTTTGAGGAAAACAAAAAGTAAAATAGCGTTTTTCTAAAAAATCCGGACAATGAAAAGATTGCACTGAACCAAGTAATAAAATATTTTAAAAGAATTCGTTGCAAGTAACTTGCGAACTTTCATATGAGTAAGGCTGTGGAATTCTAAATGCAGCGTTCAACTTACCAAAGTTTTCATTACTCTTTGCGTAAGTGTTAGAAACTTAGAGGAAAACTCGAAGAACTGATGCTGTGATTGCTATTCATTGCGGTTTTTATACAATGCAAGATCCTAACGGAGTTCAGAGAACTAAAGGGTGTGGTCACTAACTGTAGTGACGTAAGTCCTCATCGTGACGAACCTATCCTACCTTTGTTGAGAATTGGGTGGACATTATTATAGTCCGACCATCTATTAGAATGGCTTTCAGATATAAAAAAAACGGGATAGAAAATGTGAAGAAATATCCACGTTTTACTATTTTGGGGTGAGGCGAGGACAGGACCTTGTTTGATTCTTATAAGGGGAGGGATTCATAAGTTCTTGTATATAGCATTTCTACCAGAAAAGTTTATGGTTCTCAAGAATACTCTATGTGGGCTGACAACAATTATCCTAATTTGGTCTTTCAGGGTTTAAAGATTATTCCGGTGTACTGAGGAAAGAGGAGGTGCTGTCCAATTCAATTTGCCATGATTTCTGCAAAGGGGTAGTCAGACCGCAAACACAATTCTTCAGAAGTAACAATTTATGTCTATTTGGAATCCAGTAGCCTCTTTTTTGGAACTTTATCTCTTTTGGGCAATAGATATGGGGCGGGGGTACCTAATTTTTTCTTTTTCATCATCGTATATACCAGAAGGGGATGTTGGATCCCAACCGAACTTCGTGAGATTTTAGTGCTAGGCACAGAGTTATGCTATTCTATGGTCTCTAATTAATCTGACCTGTGTTGGGAGTTTGGAAAGGTTTTCAAAATGTCGTTCTAGCAGCCTAATTACTATTAGCCGAGTCAGGTACACAGTTTCATGTACGGTTTCGCGTGCCCTTGATAGATTTGACCTCTCTGAGGCGAGGGCTTAATTTTTTTCCTCTTCTTCCATCAGATCTTATTTTTTTTTTTTTTTAAATAGGGATTAGCAGCCCGGATTTAAGTTGTGTCTTTGGGCGTTTCGAGTTCGATCTAATAACCTACGCAGCATTTGCTCCTAGAAAAGAATGTAATCTGAGCGAGTTTTTAAGTCATGTTTTTTTTTTTTTTTTTTTTTTTTTTTTTTTTTTTTTTTTTTTTTTTTTTTTTTTAGTATGTTTCTTCAGATTCGTAAACTAATCGTTTTATGATTGGTTGATAACCCCCGAAAATTGTTCAGGTTGTCACATTGAATAAGACAATAAGGTGAGGTTTAATCTAAAAAATAATACTCACATGTAACATACGTAGTCAAAATAGAAACTTTAAATCAGACACAATAAAAAGTGGACAAAGAGATCTGTAAACAGCGGTCTTCAGTGTGTCCGCTTTTTCGTTCCTTCGTATAAATAAAGCTGATTTATGGAGTTGATTATGGAATTTGCCTTAGGTCCACACTTGTAAACGAGTCTAATTTAAAATAGTATTTTTCGCAAGAGCCAAGCTGAGGCCTCTTCCTGGCTGAAGGAACATGAAACGGAGATCAACACCGCCGTTGAGACTGTAAAGTCCATTGCCGTATTCTTTTTATTCTTACCTGAGACCTCTTGATTTGTGATGAAAGCCGCAGCATTCATCACAATACTGCTACTACTAGCAATTTGTTGTAGCCGTGTGAAGCCAACACAGCTTACCATGCTCTTCCTCAACACTAATCTGTTTAAGTTTCACTCTTTATCCGCTTCCTTGAAGTTCTGATTTCCTTTTATTCATTCATATAAACTCATCCCATTCCATTCAGGGCCGAGATGCATGATTGGCCCCAAATGGACAGCCAAGAACCACAATCTTTAGCAATATTTCATCCGTAATCTGTAGTCTAGAGCCATCTTAATTTTTCGTTCATTATAACGTAAGAAATTTGAATCGAACCATATTTTTTGTTCAGCTTGTTGTTTGATATGCTATCAATCAGGTGTGTATCTAAAGCTGTCCTTGGACAATTCCTCTGAGAAAGATCCAACATATCTTCCTCAACCTTTCGAAGCACTCGCTTTTCAGAGCCAAACTTGACTATTGTAATTACCGCGGCTTCCAATGTTCTAATTTTGGTTCAACGACTAACAACCTTATTCTTCTAAAATGTTTTTCAACTACCAACAAACATCCTGTGCCTTGGTTATTCTAATTTTAAATCTTCACTGGGTCCACCATCTTTACTAATAATATTACCCAGGTAAGTCAAGCTATCCACTTGATCGATTTTGTCGTTACCGAACATGACCTCTTTGCTCTCATTTATTCCCAGTTTAATTTTTCTTATCATTCATTACCAAACCTATTCTTGCATCCTAAACGTTAATAACCTCCAAAAATTCATTCATTTCGTTACTATGTTGAGGGGGTCTGAAACTCAACAGAGATTTTTATGTCTCAATTTTTAGGCATCTTTGGAACGTCCATAGGACAAGTCATGCACCTAGGGGGTGGACCCCCTTTTACTTACGCCTCTCTGCCGTTAAGTATATAAGTGTAATCTTTTAATTCGCATTCACTTTGTTTCTGCAACGATTGGGAGTTGCCATCCCCTCAACATCTACTCAACATCCTATTTGCACGCTAAATCAAACGTATTCTCCGGAATAATGGGAAACTTAAGCGAGTCTCGTGCAAAACTGGAAAATCGGGGAATACAAATGCATTTTTAACCTTCAGGGCTCATGCATCTTTTCTCTAATAGAAAGATCTACTCATCTTCTCCTAATAGCTAGTATGCAAGTATACCAACTTTGTAAACGCTTGTATTGCTGTATAAATGTTCTGGATAATTGTCCAGTTTCTGTAGCTGTATATGTTTAGGGACATGTGTGCTATCTCAAACTATCCGGTTATCTCCGATTTTTCTTTTTAAGGGATCTTCTCCCTTTACCGGGCCAAATTGTTTTTTGCGGAACAAATTGGCACGTATCGGCACTTTTCTACGGTGTGGTGTCTTGTTGCTTAAAAATCTACTAAAACTCATGTACGAGGAACCCCTTTCCAGGTTATCTGTAACCGTTATATCGATATAATTCCCCATTGACAGAAAAAAACTAACATCTGTGACTATTTTATTGAGAAAATTACAAAAATTCGTGTCTTACAATTTAGGACTGTTAAAGATTTCTACTGCAGGGCTATTGAACATGTTAAATTTCAAGGAGCAATTTTCATCAAAATTGAATTAGGGGTGTTTGCCTTCTTTCTGTAGAATTGTTGAAATTTGCTTGTGCCCATAACTTGTGATGGGGAACTTGTGATTATCGGACATGTTAAATTTGGGGTCTGTCTTATCCCCCGTGGGAAATATTCCCCAAATGTGAAATTGAACAGCCAAAAGGAATTTAAGACAAATAAAAAGAACGAAGAAAAGTGTATAATTGTACATTATGAAGGAGGAGTGGTAAGTCATTGTGTTGGTGGGGGAGGATGCCTTTGAAATTGGTCTTTCCTCTAACCAAGGGGGCTCAAAATAGCGCCGAATTTTTCGATTGGCCTGAAACTTACATGAAACTTTGGGATGAGAGGACACAGTGCTGAAGGAAGATAAAAAAAGAAGCGTTGATTCCCCTCAAATGGAGACCAAAAAAAGGGTCAGAAAAGTGCCAAAATTTATTTCCCACCCACTTCAAATGAAAGGGACTATTTTAGAAACTTGGGAGGTGGATTATTCAATTGAAAATCGAAAGTTGTTGCGTCCTTTTTAAAGGCTTAAAGCTAAAGGAAGGCGATCGGCGTCCCTCGTGGTTCCTTCTCTGCTATCCCACTCTCCCCTGACCCATATGATATCGAATCAAATTTTGAAATATCAATTTTACATTTTGGTGGAATCATCCGGGGGGGTTTCTGGGGAGGGGGAAATAGGCCTAGCATTGTTAAATTCCATACAGCAATTTTCATCAAGACTTACTTTTGACGAAAGCTTTAAGGGAAGCTTTGAACTTAGTTAATTTTACTTATTTTGAAACCGTACTAAGAACAGATCTTGTTTTATATATATTTTGTACAAAATTGCCAACTCCTATAATTTAGATGGTTCTTCTATGACATGTTGTATATTTTAAATCGATTTTCTTGAAGATTCTCTTGTTTACTTCTTTATTGTACTCCTCCATTTTTTTACAATATCGCTTCACAGATTTGTAAGCGTTGAAGGGTCCAACTAAAGCAAGCTGCGAAACAAAAGTCAATCAGCTTCCAAAGACTTCTCTTAATCAGATTTTTCTCTTGTATATTTTAAAAATGTTGTATGCCATTGAAGGTACTATTTGAAGTTTTGGAACTCCTCCTGAAGTGAAATATGTAACCCAAAGGCAAAAATATTTAGTAGAGTCTTTTTACTACAAGAACTACAACTTTTTAATTTAACTTTCTTATCCTGATTTCAATTTGTACTTCGTCCAAGTCAATATAACTGTATTTTAAATGCCCAAAACTTTGCGAGAAGTATTTTGTACTTGAATGTTGAAAGTCATAAGAATCAACTGCAATGGCAAAAATTATTGTTGCTTACATGAATAGCACAAGATACATAGTTGCATAATTTATTTGAAAAAAAAAAACAATAAAAATTGGTCTGTTCCTAGTTTTAACAATTTTGGAATAAATGAGTTGCTAACTTGAAAATAAACCGCGTTGTTCAATCTACTCTCTATGGTACGGTGTGACCTGGGTTCAGAACTGTCTCAATGAGTGCTGCTGGTACACCATATACAGCTGGAGCATCATAAGTAGCTAGTGTAGTATTTCTATAAGCTATCGAACTAGGATAAAGTGATGGTGATGCATGTTGGCGATGGGATTTACATACTGAACTGACAAGGATACGAAACAGAACGTTTTTGACGGCTTGGAGTATCTTTACCTTCCAAGGTGATGTTATGTGCCTTAGAAACTTCAACTACAGTAAATGTACGTTGTAGTGTAATACCTTCGAAAAAAGAAGACGTAAAACGCGTTTTTTTTTTTTTTTTTTTTTTTTTTTTTTTTTTTTTTTTTTTTTTTTTTTTTTTTTTTTTTTTTAATTGAATCAATTGCAATGCTAAGTACCAAGGTATAAAAGTTGACTATTTATCTAAAAAGTTTTTTTTATTAGTCAATTAACCAAACACCATTTCAAGACGGGTTTTCTTTTCGAATGAACAGTCAAAGGCATAAGGTAATTTCGCAATTATTTATTTAGAAACAACAAAGTATAAAACAATCAGTTCTTTTGGCAGTTTCAATAATTTAGGAATAAATTAGGTGGAGGCTCTTGCAGTATTGATAGTTCAGTCTACCCTGTAGGATACAGCATGACCCGGATTCAAAACGGTTTTTGTTAGCGTTGCTTCTCTGACTGGTTGTGCTGGAAGAGCTGGTGCAGCATATGCAACTGGAGCAGTATAAGTAGTTGGTGCAGCATAAGCAACTGGTGTGGTGTAAGCAGTTGTTGCTACGTAGGCAACTGGAGCAGTGTAAGGAACTTGTGCTGTATAAGCTAATGGACTACGATATACTGATGGTGCAGCGTATGCGTAGCTGTAGGAGAATGGATTTATATGTTGGACTGGTGAGGTGAGGACAACTGAGCGTTTTCGACGGTTTGAAGTCTGTTCTTCGTCTGTTTCTATGTTACGTGCCTTAGCAGCTTCGACAGCAGCGAAATGTTCAGCCTTAGCAGCTTTGACTTCTGGTGTATCTTCAACAGGGACTGGTTCTGCAGATACTTCAAACACTGGGGCTGTTGGGGCAACTGGAAGATCGTTTGAAGCAACGCGGAACCCATTGGAATCAGCAACGTAATTGACACGAACTTCTTTCCCATCTGGGTTTATGTATGCATAACTTCCAACGACGTTACCAAATGCATCTCTTGTCGCTGCGTGGGATTGACCTGGATGAGCATACCCGTAGCTAGCTTGCCCAAGTTCATCTTGAGAATGATACTGGCTTGCAGTATATGCTGGGGCTAAAGGCACAGTGAAAGGTGCTGCTACAGATTTCACCTCTGCTGACTTAACAACTGTTGTCACTGGTGCACTGTATGGGTAGGCAGCATATGGATATACGCCATACCTAAGGTACGGGTAAGACAATGGTTGGAAACCAGGGTAGCCATATATGAAAGGCTTAGCTGTTGTTACTGCCAATACAGCCAATAAAATTGCCTGAAAGAAAAATAAATTCAGGGATGTTTTTGGAAGAAAGAATTTTCTGAAAGAAAAGATAAGAATTTATAGATATATATATATATATATATATATATATATATATATATATATATATATATATTATATATATATATATATATATATATATATATATATATATATATATATATATATATATATATATATATATATATATAATATATATATATATATATATATATATATGTATATATATATATATATATATATATATATATATATATGTATATATATATATATATATATATATATATATATATATATATATATATATATATATATATATATATATATATATATATATATATATATATATATATATATGTATATATATATATATATATATTATATATATATATATATATATATGTATATATATATATATATATATATATATATATATATATATATATATATATATATATATATATATATATATATGTTGTGTGTGTGATTGTGTGTGTGTGTGTATGTGTGTATAATAGACTCGTTTACGTATGTATTTTATTTCGTTGGGGCTTGACATGGAAAAAAAGTGCCACAAATTGGCGAGTTAAATAGAAAATATTAAGGAATCACGGGGGAAAGGAAGGGGAAAAGGCCTAAAAACCTTGAGATCTCATGGGGGAGACACGGTTCTAAGGCCTAACTTTTTTCAATATTCTTAGTTTTTCGTCGATAGAAATATCGTAAGAAGGCAGGCATGATAATACAGCTATAAAAAAGCTTAGTTGCTAGAATTCGTCCGGGAAGAATTAAATGAGTTGGTCAGTAAACTTTTATATCATTATTATTACTTTATGCTTTTAAGAGAAAGAAATTTAACCTTTTGCAGGCGTTTTAATGCTGTCCTAACTTGTTACCTGTCCTTATCTTTACTTAAACAGCGCTATTGCGTTGCCTATGATAATTTCTACCAAAATCGGGGGAGACAGTCAACAACTCTGCGAATTGAATTACTGTAAATATTAATGAAGGTATCATAATATTTTATAGATTTTAAAAATACAACTTCTAGACTTGGATTCTCAACTTCTTTGTTTAATATATGGTGTGAACAAGAAAGATGGAACCACTTGCAGTACCCTTTAAATATTTATCAGAGTCATTGGTCTCCCCTGTTAATCACATTGAAGAACTATTCTTTAAGTATTGGAAACAAATGAAGTTGCCATCTTATACTTATCTCATTGAGGGTTAAGTGGCCTTCGTCTAGCAACTCTATAACGTTTAGGTTTTATTTCATCAAATAAACAAAAATCAAGCCAATATAATTAGAAAACACTACGCTAGGGAAAAAAAAATAAATTTTTGCTAACGCGTAGCGATTACATACATAACTCTTCCTAAATTAATAAGTCACTTCCACAAACAAATAATAAAGGAAAAAAACTCCCCTTCCATTCCCTTCACTCACACACTTCCAGAGCAATAACCATCATCAAATACAACTCCGAGCCTCCCCCCCCCAACCCAACCACCCACTCCTCCCCCAGCACTTCCACCCACTCCTCCCCCTGCCCATCAACCCACTCCTCCCCCAAGCTCTATAACGTACTAATCTTATTCTTTTACTAATCTTTAATTATAGACGCTAATCTTTTATACTTAATATGTGAGAAGAGTTATATCTGGTAATTATTTGAAGCAAGTTTAATTGCATTATGTTTCACTGTGAGTTATGTATCGTCGTTCCCAAGAGCAAAATGTTCGTTTAATATTTTAGTAATTTAAAAGAGGACATAAGATATTGTTTTTAAGCTTTCCTTGGCAACATTTTCTGTTCCTGGGTTTAAATTTTTGAATTGTTTAAGCAGAAACTCACACCAACATACATATCCTTAAAAAGTCAAAGCAAATTGGAAATTCAATTTTAATGAAGAAGACCCCTATATGCTGTTATGCAGCTCTTGGCAGTAGCTCGTTCCAAATTAAAAGAAAAGGACGTGGGTCAAAACTAACAAATAAAAGCTAGAAATATAAGGTACCAAACAGCTAAGTTGTTTTAGCTTTTCTTTGAAGGTATAGTTGTTTTTAGGAGTCAACTGATCATTAATTATTTAATTTTTACGAATGAAGAGCATTGTCGGTACTTGTATGAAATACCCCCTACCTAATATTCTTCATCTAAGTTGAACCTAGGTATAACCGTTTTTTTTTTTGTCGATGTGTTTTTTTTTTTACAAACAAATGTGAGCTATATGTTAGCACATTAGGAGGGGGGGGTAAAGTACCTTTGTAGTTTCCATAATTTCGGTAATAAAGTATTATATTTCCATCATATTTTTTTATATTTCATTAGCATTGTGTGCCAGAGAAACGGACCCGCTATACTTTACCCCCACCCCCACCCCCCTCTACCCTAATGTGCAAATATATAGCAAATTTGTTTTTAAAGTATTATATTTTAATCTTACTTTGGTATATTTCATTAGGATTGAGCGTCAGAGAAACATATATGAAGAATATTAGGTATGGGGTATTTCATACAAGTTTCATACAAGCCGATTTGTTTTCACTATTAAACGTGGCAACACTGGCAAAAATGTGATACTGCCATAAAAGCTTCATAATTTTGGACCAACCACAAGGAAAATTTTAGAAAATTGTGGTTTTCTCGTATGAACAGGGCTAAGAAGGGTCCGCGGGACCAAATTTATCTTGATTTTAATGTTCTTGGTACTTTAACAAATTATACTTTGTGGCTCTCTAATGTAGGTCCAGTTTGGTATCTTAATTGTTACTTTATTTAATTTTTCACGTGCCCATTCCCCCAGCTAATCGCTAATCTGAAAACAAATACGTGGTGTTATACAACGGCTAACGTTTCCTTGGGAGTAGTTTTACAAGTAAGTTGGTTTTCAAATGCTCACGAAAGAGCAAACAGTTTTTGTATTGTTATAAATATTATTATCATTGCTATACCAGAAGCTTAATGGCAAGCAAGTATATATCGTTATACAGATTGAATACAGTCAGTATCTTTCGCTAAAAGGTAATGGAATTCACTCATAATCTGTGAATTATACCCTGTTTTCTCACGATTGAGTTATGAGATTGAAACTTATTTTTAATAAACTCAATTATTTTTTTTTTGCTTTTTAGGAAAACAAAAAGTAAAAGAATGTTTTTTTTTTTTTTGCAACGAAAAAAATGACACTGAGTCAAACATCGTAGTAAATATTTCCAAAAGTTTCATCGCAAAGTACCCTGCGAACCTTCATTTGAGTGAGGCTGTAGAATTCTAAAAACAGCGTTCAACTTACCAAAGTTTTCATGACTCTTTGCTTAAGTGTTAGAAACTCTCAGAGGAAAACTTGAAGAACTGATGTTGTTATGGCTATTCATTGCGGTTTTTATACAATACAAGATCCTAACGGAGTTCAGAGAACTAATGGGTGTGGTCACTAACATCAATGACGTAAACTTTTTTTGTCTTCTTCTCTATGGTTTTTACTTTTTACAAAAGATAACAATTAGGTTTGAAAAGCCCTATAGTGGAAATTTCAGTTCGCTCCTTTGTCTACTGAAAATAATTCTACATTGGGAGCCTTCATTCCCCCCCCCCCCCCGTGGCTGGTTGGTCTTCAGTCACTTTCGACTTAAAAAAAACGGACTAGAACTCTCAATTTCTTACGTAATGAGCACCCTCTGAAGTTTCTGCTACCATGGAATGGAGGTGGGGATGAGGAAGGGGCAGTCCCCTCCTATAAGGAATAAATTCTGCTCATTTTGGGGTTGAATGTTACTCTTTACTTTCACAATAGTGGCGTAGACCTGAAATATTTCCAGAAATCAGAGGGAGATTAAATCATCAATTTCAGATTTTGATGTATTCTTAAAGTTTTTTCTGCCCAATCCCATTCCCTCGAAAAAATAACCCCCCAAAAAAGTCCTGGATACGGCTCTGGGGATTATATATCAATATTTACCTCCACCCTCCCCTCGTCTCTCCCTTAGAACTAATTCTGTATTTATCTGAAGGTTCAATGAGAGTTGGGATGTTTTGCAACTAAAATGCACCCTTTGAGGCATCTCCCTCCCTCCCTAACTACAAAATAATCAGAGAACCACATTATAGAGGTTTAAAGCATACAGGGTATTTACCTAAGAGAGTGGAATCTGCTTACACCTTAAAAATATTTAGGGTAGTTAGGGAGGGGGAGATGCCTCACAGGGTGTATTTTAATGCCAAAACATCCAAACCCTCATTCAGCCTTCAGATAAATACAGAATTAGTTCTAAGGGAGAGACGAGGGTCCAGGATCCAGGATTTTCGTTAAGGGAGGGGGGTATAAAAAATAACTAGAAGAGGCATCAAAAATGTAAAATTGATATTTAATTCCTCTTGATTTCGGGGAATATTTCTAGTCTACGCTGTTATTATGAATTTAAAGAGTAATATTAAACCCCAAAATGAGCAGAATTTATTCCGTATAGGAGGCGGACCGTCCCTTCCTCATCCCCACCTCCAACTCATGAATGTAGAAATTTCGCAGGATGCTGATTTGATCAGAAATTGAGAGTTCTAGTCCTTTTTTTTAAATCGAAAATGATTGGAGACCAACTAGCTGTGTTTTTTTTCGGGGGAGGGGGGATTAACACCTAGACTCTTCTACACCAAACCCAAGATTGCCATTTAAATGCGGGTGAAATTGAACTTCCTGGTAACATGTGTCTCCCCCCCCCCTGGACAATTCCTTAACGGCGCTCATGATCCCCCTCCCCACTTCTCCACTTTTTATACCGGTAAGCGTATGAATGTAATATTTTACGCTACAAAGAAAATACTTTTCTAAAATAAAAGGGGAGTTATCACACCGTGCTATCCATGTTCAGGTCAAGTGTAAATGAAGGGAGATTAGAGGTTAATTTCTACCTCCTCCCCTCTCCTCTCCATGCCCTCTTTTTTATTTATCTGGAGGTTCACTAAATTAGAAAAATTGTGTATAAAAACACACTTTGTGGGGTATCAGATATGCATACCCACCACCTACCCCCCCCCCCTCCATTATCAAGTGAATCAACTTAGTTAAATGAAACTTTAAAATAAATGTCTGTATTAACCATTTATTCTATGTGGTCTACGTGACTCTTTAGGAATAAATATGCCACTGCGCTGCATTACTTCTTCTAATGCAGGGAAACTCAATATTTAGTTTTTCGACATTTTTCAATCGATTAGCTATCTCAGAACTCTCAATCGGTAGCAAATTGGTCTTATGCCACATTGGTAAAATTTTAAAAATTTGTACTCTTATGCCACAAAAGGGCAGAAAACGCCACTTGATGTAGCAAACTTTTTGGCTATTTAAAAAGGTTACTATAACTTTGAAGTTCCTTTCTCCATATTTTCTAGGACTACTGGTTCGTTACGATCACCCCTGGAAAAAAAGGAATACGGGAATCTTCCTTCTCGAAAAAAAAATTGCAAAATTTCCTATTTTTTGTAGATTTGCTGAATTAGTTTGTGTAATTTTCATTAAGATCACTTGCCCTTTCTGGGTGTTTTTCCCATTTTCGAAAATCAGATAAGTTTTCTCAGGCTCGTAGCTTTTGATAGGTGACTTTAAACTCGATGAGTTTCATATAATATAGCTATTCGGAATCACCGTCCAAGCCAGTTCTTTTTATGCGTACATTATTATCAAAACTCTGTTTTTCACGGTTTTCAATATTATTAGCCTGATTCGCTCCTTACTTACAGTTCTTTTCCACGAATCGTTTGATACTAACGGTTACACAATATATAATAATTGCGCGCCAACTATAAAAAGCGGGAGGGGGCGTCAAAAGAGATAGTTATGAGAGAGGAGTGAATAAAGTTTAAAAAAGGATATTTATAGGAAAATGGTTCTTCTCCCTTCTCATTGTGGAAGTGTGGTTTTGTCTGAAAACGCTTGTTTTTAAAAATCGAAGTTTCGTGGAAAAAAATGCAACTTAAGTATGATTAAATTTAAAAAAAAAAGTTTTTTCAACTGTAATTAAGGAGCAACGTTAAAACTTAAAACGAACAGAAATTATCCCGTATATGAAAGGGGCTCCTCGACACCTCGCTCTTTTCGCTAAAGTTCGACTCTCTGTCACACTCTACTTTTTAAAGTAATAAAAAATGTTCCTCCAACGTAAAAAAAAGTAAACGGAATAATTCAAAAATAAACGTAAAACCCTACGTAAAAATACCCTCCAACGTAACTCCCCGACCCCCCCCCCCCCTGCTCCTACCTGTAAAATCCCCCTTGAAAACGTCTGTATACTTCCCAATAACCCATACTCTATGTAAACAATAGGCAAAATTCATAAATTGCAGCCCTTCCCCCGAGGACTTAGGGGGGTTAAGTTATCCTCAAAAACATAGTTATTAGATTTTTTTTACTATGCTGAACACAATGGCTATCTGAAAATTTTTATCGGTTGACTTTGGGGAAAAATGAGCGTGGGAGGGGGGCTAGCTGCCCTTCAATATTGTTGGTCACTTTAAAAGGGTACTAGAACTTTTGATTTCCGATCAAATGAGCCTACTCCCGATCATCTACGATCACTGGTTCGATATGATCACCCCTTGGGGAAAAAAAACAAATAAACACGCATCTATGATCTTTCTTCTGGCAAAAAAAAAAAAATCCAAATTTCACATTTTTGTACATAGAAGCTCGAAACCTCCGACAGTAGGGTTTTCTGGTATGCTGAATCTGATGGTGATTTTCATTAAGATCACTTGATGTTTTGGGACTGTTTTCTCTCTTTTTAAAAAATTGGGAAATTTTACTATTAAATTTGATGAGTTTTACATAATTTGAAAAAACATCAAAATTCGATTCTTTTGATGTATCTATTGTTATCAAGACTCTGTTTCTTAGAGTTTCGGTTACTATTGAGCCTCATCACTGTTTACTCTTTAGTTCGTTAACACGAACTGTTTGAAAGTCCGGATTTTTTGTGGTGGAGGCAGCCTCTTTCGTATTTAGAAAAAGCTAACTCATTGCGCAGAGCAAATACAGCTATTCTCGAACAGCCCCATTCTCGAAACTGTTGTTAGGCAAAGTTTCAGCCTCAGTGTAGAGTCAGGTGAAGGAGGGGTGCCAGTCCAATCACATTTAGGATAAACTGAAATATGAAATTTAAAAAATCAGATTTGAATAAGAAACCAGCTAACTTTAAAAAAAAAATAGAAAATATAACATGTTAAAACTTAAAGCAAATAAAAACTGTTTTATAAATAAGGGATTTGCTACCCCCCCCTAATTCATCTTGCATTCTTTACGCTAGAGTTTTGACTCTTTTCTTTAACTTAATGCTTCAAAAATGAATTCTCGAATACGATAGCAATGTGATAAAAATCTAAAGTAATTTGTACTACGCTTCGAGCATGAAAAGGCTCATTTAGTGCAAGGAAATACATAATAAAGATGGCTTAATGGGGAAATTAAATAAAGAACAAGTTTTTTTCAACTGAAAGTAAGGAGCAGCATTAAAACTTAATACAAACAGAAATTATTCTATATATGAGAGGGATGCCTCCTCCTCAATCCCTCGCTCTTTGCGCTACAGTTTTCTGAGTACTCTGAAAATTTCTTATTATAATTAAACGGTCCTTGTGTTTCAGGAGCCGTTCTTAATGAATTGGGATAAAGTCAAACTTTAGCGTAAAGAGCGAAGTATTGACGATGGGGCAGCCCTTTCATGTATGGAATAATTTCTGTTTGGTATATGCTTAATGTTGCTTTCAATTGAAAGCAACATTGATAGCTATAGTTTCAATTGAAAAAAAAAACTGATGTCTTTATTTTATCTCTGATGGATTTTCAAATCATGCCGGGAAATCTGCCTACCCCCCCTCCCCAATGGAAATTTTTCCCGCGAAAATTCACCCATAGAGAATTTCTTTCACGGAATATCCCCCGACGGAAAAATCCCCCAGACAATTCCAACCTTGTTGAAATTTTTTTCGGAATATTTCCCCCTCATCATATCCACGTGTGAAATTGAGTCGCCAAAGAGAAAGTAACACAAATAAAAAAAAATTTGTACAGTAATTCTTGCCGATTACCCCCCCCCCGTGTAAAATTTCTCTCAAAAAGTCTCCCCCGGAAAGTTTCTTTCTTGCAGAAATTTTGCCCCGTAGGCGTGGGAGGGGGACTAGTTGCCCTCCAATCTTCATGCTCACTCAAAACGGGCAGTAGAACGTTTAAGATCCGTTTGAATGAGCCCTCTCCAAATCATGTAGGACCATTGGTTTGATAAGATGGCCCTGGCCAAAAAACACAAAAAAAAAAAAAAACTAAACACGCATCCGTGATATTTCTTTTGGCCAAGCATACAAAATGCCATATTTTACAGGTGATAGCTTGAAACCTCTACAGTAAGGCTCTCTGGTACGCTGAATCTGACATAGTGATTTTCATTAAGATTCCTACACTTTTTTCGAAAATCACGCATTTTTTTCAGGATCGTAGCTTTTTGATGGGTAATATTAAACTAAATGAATTTTATATATTTGGAATCATTATAAAAAGCGAATTATTTTGATGTTCGATATCTATTGTTAGCAAAATTTCGTTTTTAGAGTTCCGGTTACTATTGTGCTGAGTCGCTCTTTTCAAATGATGAATGTACGGATAAATTGTACGAAATAAAGAGATATAATAATTTTAATAATTTTCTTTAACTTTCTTCTATATTGTTTAATTAGTCAATATTTAAAAAATTTTCTTGATGAGGTTCCGGGTTCAAACATGTTATGTATAGTAGCGCCAATAATATAACAAGTTTGTCAACATAGCTATTTATCATTTAAAGATTGCCACCGCCTCTGCTCCTAGCCAAAGAAGCGAACTTAGTCGTCATAAGTAAAACAATTTTCTTTAGCAAGCCTAATAAATCAATTTATCAATAATTCTATGTTTGTTTTAGTCAGTTTTGTTGAAACTGTGTTAAGAGTTCATAAAAAAAGTATCTCTTTACGAATTGATGAAAAAATATAATTAAAATATAGGTTTCCAACCAAAGATAAAGAGTGAAAATAATAGACTAAACAATAGAGAGAGAAATTAATTCAGAAATAAGAAGCGAGGCTTAAAAGAGACAGAAATAACCATAAGTGAAACAAGTCAAACCTAAAACAAACAGAAACTACTAGGGATTACAAATTAAACTTGAAACGGGGAGAGGTTACCATGAACAATTGTGGGTCGGTCGCCCTCTCAAACTCATAACTGCTAAAACTGCTGAAACTACTGGCTCAAATTGCCACAACATTTAATTAACATTTGTGGTACATACCTAAAACGACCTTCATTAAACTTTTTTTTCATATTTGTAAAATCGAAAAATTTGTGAAAATTTTGGATCTCAGACACTATTATCCATATCTAATTTGACACTATAATCTATATTTATTATATATATATATATATATATATATATATATATATATATATATATATATATATATATATATATATATATAATATATATATATATATATATATATATATATATACGCACACACATGTATATATATATATATATATATATATATATATATATATATATATATATATATATATTGTCATATTGAGGAGATTATAATTTAATTTGAACGATTATATTCGATTTCAAAAAGCAAATACACTAAATAAGCTCTTTTCTCGAACCGTTGCTGTGCAAAAGTTAATTTTGATTTAAAGAGTCGGTAAGTAAATTAAATATAAAAAAACAGGTTTTCTCAATTAAAAGTAAAGAGCGACATTAAGTCCCTAAATGAACAGAAATTATTCCGGATATCAGGGGCGCTGCCCCCTTCTCAATCCCCCAATCTTTACGCTAAAGTTTGACTGTTTATCCCAATTTTTTTTATAAAGGACTGCTCAAACACAAGGGTCGTTAAATTAGAATAAGAAATATTTTTAAATCCCTATAAAACTTTAGCGTAAAGACCGGGGATTGGGGAGGGGGCAGCACCCTGCCAGTTGGGATAATTTCTGTTTATTTTAGGTTTTTATATCGCTCTTTACTTTCAATTGAGAAAACTTGTTTCTTTATTCATATATATTTAATCAAACAGTTCGTGGTAACGAACTGTAAGTAAGGAGCGACCCGGCTCAATGGTAACCGAAACTCTAGAAAACGGTATTTTGATACAAATAGATACATCAAAAGAATCACATTTTAATGCTGATTTCAAATATATAAGTTTCATCAAGTTTAATCCTACCCATCAAAAGTTAGGTGCCTGAGAAAATTTGGCTGATTGTCGAAAAAAGGGGGAAAGACCCCCTAAAAGCTATAGAACCTTAATGAAAATCACACCATCATATTCCGCGTATCAGAGAACCCTACTGTAGAGGTTTCAAGCTCCCATCTACAAAAATGTGGAATTTTGCATTTTTTGCCAGAAGAAAGATCACGGGTGCGTGTTTATTTGTTTGTTTGTTTTTTTTTTTCCCAGGGGTGATCGTATCGAACCAGTTGTCCTAGGATATCGTGGAAGGGCTCATTGGAATGGAAATTGAAAGTTCTAGTGCCCTTTTTAAGTGACCAAAAAAAATGGAGGGCAACTAGGCCCCCTCCCACGCTCATTTTTTTCCCAAAGTCACCTTATCAAAATTTTGGATAGCCATTTTGTTCAGCATGTTCGAAAATATTATAAGTATGTCTTTTAGGATGACTTAATCCCCCGAAGTTCCCGGGGGGAGGGCTGAAAGTTATGAACTTTACCCAATGTTAACATATAGTATTGGTTATTTGGAAGTACACAGACGTTTTCAGGGGAGATTTTTCCTGGTAGTGGGGGGGGGGGGTTGGTCAGGGGTTACGTTGGAGGATCTTTCCATGAAGGAAGTTTTCATGGGGGAAGGGACATTGCTATGAAGGGGACGCCGGACTTCCCAGCATTATTTAAAAAAGATCATAAATTTAATATAAAAAAACAAGTATTTCAACTGCAACAGCAGCAACATCAAAACTTTAAACGAACAGAAATATTACATATATAATTGGGTTCACCCCGTAGTCAATGCCTCGCTCTTTAAGCCAAAGATTTTTTAGTACTTTCATAAGAGCTATTTATTCTAATTAACGGCCTTTGTGATTAAGCGGTCATTTCTAAAGAATTGGAACAAAATTTGAACTTTCGCTTAAAGAGTAAGGTATTGACTAGGGGGCGAACCCCCTAATAAACGTATTAAAAATATATGAATATAGAAGTTCGTTACGTAAGTTAATTCGTAAGTTACGTATATTTATTACTAATAAAAACGTTCGTAAATAAAATTAAACAAGTTTCGAGAAAGCCATTTAACTAAATAAAAGTAAATTAATATGAAAATTTTGTTTTAATTATTCATGTACGGTGAGCCAAGATCAAAACCTGCATTTATTCAAAACGTTCAAAAATTAAATAAAAAAAACAAATTTTTTAAACTGAAAGTAAGGAGCGACATTAAAACTTAAAACGAACAGAAATTATTCTGTATATGAAAGAGACTGTCCCCTCCTCAACGCCTCGCTCTTTACGCTAAAGTTTGACTCTGTCTCACAACTTTATTTTTTAAAACAATAAAAAACTTTAGCGTAAAGAGCGAGGCGTTTAGGAGGGGACAGTCTCTTTCATATACAGAATAATTTCTGTTCGTTTTAAGTTTTAATGTCGCTCCTTACTTTCAGTTTAAAAAACTTTTTTTTTTTTATTCAATTTGAATAAAGAGGTGAAGCTAAGCTCCGATGTCAGTCAGCCGGTGCTCTCTGTGAAACTACGTCTCTCCTTGTGTGACTTTTTATTTGAAAAAAAAAACAAGTTTTTTAACTGAAAGTAAGGAGCAACATTAAAACTTAAAACGAACAGAAATTATTATGTATATGAGAAGGTTCGCCCCCTAGTCAATACCTCGCTCTTTACGCTAAAGTTCGAATTTTGTTCGAATCACAAATCCCTGGATCACAAAGGTCGTTTAATTAGAATAGCTGGCTCTTTTGAAAGTACTAAAAAAAACTTTAGCGTAAAGAGCGAGGTATTGATTAGGGGGCGAACCTTCTCATATACGTAATAATTTCTGTTCGTTTTAAGTTTTAATGTTTCTCCTTACTTTCAGTTGAAAAAACTTGTTTTTTTTATTTATTTTCTGATCGTTTTTTTAAATAATGCTGGGAAATCTGGCGCTCCCTTCATAGAAATGTCCCTTCGCTCAAGGAAAAATCCTCCATGGAAAGATCCTCCCAGGTTACCTCCTTTTTCCAGGTAACCAGGAAAAAAAATAGAAAAGGAGAAAATGAAACGATGTGAGAAAAGGAGAAAATGAAAATCACCGATGAAATGGTGATTTTCAGTCAGTAAAAAAGTAGAAATAACAATATTGATTATGTGCTAGCCCTCCACGCTTTTAAATACCAAAGTCATTAATTTCTTTTTGATGAAGTGATCCCAGCTTCCACAGTAAATGTCTTATCACAATTTTTTAGAGAAACAATTAAAAGAAAAAAGCATGTACATACAGTCCTGGCTATAAACAGAGATATTATGGATGTTTCTATAAACTTTATAAATGATAATTTAATAAAAAGAGACTCAACTCACATTAATTGTCTTTTTAAATCAATTTAAAAAACATTTACGAAAAAGGAGTTTAAAAGAGAAGTAAAAAGCCACATTAAATGGTGAGCAGATATAAAGTAGTATAAAAATTCAGAGTTGAAATCAACATAAATCACTATCAAAAACAAAACGAATAGAAATTGAAATAAATAATCACATCGGATATATAGATGGCAGATACTGTTACAGATGAATAAATACATCCTTAAACAAAGAGAAATTAAACTGAACAATCTAGTCAAACTTAAAACGAAGAGAAATTACCACAAATAGGATTGAAGGTACTGCTTCCTAAATCTTCTAAAGACTATAGTGTCATTTGTGGTGTACGGAAAACAAAAGGTGTTACAAACATTTTATCTTTTATAGTTATAACATTGAAAAATCAAAAACCGCTGAGATTTCCCCAGGAACTAATATAATTAAATATTGAACAATCATTTTACTTTCATTAATTCTTTCCTGACATCTTGATTTTTCTAATGATTTTATTGTTCGATGTCTTGACGAATAAAAAACACTGTTTAAAATGCATATCGTTCCCGGTAAAACACAAGTGACACTCAAGTTGTTTGAGACCGAGGGGTAGCAGCACCACCCTTATTTGTAGGCATTGATTAGTCTTGTGATATTATCTTTTTTCGCTTTGAGTTTGCTCATGTTATAACAAATAAAAACATTTGGCGTCGCGATAGAAAATTTCTTTCGAAAAGTTCCCTTGTCTCGATCTATGTCTCCTGTAAGTCTAATCCAGTGGTCGGCAAAGTGTGGCCCCAGAGCCGAATGTGACTCTTTGGTTCCTTAAGTGTGGTTCTGGCACAAATATCCACGGAAGGCACAATCATATTTTCATGTAAAAAAAAAACTAGGTAAAAAAAAAATGTATCTTATTTTGAGAAATTAAAATTCTTCTATAAATCGAGAACATGTTTAAATGTTCTTAAACAATTAACTTTGTTTAAGATAAACGATTTTAAGAATAAAGCAGATATTCTGAAAAGAATTAAAGAGTTACAATTGTCTTCCAAAACCAATAAAGATAGAACAATTAAAATGTGTTCGAATATAAACACACAGCATAACGAAGATCTGAAATTGGTTTCGGCTTTATCAGTAGCAACTGACAAGCCTCGTGACATAAATTATACAGCACAACTAAGCACAAGTTTCACTTTTTGTGAGATATATGCACTGTATATAAATTTAAACTTCTCTACCATGGATATATGTCTCATTCAGGCCCCAAAGAAGAACTTCTGGTTATTACCATCATAGGTCAGACGGGAAAAGATATCACAAGTGCTGTAATTGAGTGTATGGCTAAGCCTCATATTCCCCTCAATGAAATGGTGTTGATTTCAACAGATGGGGTCATAAGTATGATTGGCGTTTGTTGCTATAATGAAAAAAAAACTAATCACGAGATACTTGTTTACCATTGTATCATTCATCAAGAAGCGCTTCGTGTGCAAACACTTCTGGAAGAAGTTTGTAAATTTGTGGAATTAGTGATTACCATTATCAACTCCATTTTACCTAAAGCTTTTAACCATCGCCAGATCAAAGACTTTTTATTTAAAATGGAGAGCAATTACCCTGATCTTCTGCTTCATAACAAGGTACGTTGGTTATCAAGAGGAGATGTTTTAAAACGTTTTGCGTCCCTTTTTCCAGAAATTAACTGATTTTTCCTTGAGAAGGGCGTTCACTATCCAGGACTAACCGACCATCAGTGGATCCAAAACTTTTATGTCGTGGTCTCATCTAAATTAGCTTAATCGCATACTACAAGGGAAAGGAAAGTTAATTTGCTTGATGTTAGAAGAAGCAACCACATTCGAGAAAAGAAAAAATCTATTTTTGCTCAGGATTTTGAAAGGGAAACCTTGTTTCGCTCTCCGAGCCTGCTGAAGCATCGCCAAAAAAATAATTCCTCTATTGATAAACACCATTTTAGAACAATAACTTCAAATATGAGGGAAACGTTTCTCAGAAGGTTTCAGGAATTTAAATACAGCAGAGCAACTTTAGCATTTGTCAAAAATCCTCTTAAATTACGATAACCGGGTTGAAATTTTCTCCTTTTCAAATTGACATAGGTAGCTTTGAAATACAGTGGCTGGATTCAAAAAACGAGGAGATATTGCACTCTGAATTCGAACATCTTTGTGTAGAATGGGAAATACTGGAGGATCTTAGTTCACAACACAAGTGGTCTGCTTTGAATGACCTGGAGAAGGAGGATATGAGCAGTTTCGACGCTTGGAATAGTATTCCCTAACTTTCAGCTGGAATAGCTTGGGTTTGCTGTTCTTCCCTTTTTGGCTCTGATATATATGCGAACAATTCTTTTTCAAGCATGAATACTATCAAGAGTAAACTTAGTAGTCGTCTAATTGATAAGAACTTGGAATTATGCCAAAAATCAAAAACAACGACATACAAACCTGACTGAATCAAACATTTAGTTTTAACTAGTGTACTACAAAAAAAAATATTTAACAAAACAGATTTGGCTCCCAATTCCTTAAAAATTATTGTAATGTTCCTATTTGGCTCTTTAGCTAATAAGTTTGCCGACCACTGGTCTAATCCAATCTGAGTAAAGAAATATTGCAGGTATTTCATTTGGATAACCTCGATGCACATAATCTCTTTAGGTTTACCTGTATCCTCTCTCTCAAGTAGCAGTTCATCGTTCACACCCCTTAACGCTTCTTGATAGTTCCACCTTGATATCCCAAGCCATTCCCGAGATATTGCAGATGCTCCATTATGATAACTTGGTGACACAGAGTTTCTTTTAATTTACCTTGCTATTTAACTGTGCATAGATTATAAATCCCATAGGAACTTAAATTAGAAAATGTTCTGTGGATCAGAAATCAAATAGTTTGACCCCTTCCCCTGTCCCCCAAACACAAAATATGAAATCCTTTTGCTCAACGCTCTACTATCCTTTCCCCAACAGTACATAAAACTAACCCTCCAACAGTACCCACAAGCTGTTCCTAAGATATAGCAGATATGCCATTTTGATGACCTGGATGCATATATTATCTTTTGGTTTAACTCTGTCCCACCCTCAAAGAAAATTTAAGGTCCCCTTGCTCTCACCCCCTCGATACTTCCTCAAAGTTTCAACTTGATCCCCGGCTGTTTCTGAGATATTGCAGATCCGCCGTTTTGATAACCTTACAACACGTAGTGTCTTTTCATTTACCTCACTGCTTAACTGTGTATAGATTATAAGTCCCATAATAGATTATAGCCCAAAAACGTTATGATGCATCAGAGACAGAAAAATTTCAGCCCCTTCACCCTCCCCAACCTAAGATTCGAAGTCTTCTTGTCTTGTCTTTCACCCTCCTCTCCCCAACTGTAACTGATAGATTTAACTTCATGCTCCAAGCATTTGCCGAGGTGTTGTAGATATGCTATTTCGACCACTTGAAATCTTGGCCCAGCGAAAGATCCAGAAGAGCTTTTTTACTAAAACTTAATTTTGGACATTGGTAAAGTTGGATGATTTAGGTCTATTGCCCCTGGAACTGCCAGAATTATGTTGTCCCTGGAGGCATACTTATTAGATCTTTCAAATGTTTTTGGACTAAATGATCATGTCAAGATTTGAATCCAATGTGACTGGATTACAAAGGGTAATGGAGACTCCTTTGTACAAACTCCCAGAGTTTGCACGAAGCTGCCGCTCGTTTGGCTATTTTAAAAAGAATGTTAGGGAATTTTTAGCTAACAAATAGTTGTGTTTTTTTCTCATGTTTTTCCCTGGAGTTAATGTCTCTTCATTGGATTGGGTGTTAGTTCGAGTTGAGGAAATTATGCGTTACTTCCTTTTCTAGCTTGTAATAATGGGGAATTTTGAAGCGAGTGACTAAATTTTGTATTTTGCTCATATTTTTATGTTGGTAATTTTTTTCTGCTATTTTAGTTCCTGGCCACGGAGCTTTACAGAGGAGACTATATTGAAGCTAATTTGTGTTCTTGTGAATCTATTGTTAAATAGTAGTCAGAACTTGTAGACTACCGTAGAAAACTTTTTTAAACGACATCCGAATTTTCTTCATGTCTCTTTTTTTTTATCAAGGATCTGATGGCACCTCGGAAGGAATAACTTTGCGGCGTCCCCACAGCATTTCATATGAATGCCGCTACGCCCTTGAAGTTGGTGAGCTGCTTCTTTCTCTTCTCCACGCATGGGGTATAGACTACGAATTAGATCAGATCTGTCAAACACAATTAGGACTCTTAAAACCTGTAACTCCTATCTCATTTGGACTACTTAGTAAAACAGGTATAGCAGTCACTTCTTGTTCTTTGTGTCTTTTCTTTTATTAATTTAAAAAAGGGTTTTCTAAAAAAGAGTATTTCAAAGAAAAGTAAAGAGCCATATTAAAACCCAAAAAAGCAAAAATATAGTCATATTTAAATTCAAACTTCAAATGAACAAAAATTGCTATGAAAGAATACTTGAAAACCAAAACAAACTGAGATTAAAAGGTAGATCACACCAAATATAAAGATAACAGTTGCTGATATATATGATTATTCAAAATCGAACCTAAAAGGAACAGAAACCAGCGCAAACAAGAATGTGGCTTTTGCCACAGTGAACCCTCTAAAGGCCAGAGCGCTATTTGTGCTTAACTAAAGACGGTATGTATTTAAAGTATTATTTTTATTTTTCAAACCTTCAAGAAAAATAATGCGAAAAATCAAGATAATAATTAATATTACAGAAAAGATAAAAACATTTGTTAGAATAATCATATATGTGACTTTCAAATTTGTTTTACTATTTTGAAATGATTGTTTTTTCAGAAATTGACCTTTTGGTTCTGTTTCACTTAAAAAATATTGATAAATTTCATAATTGGTGCCTCAATAAAACGTTTAAAATGGAGATCAGTTATTTTTGACACGGTATATTTAGTTGGCTGAAGCAATATTTTAATTGATAGATCAAAAAATGATTTAACAATGGTTTTGGAAGGAATGTGTTTAAGGGTAAAAAGTACATATAAAAATTAACTGCAGATCAAACTATGAAATTAGATTGATAGTTTAAAACATAATGAACATTAGTTCATGGAATTCTCAACAATTTTGATTTTTTCACTACTATAATGATAAAAGACAAACTCTTTAAAATTTCTTTTGTTTTCAGAAAAGTGCAAATGCCGCTCTGACCTTTTGAGGGTTTAGAGGGGTGGCAGCCCTATTTTTATTTGTCGTAAGTTTTGTTCGTTTTAAGGCATACCAGCCGAGGAGCTGGCACGCTAGAATCGCAATTCTATGTCCGTAAGGACAGGGGTTCGGGTCCTGGTGTTCCTGATTATTTGGCTTTGAACCGGGGATGTGCCTGGAGAAATCTGGAGGAAAAAACACGGGAAGCGTCAGATTATTTGCCCCCAACCACACATTGCGTTCCTGGTCGATGACAGAGAATCAAAATATCTCTACAAGCGCTACGCAGACCAATGGTCAGCATGTGAAAAAGTTTAAACGTTTTTTTTTTAGTTTTACCGGATTGTTCACTTTAGTTTCTGTTCGTTTTATCGTTAATTTATTCATTTATAGGACACCTGTTACAGCCTTATTTTTAAAACCATTTTTTCAATTTTTTTTGTCTTTGTTAAGGTTTTCTGGGCCCTGTCCACACGTGACATAAAGTGGGTCGGGAAAAACCTATGTGTTATTTTCTCTTCATTCGGAAATAAGGAGTTTTTTTGCCCTTTTTTGGGCCTTATTTGTTTGAGCTCATTTTTTTACGTTATGTTCCCCGTGACCCAGGTACTTACGGTTCTAAGATCCCTATTAATTAAGGGTGAAAAGTTCTCTGCCCATTTCCGGGCCCTCAAACATCTTCGCCTCCCTACGAAAATGAGTGGTTCCCTAGACTAGGCAACCATGCTCCTTGAAAGTTTCAAGCCAATCGTGAAAAAAGTTTTTTTCTACTTTTAGGAGTGTCCGTGCCTCCATTATAATTTTTTTTTCTTGTACATTAAGGTTTACTTGCTCCAGAAACTCCCTAGGTCTAAGCATTAAACCTTTAGGGAAAAAGTGTTTTTGCCCCTTTTCGGGGCGAGTAGTTTTTTTCTATTTTTTCTTGCGCATTGAAGGCCTCTTGGCCCAAGGATGTATGGATAGGATTTTTGAGCTTATTAAAAAAAGTATAGGGCCATTCTCGGGCCCCATTTTTGGGGGCATGGTGCCTCCAAACTAAATTTTTAATGTTAGGTTCCTGCTTGCCCCGGGACTTGCAGCTGCACGTTTCAAATTGAGCTGAGACGACAAGGCTTTTGGCCCATTCCCCAACACTAATATTGTTTTTGGGTGATAATTTTGAGGGGGTCCATTACCTGACATCAAGAACTGTACTTGTAAATTATGGTCCATTTGGCCCGGGACTTGCGGTTCTAAGTTTCAAGCCATTCAGAAAAAGTTTGTTGGCCGTTTTTTAGACTCATTTTCCTGGAAACTGATTTCTGTTTCTCAATGTTTTGACGGATTTGGGTCTCCTTAAGACAAGAACTTTCAGATAAGTTTAGAGCCATAGGGAAACATATTTTTTTCAAACAGTTCGTGGTAACAAACTGTAAGTAAGGAGTGACCCGGCTCAATAGTAACCGAAACTCTAAAAGACGGAATTTTGATACCAATAGATATATCAAACGAATCGGCTTTTTATGCTGATTTCAAATATATAAATTTTATTAAGTCTCACCCTTCAAAGGTCCGTCTCACCCATTCATTTAGTCTTACCCATCAAAAGTTACGCGCCTCAGAAAATTTGCCTTATTATCAAAAAAAGGGGAAACACCCCCTACAAGTCAGTACATGAAAGGGGCTGTCCCCTCCTCAACGCCTCGCTCTTTACGCTATTTTTTTATTGTTTTAAACATGAAGTTGTGAGACAGAGTCAAACTTTAGCGTAAAGAGCGAGGCGTTGAAGAGGAGACAGCCCCTTTCATATGCGGTATAATTTCTGTTTGTTTTAAGTTTTAATGTCGCTCCTTGCTTTCAGTAAAAAAAAAACAACTTTTTTTTACTTAATTTTTTTCAAGGACGAACATATATAAGTTCTGAGCTGATTAAAAATTTTCTTTGTCCATTTTGGGCCCTATTTTTGGGGGAACATGTTCCCAAACTATTTTTTTCTGTCCGGCTGATTCTCTTCGAATATATGTGAAGAAAGAATGGAATGCTCTTCAAATAGCAACTGCTAGCTTTTTCGTATATTGAACTTATTAACAAACAAACTTAAAAAGAATTCGCGCTCAGTATACCAATTTTTTCCATCTAAGTGTGCATTATAGATACAATAAACTTTAAAATCTACAGAACTAAAAGAATTAGGTTAGAGCATTGAAGAAGCATTAAAACATGTACCACCACAGCCAAAAAGTAAATCACTGTCTCTATTCCCCACAAATGAACAATTTTTTGCACAGCGCCACCCCATCTGGAGATATCTTAAGGGTGGACACAATTGGCCTAACCTCACCATCCTGAAATGTCCAGCCAAACTATACCGAATATAGAAATTGCTGCTTTAGTCAGTTTTCTTGTACAAAAAAAAATGTCTAACAGGAGGTAAACGTGCTTAGCATGGCACTATAAGGCAGCGTCAGGTGGCGGCAAATATACGAGCTTTCCCTTGCGAGGGTATAAGTGTGCTCTCAAGTCATCAAAATAGGTAAAGAGAAGTGGATCTTTACCGTATGAAGCAACATTGACTTTTTTGCAAATTAAAAGAAAGTGTTCTTGTATAGAAAGATTGAACTTCGGCGTTTATCTCTTTCGCAAACAAAGCAAATTCCCTGCAATCCCCATTTTCCCCCACTGCATTTACTATAGAGAACATAAAATCAACTGTTTCACAGCTAGAAAGAAGGCAGATTGGAAAAACTAGATTGTTTGGTAAGTTCCTGCGAAGTTGATGTACAGGCACTGAGTATTCATGGAATCGGACAAAGTACAATATTGTCTGTGTCACTCGTATTAATATATACAATATCTATACGCCTATTCAAACAGCCCAATATGCGCAACTCAACTCTAGTATCTGCCTCTTCGTGGGTACAACTCATACAAATTGAACAGCGTACAACGGCATCAATACTTCTGCTTTCGCTGAGCAACACTATTTTCCTCCAGTCTTGAAATCCTCCAGGGAGGTATACAATTAAGCCTACTTGAAGCACACGAACTAAGTTTCCGAATTTGTCAAATAAAAATTCAATCAGTTTTGTCTTTGTCTTGGAATTTGATAGAATCGATTTCTAATCATCTAGCTTTCAGTGATTACCTAGAGTTGCTGCAAACTTGTATGGAGATCCTCGCATCTTGTGGCAACCACCACAGTCCTTCAAGCAGATCATGTTGCCTTCTTTTTCATCATATCCAAATATCCCATCTTGTCTATCTGCAAGGAGACGTAGTTCTTTAATGTCACCGTTGATAAACACAAAAGTAGAAAGTATTCGTTTTCCATAGTTCTACATGGTTACCGTTTCAATTGGCGAATGGCTTGTGAGGTATGACAACAAGTCTACGCCCTTGAATAAATCGACTCACTACTAATGTCGACTTTAACAGGCCACTCATCCAAACTCCTTTTTTTTAATGCTCCAGAAGAGCTGACTTGGCCCCTGACCAAAATATAACCTTCCCAGAAATGGCACTTCCCTCGAATATAAAAAGTGTATATAGGAGTAATTCATGAGAAAGCAAATCCTTCAGATGGTGAAGTCGTTTTTCCGCAGGAATGTAAACACTCACCAATACTGTTTGGACAGTTTAATGTTCAACATTGATGTGACTTTGCGACACTAAAAAGTTTGGGTTTTCTTTTTCTGTTTCGCCTGTTCATTATTCATGATCTTCATTTTGCTAAAAGAAGCTTTATCTCTGTCCAAAAAGCGTTCAAGCGCTCTATTTCCAATACCTTGCTCATCGAAAAGATTGTCAATAAACTCTCCACCGCCTGTCTCAAGAGTACAAATATTGAGCAAATCGTCGTCACTGCGTCAAAAAGGGTTGAGCTTGATTTCCAGAACAGACTTGCACTTTATCAACAGCTTTGTGCTTTACCGGGCCAGGCGCATCCTTGTAACATTGATGTATATGCTTATCCGAGTTAAAAATTGGGTAACTCCATTTCTTCGCTAATAGTTCAAAAACGTAAAGGGTTAGAAAGTTTCTAGATCGCTCATTTTGCAAAGTGATATATCTCCTAAAGAATTCAATAATAAAAATACACCTAATTGCAAATTTTCGAGATGGATCAAGGTCATTCCCTTGTCGCTATAAAAAAAAAAACCAGCCCTCAGGGTAAGGGTTGTAAGTTATGCCCTGGGGACATAAAAGGTTTTTATAGAAAGCATAGTCATATAAACTTCGGAGGGGGCTCATTGGATTGGTAATCAGACGCTCTAGTGTTCTTTTTAAGAGTCAAAGTGATTGGAGGGCATCTAGCCCCCCCCCCCCCACACACACACACACGTCGTATTGTCCCGAAATGCATCTAATAAAAATTTTAGATAGCTATTCTATTCAAAATGGTCTAAATATCATATAACAAGGCCTTTGGGGTTGAAACAATCCCCAGAGATTAGGGGCAAGGGTTTTAAGCTATGCCCAGGGGGTATTTAAGATTTTATGGAAGTGATGGTTGTTTAATTTTTGATGAGGCTCAGTCTTTCTCCCTGAAAAAGACTAAGTCAATATGAAACGAACAGAAATTAATTAAAAAACTTTTTCGACAAAATAAGTTTTGAAAAAAAAGTAAAGAACTACATTAAACCAAATTGAAAAAAAAATTGAATCAGATAATCTACCAAGAATACAACTACCACAAATCAGTATCAATAAACAAATGAAACCCAAAACTAACAGAAATTAAAATGAATAAGAGCCAAACTCAAAACGAGCGGAAATTAATATGAGTAGGGTTCTAAACCCCAAGCTTTCTAAAAGCCAGACTA
The DNA here is from genome assembly GCA_027921565.1 of Artemia sinica. Classification (NCBI taxonomy): domain Eukaryota; kingdom Metazoa; phylum Arthropoda; class Branchiopoda; order Anostraca; family Artemiidae; genus Artemia; species Artemia sinica. Next base: position 44,403,295 of record CM051265.1, read on the forward strand.
TAATTTATACTTTACTGAAAAAAAATGATTTTAAATGTTTTCACTTTTCTAACTTTAAGATTTTTTTTTTAATTAATTTGTATAAAAGAGGTATATTTTGTGAAAATTCTTCACCATTAACGTCTGATACTTCTTCTGCATTCTCGAGGGTGTGAATGCACCTTGCGGGTGCAGGAAAAAAAGTTGTTCTGTCGAAAATCTACGGGATATTCCCTAAACTTATATATTAAATACTGCTAATAATAAGCTATTGCTTGTTTGAGAAATACTTCAAAATTACAGGTCAACTTGTGTTAGTTTTACCTACAGCTACTCCCCCAATATCTTCGGTATCTTCAAAAAACGTAACAAATCTGAAGGTCAACCCTTTTGTAAGTCAAGTTCCAACGATTGAGACATTTACCAGTAAAATTCGATGGGAGCTATTCAGTGCATTGACAACCAATCATCTGCTTTCCATCGTCTCTGTGGCCAATACCATGATGTCAGTCCACATGACATCATTTTGGGAGACAAGAACCTCTGTGAGGTATGTATAGTGAATACTAATATTTTCTATGTTCATGGCTCCTGTGCTAGGTGCAACTCTTTAAAGAGCAAACTGCAGCCTATAGTAGCTGAAAGTTTACAAATTTTCTTTGAGAAGAACTGTCCATTGGGTAATTTTTCATTTAAAGGTGATTCAGGAATGATGATTATTCTTTAGGAGTATCTAAATAGTATAAATCTTTTGCAAAAACAAATTTACGAGAATCTGGAAAAATAAAAGCTCGAAATGCTCAAAAAAGGTAGCTGATTGAAAAGAAAACTGCTCTATTGACACTACCATGGTCAAAAACTCTACGCTGGAGGCTTTGAGTCCCCATCTTTGAAAACAAAGAAAAGCTTCTGTTTACGTGGGGAGCAGTGATACGTCTTCTTTTTTCAAAACATATTTTTTTTTTTTTTTTTTTTTTTTTTTTTTTTTTTTTTTTTTTTTTTGGTACTCTGTCTAACGAAGTCTTGCTAGACGGTGTCTATATGAAGATATGCTGCCTGATGTCATGGAATCAAGCGAAAATGTATCTATATATTGAGTGAAATAATGTTGTCACATTTGTAAAGACGATACCTTCAAAAAAAATATTATGGCCGCCGTTCGCTCTCTACTAGGTTCCAGCTAAGAAAAACTAAAGTAACACTAAAAACTTGTCTGTGTTATACTTCCTTTCAAGTATCCTTCAATCCTCACACTGCTCATAAAAACGAACGAAGAACATAGACGCCTTTTAATTCTTCTCTAGCCTAGATTCATTCCCTGCGTTATTACACAACACTGAATAGTTCGGTATAAGAACAGATAATTGTTATTACAAGATTGAACAGATAATAACAACAGATAATTGTTTTTGCGAGAGAGAAAATTTTGCAAATCCGGACAATTTCTGGTATTCTGTCGAGGGAGGCTCGTGGTTCAAGCAAGCCGCCTCTCAGTATATATCTCGTAACATTCACGATCTTCTTGTGGCATAATATTCTTCAAAATTTAAAAACTTCTGTCACCTCTCTTCTACAAACACCATGTTGCTCATACAGAATAAACCGTTGGCCTACACATGCAACTCTTCTCTATCGTATATCCCTAACCTTCATCATACATATAAGAGCATACAGTTGAATTAAAAATGATTGCTTTTGTGATAATGAGAGAGGAAATTTATAAAATTCAGGTATTCTTGGGCTTCCAGTGAGGAAGGCCAATAACATGTTCCTCCTCATCCTCACTACGCATGATGCCCAAGGAGGTTGAAAGAGAAAAGTACAAAGCATATATCTCCAACCCCCACCCCTCTGAAAGGGTAATAGAGGAGCTGTTATCGAAAATTCGATTGCTATTGCGTTGTTCTGCCGTTTAAAAATATTGGTAACAATCTAGAAACTAAATAAAGTCAATTGCGCACAAGAAACGATTAAAACAAGTTTAACTATAAGTTGTCAAGCCTGAGTATTGGTATGCCAGTTCTGATGCTTCCCTTGCTCCTGGCTATATGTACGGATACTTTGAGGTCATATATTTGGTATTTATTCAGCTATAGAGCACTGAACATCTCTCAGCTATTATTACTGCTCTCTTGAACGTCTGTGTTTATGAACTTGTGAAATATGAGTGAAAAACTGGTTTTCAGCCGGGTGTTGAACTATATCACTCGCTCTGTGTTGGCTGGTGTCAAATTTAAATAGAATAGTGAAGACCTGTGCCGGGTCTTTTGGTAAGGACGACATAGTCCATGCAAAGAAAACGTTGCATGACGAAGCAGTATGTGAGGACCGATCATGAAGTACATTAAAGATGAGGATAACAGCCTGGAAATCCGTAAAATGATCTATAAGTGCCATAAGAAAAAGCTATGTTTGCCCAAATTCGTAATTTATGACCCACGAGAAATAACCTCAGGTGGCTATGGTAGTGTGGTTATGCGGATGCATAACTACAAAAGTTAATGAAATTGCAAGAAAGATAGACAACTTCATGAAATTAGTTACGCATCAACCGTTGCATGCTCTTGCTGCCTCGCAAGAAGAAAACCCAAAGAAATCCACCAAAGGCATTTTCTTCTCACGAAGCCAGCAAGAACACAATTGATCTGCCATGTGGCACGCTTCCGTCTGACAGTATTGAAATTTGAAGTTGAAGGCCAGGTTTTAAGGTACTAGTTGATCAAAAGCTTGAGCGGAAAAACTGCTTGCACCATAAAGACCAGAGATGTCAACGCTTCCGTAGAAATTCAGACAAAACTGTTCTTGGGATTATTAGGCGAGTCCCAGTGGAGTTCGAAGATTCTCTATCTAGCTTTTTTTTTTTTTTTTTTGACCAAGTCTGACTTATAACTACTCTTGGCCAATCCTCCAGAGCCTGGCTGCGAGAAATTTCCGATTGAACAGTTCTGTTTCCTTCCGCGAAGATGCTTCAAGTGTCAAAAGTCTGATGGTCACCTAGCGGCAACCTGTCCAAATACGAAGTCTGTTCGCATTGCGGTCAAGAAGGTTATTCCAATCGTCTCCATACCAGAATAAGATGTGTTGTGTCTCTTGCAAGTGTGCTTTGCACAAATGCTATTCAGTCTACTAACGGAAGAATATAAAAGTTACAGAAAATAAACCTAAAATGTTCCAAGGTAATCTGTGAAACTGAGCTTTTTGTATATTCATGGAACATTTTTGGCTGCGTCTCTGAAAAGCTCCCTTGATTAGAATCCTTATCTAAGCACTATAATGTCTTGCCTTCAGGAATATTTCCTTTCTCAAGAGAAAGCTGGTCTTTTAAATTTTCTGAACGGTTGTAAGTTTATTTCCCCTGAAAATCGATGTCCGTGGTGACCCCTCTGGCGGTCTTGCTGTTATTAGTTGCCTCCAGCAACCACCCTGAAAACCTCACACTATTTTGTCACGGTGCTAATTAACGATTAAACTGCGGTAAATATGCATCTCCCGGCAAATTATGGGGGCCAGGAATCCGAAGCTCGATTTACCACGGCAGCTCAGCACCTTATCAGATGTACAAAGGAGTCAATTCAGAGGAATTCTTGTTGTTTGATCATTGGGAACCTCAGCTATGACCTAACAAGCGATAAGTGTTCTCGGTCTCTGCTAATCAAATCTAATCTACTGGATTTTTGGAAGGATAAGCCATACTCTTTCATTACGACTAGTAATACCGTATCTAACCTTGTTCATGCTCTTTACTCTGGTGCTTGCTCAAGTCATGAATCTAGTGTATTGAGCAATAGTGTGTATAGGGACCATATTTCCACCTGCCTATCATTACCGATCCGAGGAAGATTTAGTGGTACCCCCAAATAGAAATTTAAGGTGACGTGAGAAAATTTTAATATCGATCTTTTCCGGTACGTGCGTAATTATATTCTAAATGAAATAAAGGTCCCTTATCATCTCTTACAATTGAGCCCAAATATTAGTGAAGGCGAGAATCCTATACAACTAAATGTGTAGTGTTCTCATATCCTACGCGCTCTTAAGTGCGCGAAGAAACTAGCATTTCCTGTCAAAATTTACAAAATGAAAACAGAGAAATTCGGTCGGTCTCGTAATCCAGATTGGCAAAAGGTGTGTTGCGGATTCAAAATTTTGGTTACGAGTTTGGCATGAGTGCAGGTAACCCAGGTCAGGCCCTTTGAATGCAGTACGTTTGTGTATAAAAACGTACGTTAAAAATTACGTTCGAGGGTGCTGAAAAGATTGTAACAAATCTGGTTTTGTTGTGGAAAACACGTCCCGGCACATCTTCTATGGCAGGTTCGGCCGATGGGATACCTATTACTGAGTGGTATGCCCATTTTTTAGAGCAGTTGAAATCTCCTAGTCCTGAAGCAGCTGCATAGTCTCATCGGAATGTTAGAGCCTATGCTTGGGGTGACACCTAAATGTGGTTCTATCATGGTGTCACCATCGTCTATTAAACATGTTATTTGGAAACTAAAGAAAAAGTTTGCATCCGGAATAGATGGTATCCTCGGCATTTAGAGTACGGCAGTGAGTTTTTGTATGCCCATCTTTCTTTGTTGTATCAGATGATTTTTAGTACTATGTAACTTTAGTGTTGCCAGATAACTTTTTTACGGGAGTGGTTACACCTATTCTAAAGATGGGTAAGCCTAGCGCAAGTTGTGCTTCTTACCGTCCGATCACAGTTTCTAGCGTCTTGTCGAAAATATTCGAGCTGGTGAGTGTTGATACCATTATTCATATTTGTAAAATGCCCCTTTTTCAATTCAGATTTCGTTGAGGATTGGGTGGTTTCCAGGCACTTAAATCGTTGTTTATGATTTTGGAAGATTCTGGAAAAGCCTGAGTTTTTATCAATTGGTGCTTTTGATGTGATTGCTGCTTTCGGGTCGTTAATCCATTTTCATGCGGTGCTGGAGCTGCTTAATCGAGGCCCCCTGATATGGTTGTGCCATTGTTGTATATGCATAGAAACCTTAAAGTCCAGTTAAAGATTGGTAATTCAGTGAGTCCTCAGGAAATTATTGTTATTCCAGGAATTAAGCAAGGAGTTATCACTTCTCCGACCATTTATAATAACGTGGCACTTAGTGCTCAATCCCGAATCCCGACTTCATGCATTGTAAAGGGTACTGATGTTTCCATTTTGTCTTATGCGGATGACCTTCTGAATCTAAGGCGGTCGGTTGCTAGTCTTCGAATATAGTTATCCTATTATAGATGGTAATTATAGGCGTATTGGTTTGTCTTTGCATGCTGTGAAGTCGCTAGTTGGGCTCTTTAATTGCCCACCGGACCTTGCATCTGATGTGATAAATCTTAGTGCTAAAACTATAAAACCTATCAGGGAACTGATTTACCTAGGCCTTCCAGTTGGTCCTTCTGTAGTTGCAACTCGTAAGCGGACTATTGCCCGCGCAGAGAAGAAATTACGCGTCTCATATGTGTCGCTTATCCTGTCAGCGGTAAACATTACAAAATGCTCTTGTTTAAGCTTTATAATGCCGTGGCTTTGCCTCAGTTATTGCTCCTAGCACCATTTTGAAATTTTTTTTTTTACAGCCATGGATAAGAAAGAGATTAGAAAACTGTTTTTCAAATTTGCCAAGTTCCTTCTTCAACTCCCCAGCTAGTCTCGAAGTCGTTTCCTTATGAAAAAATATTTGATTGTTGACCCTTTTCTCAGTGTTGATGGCCTGGCTTCTAACCTGTGTAGTAAAAAAGATGAACCACCCCTGGATGGGTATTCTTTTAATGATTTGTTTAAAGTCGGTGGTATGTATTTTTGTGTCTAGTAATTTTTTTCTCTCTTTTTGTACTCCATCGTTTTCACTTTCTGTGTTGATGGGTAATAAAATATTTCATTCATTTGTTTGTTAAATTTTAATATACAACTTCACTTCTCTAAAAATTCCTAGCAAGCGCTAGTTTTTTTCAGAATTATATAAGCGTAGGAATAGACTGCAAAGCAGTTTCTGTGTTGATGGGTAATAAAATATTTCATTCATTTGTTCGTTAAATTTTAATATACAACTTCACTTCTCTAAAAATTCCAAGCAAGCGCTAGTTTTTTCAGAATTATATAAGCGTAGGAATAGACTGCAAAGCAGTTTCTGTGTTGATGGGTAATAAAATATTTCGTTCATTTGTTCGTTAAATTTTAATATACAACTTCACTTCTCTAAAAATTCCAAGCAAGCGCTAGTTTTTTTCAGAATTATATAAGCGTAGGAATAGACTGCAAAGCAGTTTATGGAACAAATGGAAAGTTAACGCTTTGCTTATTGTTTCCACCAGAAAAATTTTTCCACAAACATCAAAGTAAGTGACTTTATGATCTTAGGGTTAGAATAGTTTTTAAGATTGTAAATTGAACATTCGTTTTTCTACTTCACTTCATTTCCATGTACCAGGAGTTTCTTTCATAGAAGTGGAAAGTTTATTTGTATTTGTCGAATATTAATTTCAACTTCCTTTTCCTTTTTTAAAGGTCAACTAGGAATCGAAGTGATAGCGAGTCGGAAAGAGTAGAGGAGAGGCAGAGCAAACAGGCTTGGAGTTTAATGGCAACACTGCACTGTGTTCTTCTTCCGGAAAGGGTTAAAAGTCAAACGACGGCATCTGGCTATGGAATGGGGGCCAAACAAATTCTTATGCTGCGTCCTGAGGGCGGATATCGACAGATTCTGGTCGAAGTATTGGCTCGTCGATGGCAAGATAGATGTCTTGAGGTTTTTTTTTCCTTTTTTTCTTGTCATGTCTTGCTTCTGCTTCTCGCTTTTTATGCATTTAAAACAGCTCTATAATGGTTTCCATAGGGAAAATTGAAGTGACTAAGCGATAAGCTTTGTTCTATTTGCATTAGTAGATAAAGAAAAAAGTAAGCATTTCCCACCACAGTTTTGTCAACAGGGTTTTTTTTACTATTATTTATAATGGTTTCCTGATAAGGAAACCGTTATAGTTGGTGAATATGGTTTCCTGATAATCATTTTGATTTATAGCTATGAGATTAGTCTTCTTCTTTTTCTGGTCCCTCTCAGGGATAGTTCTATATAATTTTATAGAAGGGATTCATTTAATTTAACGACTAAGAAATTCCTTAGCGTTCAAAAGGAAAATTTAGAATCGAGACACCTTTGCTTTCAATTCTCCATTCAAATAGTAGAAAACATTCTCTCCTATTATTGAGTAGGATGTTAATTTAATCGCGGAGTTCCTGATTTCTTGAGGGTTTTTTTCTCGAGGATTCGAAATTTATAGAAACAATAATTTAAATCTAATGAAAAATATAATAAATTACAGAATAGCAAATACAGCCATAAATTGGATCATCTTCCCAAACCATTCGGGGACGACCTTCTTTTCGTTTGACCCCAGAACGATGGCCAATAAAGCACAATCTCTGGTCATCTTTCACCCGTAAAATGTGGCCTACTAGCCTTGACATTTCTTTAATTATGGCCCTAAAAAGTGGGACTGAACCTCATTTTTCGTACAGGCTAATATTTGATATACTGTTAGTCAAAGCAGTGCCTAAAGAATCCTTATAAGATTCCTCTTGTTCCAGTGTTGTTACAATGTTCCAGAACTGTACGTGAGTGCTGTGAGGGTTGGGGCCTCCAATATTCTAATCGTGGTTCTCAGATTTATCTTCTCATTCTTCCTAACTTTTTCAACTGTGAAAAAAAGACCGTGCACCTTGGCTATTCTAGGTTTTACAGTTTCATTCATTCAAAGTCTTAAGTAACAATATTACTAAGGTAAGTGAAATTATCCAGTTGATTGCTTTTCCCGTTACCTAATATCACATTTTCATTGTCATTTATTCCTAGCCTAATTTACTTGGTCTTCTTAGCATTAAGTTTCAAACTGTTCTTTCACTTTGACTCTTAAAAATACCAAAAATTTATTCTTTTTGCTAATATCGCTTTCAAGGACACTCAAATCATCTGTGTAGTCTAAGTCTGGAAGAGTTTTACCTTCCCATTTGATTTCACGCCCTCCCATAGTCTGTGCCGTGTTCCTTTGGACAAAGTCCGTCCATGAAAACAATCCGTATAAATAGGATAGGATGCAGCTCTGCTTAACTCATGATTCCCCAACAAACCAACTACTAAACTCACCTCCTACCTTAACCGCAGCAATATTATCCTCGTCCAATAACTAATCAATTTAATGTACTTATCTGGTATGCAGTGCAAGGACAGGACCTTAATTAAAGCTGTTAGTCTAATAAGTATCGTCTTGCTAAGTAATTTGCTTCGTGCGGTATTCAAGCTAATGTGGCCTCTGTAATTACCATGCACCTTATAACCTTTCTAAAATAACTAGTATTTCCTACAATTGACAAAAATAATGTTCATAATCTTCAGTAATTTATCTCTTATTTCGCCACTACCTTTATTCAAAAGCTCATTTATACACTGTCAGCACCTGGGGTATCATCATTATTTTTGTTTTCTTTTAAAACAATCTCTATCTCCTCCTCGTAAAATAAATCTTCTTTTACTTCCAAATTGTCGGTAGATTTTTCATTCGTTTCTATATCATTTTCTGCAATTCTATGGCCCCGTTTCTATCTTTAAGTGGGACAAGTCCAGACTGACTACTTCCTTTCAGTTTCTTAGCATACTAGTACGATATTCTACTGCTTTGCCGTATGGCTGCATCGTCTAGATCGTCGGCAATTTTATCCATCGCCTCCATTTCTCATCTACTTAGTTCATACTATAACACCTTCTCTGCTTACCTTGCTTTCCTCCTATTCTCCTTTTGATCTATCACTTGAAAACTTGTTCTTCAAAACATCTTTTCCCTTTTGCCAAGCTCAAAGCGGTTTCTCTAATATTCCTGGCTCCTTTTCTAACTTTGTTTGCTAAGACCTCTTCTGCTACTTCCCTAAAAAAACTTTTGAATAGGGCCGCTTTGTTTATCTTATTCAAAATATTTCTTTTTCTTATAGAGAAATAATTATTTGTAAGTTTTAGCAATATCTTAGGTGCGGACAACTTAAGGTGTTCCTACAAATCTAAGTTTAACAGGCACGTACGCAAGTCTATTTTTGGAGCTGGTAAGGGGGGGGGGGGAATTCAAAAAGGAATTAATGGCTAATTGTATAGAAAATGATTGAGAAGGTGGAGAAATACAATAAGATTGTGAGATTTCAGGAGAGGTTGGACCCAGGAAGCTCTTCAAGTTTGTACCTACCAAAAACCATGCTTTATAGTTTTATTTTTACTGACAAAGTTTTGAGTGAGCATACTTACAGGGCTTCATTAGTAGCATGAACAGACATTCGTTTAGAGAGGGAGCTCGCTTTAGGGGGGGGGGGTTGGTAATAAAAGTATTACAGAACAGCCAAATAAGACGAGAATTATAGGATACTTATGAGTTTTATAGGAATATACAGGAACATTTAGGAAAATGAGGATTGTTGGTTGATGGGGGCTGCTCCATGAGTCCCTCCCCTACATTTTTGCCTATATGAAGCCATGGATGAGGATAACTTCTTGTAAATCTTAGCTTTTGTTATGACATCGAAAAGGAAGACGAAATAACTTGGTAAAACTAACACTTCATCTATGCATGCTTATCAAAATGAAATTATATTTACCTGTGCAATGTGATTTTTGTATCTCTCTTAGACTTATTCCTGAATTGAAGAACAGAACAACGCTGGGCCATGTTTTAGTTGTAGAACGTGGATCATAATAGATCTTCTGCCGAACTAATAATTTACCTTAACTATTTTTTTTTGCAGGTTCAGACATAATTTGCCGCTGTGTCGAATTGTGGCACATGTCCGAATAGATTTGTTTAATTTCCTTCTGTCACAGATTTACAGCCTAAAAATGAACTGCCTAAAATAGTTCAATCTTTCTTGTCAGGTATTAATTGATATCAGAACATATCTGTGAAATTTTAAATGAAATTTCAGTAGCATGTTAAGGGTACGTGTCTAGATTCGTGTTTTTGTCTTACTCCCCTTTTTCGCGCTCTTGTAAAATTAGAAAAACAAATGCCTTTGTTTTTGTTGTTTTGTTTTCTTGATCTTCATTAAAATTGTGCAAACAGTCTATGGTGATTAACGTGGTACAAATTTTGCACTATACCTACCTTATTTTTTTAATACAGATAAGAGAAGCAGCGCAAGCATTATTGTTGGCGGAGCTAACTCGCCTTGGTGCCAGAGGCAGAAAAGAATTGCTAGATATCTGGGCTCCTTTTCTACCCAGTTACAGTGACGCATTTTCTAATTCTGCTTTACAGACTGGTGCCACTAATGGTAAGTATCCGATTAAAGACAAATTGAGTTGGTCTAGTGTTGTTTCGTCGCATTGAAAAGAAAAAATGATTTATTGCTTCTTGAGTAAAACTTATCTTGCTTTGAAGTATGTTTCACCTCAAATACAGTTACGCATCTGTTGCCTAGAAAACTTTTAAAAATGACACTACCCCTCCCCCATCCCATAAAACTATAAAAACTTGCTGTTGGTAAATATTAGCATGAAAGAAAGAATTTAAGAAGAAAGAAGAAAAAACAGGAATAGCAATAGGGAAAACAAGCTGAAGAACAACTCTGTCAGACGTTACGCTTCCATTTGTAGCGCTCTCGCGAGTGATCTCATCCCTGTTATCTCGTCATTCCTGAAATTTGCCTTTTAAATTTCCTCTAAGAGAAGTTCGGCTGATACAGTGTTGAACAGTAAACCTAGCTAAAAAAAGTAATTGACTATTGACATACCAGGTGCTAAATTGTTAGTATCCTGACGCCATTGCACCCCATGCATGCCTATGTTTGGCTAGACATCAATTTCTATCCCTTTCTAGACGAATATGTACTATTTTTCTTTTTTTTACATTCTAAAACCACTTACCCGAAAACTACATATTCCTAGCCATTTGCAGGCGGCCCTTCCGTTATGATCCTTTCATGATGGCATGATGGTACCAACTTTATGAACATTCAACAAAAATACTGTTTGATTTCTTTTCCAAAATTCCTCTGTTTACCTTATGTTCTGTTCCGCCCAATTTACTCGCTAATACCCTTAATCCACCCACATGAAAAACCTTGTATTTACATCATCTCACATTCCTTTGAGACGAAGTACCCTAATATACTTCTTCTTTCTCCTCGTTTTCAAAATACATTCAAGCTACTTGACAATCACCCATACTTATCACATTTCCCTTTTACTTACCTCAATTAGGTACGAAATCTAGCTTTGAAGTTATTATCTCTTCCTCTATTTCTTTTTTTCCTCTCAGCACTTCTTCTTCGAAAATTTCAAACAGACACTCTAAAAGCTCATCGAAAGACCGGATTCCATAAAAATATGTTTAAATCCATCATCAATAGTAAACGCACAATACTCACTGGTTCGGTCTTTCACATCTCGAAAAATGGCTCATCCTATCCTTAGCAGGTAATAACAAATTGATAAAAAGGAAATTAAATTGTTTATCTTTCGACCAGCATATCATATTTTTTAACTTAAGGCTATTTATTAGTCTCCGGTCGTTGTCATTGATTAACAGCTGTTCAAAGAAGCTATTGAAGTTAATATACGGGTCCTTACTCTTTACTCAATATACTGGTGAATGAGAATCGCTCTTGCTCTTCTCTATCTTGTAAGGACGCTTGAATTGTCTATTCCTGTGCTGTAGTTCCTTTTCTGCTTCAAAAATTCTTATTGTTTTTAAATATATAACCGTGATTACCAGACTTTTCAAAAGGTCTCTGTCTTTTGATATGTTTCAGCCTTTTTCTCCTTTTTTTTTATTTATTAACGGTAGGAACCAGATTCTCAGAAATGCACCTTCGGATTCATTTTTGATATTCAGTTACAAGTATTCTTTAAAAAAGACATATTCTTTGAAAATTAATCACACCGAGGTTGCCATTTTTCTTTAAGTAATTCTTCAGGTTCATCTTTCGTTTTCTCAAATTTATATGCTAAATGAAACTCCAAATTCTCTGGCTAATATTTTTGGTTTTGGTTCCGACGGTCGCTATTCTGGTGTATCTTAAACAGAAAAGGTGGTAGCATGTATTTTCAGATTTCACTCTTTCAATTAGGGTCGAACCTGAAAACTTATTTTCATTTAAAAGTACCGTTAGTTCTTTCTTTTTTTTATTGTATTTTGAAGTTTACTTCCCATTTTTGTTATATTGAAAAATACGTCGATCACGTCAGAAACATGCAAAAATAAGAAATTTTCTCATTTTTCAAGCAAGTTCAGATCACTTTCTGAGAAAAATCTAAATAATCTCGTGATTCTGGCTCGATGATTGAATAATGATAATAATAAGTCCAAGAATATAACTATCCTGTGCTTTCGGTGCACGCTATGTCTGCAGGCTTGTTTCATCATCAATTTTTTACGGGTAATATTACTACATCTATTTTTCGCGAGAAAGTAAATAGCCCTTTCCTTTTTTGTTGTTTCTGTTTTGTTTTCTCTTTTTTGTAGCGCGTGATCTCTTCTTATTGGTAGTTTTTGCCAAACACTAAGGTGTTGTGCTTTTTCTCATTCATGGCCCTATGCTGGTGTTCCCCGAGGATCTCCCACGTGAGCGTACCTGTTCTTTCTGGTTGGGTCTTTGATGTTATCCTATAGACGCAGCATAGAAAGGAAACAGGTTGCGAATCCTTCATGTCCGTTTTTTCTCCTTTCTTGTGCAACAGTAATACCAACACCTACCTCTTCTTCTATGTAACCTTTGGTCAAATACTCATTCACTACTTTCACAATCAGCTCAGCTTTTTCACTTCGATTGAAATTTATGTAACTCTTAACTAATACCGCCAAACCCAAGAGATCTCTCGGACTTGAGGCATTTCACTGCAATTTCCGACTCTTTTGTAATTACTACCTTGTCCAAAATATCGCTTTCCTCTTCATTTACTCTTCTGGTTAGGTTTTAATTATATGAAGCTTCCACTTGACCGCAAAGCTCGTCATCTTTTCGGAATCTTTTCCTGAAAAAGTGTACTATCGGTTGTCCCATTTCTAATGGGGTGGCTATGATCTTATCTTGTTCATTTCTTACTCCTTTAATTTCATTTCCCCCACGCCCATCATTCCCCAAACACATCCAATCAAAATTTTGAGATAGCCATTTTGTTCAGCGTAGTTGATTTCCAGATAGAAAATATATTATTGAGGAGGACACTCCCCCACAACCCTCAGGGCAAGGGTTTTAAGTTATGCCCTGGGGGCATATAAGGTTTTTATAGAAGGCGTTGTCGTAGAAACTTCAAAACAGGCTCATTCGATTGGAAATTCAAAGGGATAGTGCCCGTTTTAATAGTCGAAAGTGATTGGAGGGCAACTAGCCCCCCCCCCCACGCCCATCATTCCCCCAAACACATCCAATCAAAATTTTGAGATAGCCATTTTGTTCAGCGTAGTTTATTGCCAGATAGAAAATATGTTTTTGAGGAGGACACTCCTCCACAACCCTCAGGGCATGGGTTTTAAGTTATACCCTGGGTGCATATAAGGTTTTTATAGAAGGCGTTGTCGTAGAAACTTCAAAAAAGGCTCATTCGATTGGAAATTCAAAGGGATAGTGCCCTTTTTAATAGTCGAAAGTGATTGGAGGACAACTAGCCCCCCCCCCAAGCCCATCATTCCCCCAAACACATCCAATCAAAACTTTAAGATAGCCATTTTGTTCAGCGTAGTTGATTTCCAGATAGAAAATATGTTTTTGAGGAGGACAATCCCCCACAACCCTCAGGGCAAGGGTTTTTAAGTTATGCCCTGGGGGCACATAAGGTTTTTATAGAAGGCGTTGTCGTAGAAACTTCAGAAAAGGCTCATTCGATTGGAAATTCAAAGGGATAGTGCCCTTTTTAATAGTCGAAAGTGATTGGGGGGCAACTAGCCCCCTCCCACGCCCATCATTCCCCCAAACACATCCAATCAAAATTTTGAGATACCCATTTTGTTCAGCGTAGTTGATTTCCAGATAGAAAATATGTTTTTGAGGAGGACACTCCCCCACAACTCTTAGGGCAAGGGTTTTAAGTTATGCCCTGGGGGCATATAAGGTTTTTATAGAAGGCGTTGTCGTAGAAACTTCAAAAAAGGCTCATTCGATTGGAAATTCAAAGGGATAGTGCCCTTTTTAATAGTCGACAGTGATTGGGGGGCAACTAGCCCCCCCCCCCCACGCCCATCATTCCCCCAAACACATCCAATCAAAATTTTGAGATAGCCATTTTGTTCAGCGTAGTTGATTTCCAGATAGAAAATATGTTTTTGAGGAAGACAATCCCCCACAACCCTCAGGGCAAGGGTTTTAAGTTATGCCCTGGGGGCGTATAAGGTTTTTATAGAAGGTGTTGTCGTAGAACTTTCAAAAAAGCCTCATTCGATTAGAAATTCAAAGGGCTAGTGCCCTTTTTAAGAGTCGAAAGTGATTGGAGGGCAACTAGCCCCCCCCCCACACCCATCATTCCCCCAAACACATCCAATCAAAATTTTGAGATAGCCATTTTGTTCAGCGTAGTTGATTTCCATACAGAAAATATGTTTTTGAGGAGGACACTCCCCCACAAGTCTTAGGGCAAGGGTTTTAAGTTATGCCCTGGGGGTATATAAGGTTTTTATAGAAGGTGTTGTTGTAGAAACTTCAAAAAAGGCTCATTCGATTGGAAATTCAAGGGCTAGTGCCCTTTTTAATAATCGAAAGTGATTTGAGGGCAACTAACCCCCCTCTCATGCCCACTTTTTTCCCAAACACATCCAATCAAAATTTTGACAGCCATTTTATTAAACGTAGTTTTAAGCTCTGGAAATTAGGTCTTTGAGGATGACAACTCCCCCACAGCCCTCAGGGCAAGGGTTGTAATTTAATAATTCTCCGAATCCTTCATATTATTTCTTATGGAAGAGATGCTCGTATAAACTTTAGAGAGGGCTCATTTGATTGAAAATTGGAAGTTCTTGTTCACTTTTTAAGAGTCAAAAGAGATTGGAGGGTAATTATCCCCCCCCCCTCCTCCACACCCTAAACGCATCAGATAAAAATTTTGAGATAGACATTTTGTTAAAATAGTTCAAAGTTCTGATAACAAAAAACTCCGGTGTCGACACAGCCCACCAGGGCCCGGGGGTAGGCGTTTTAGGTTATGCCCTGGGGGCATATAAACAATCAAACAATCATTAAATAAACAATCAATGCAAACAAACATACAATAGATATTAATGTAAATTAATAAATAAATTTAGTTTTTTAAATTAATTTTCTTATGTTACTAAGTTTTAGACAATAGAAAACTAAAGGTCATAAAGGCAATAAGATTTTGATGTTTTATTGTTTTTTAGTTGTGCACTAAGATTAGTGAAAACAAGGCCACCAACGGGAAGGTTGTGCACAGCCAGCCCCGTCCGCCCACCCTTTAGGATTAAACCCGACTCCCTAATATCCTCCCATTTGTAGCGCAAAAGTTATTTTAGTTTTTTTAATTAATTTTTTTTCTGTTACTAAGTTTTAGACAATAGAAAACAAAAGGTCAAAAAGACCATAAGGCTTTAATGTTTTATTGGGTCTTTTTCTAAAAACTCCTCATTTTGTTGTGTACAGCCAGCCCTGCCCGCCCACCCCTCAGCATTAAACCCGACGCCCCGATATCCTCCCATTTGCAGTGCAAATGGGAGGATAGGTCTGTCCAACCCTGTAATATCCTTGCATTTGCAGCGCAAATGGAAGAATAGCTCTGTATACTGCTTGCGAATAGTTATCTCTTGTGTAGTTATTTTAGTTTTTTAGATTAATTTTCTTATGTTACTAAGTTTTAGACAATAGAAAACTAAAGGTCATAAGGGCAATAAGGTTTCGATGTTTATTGTTTTTTAGTTGTGCACTAAGATTAGGGAAAACAGGGCCACCGACGAGAAGGTTGAGCACAGCCAACCCCGTCCGCCCACACCTTAACATTAAACACGACCCCCTAATATCCTCCCATTTGTATCGCAAATGGGAGGATAGCTCTATATACTGCTTGTTAATGGTTATCTCTTATGTAAATTTATTTCGTTTTTTTTAATTAATTTTTTTCTGTTACTAAGTTTTAGACCATAGAAAACCAAAGGTCATTAAGACCATTAGGCTTTAATGTTTTATTGGGCCTTTTTCTAAGAAATCATTTTCTAAAAACAGCTCATTCGACTAGTTATCACGTACCCTTTTAAGAGTCAAAAGTTTTGAGAGGGCACCCCCCCCCTTACACCTTTTTTCTTCAAATGGACCAGATCAAATTTGGAATAGCTATTTTAGTTCAAAATATTCCTAAGGCAAAAAAATTACAGTGACATATAAGGTTTTCTGATGAAGAAAATAGGACATGTTTGATCCTGGATCTTCGGGATGCGCTGCTAGTTGTGTATAAATGCACTAAAATTCGTGAAAACAGTGCTAAAATGTAAAGGTTTTACACAGCCAACCCTATCCGCCCCCTACCATCAAACCCGACCCCTTAATATCCTCCCACTAACAGCGCATGTAAATATGTGTCTGTGAGTCCCATAGCTCTGTAGACTTCTTGTCCATGATTATCACCTATACAAGTTTGTTTAATTAATTGTTACATATCCTTTCGGGTCATAGAATGGAGGCAGCTAGGTTATAATATTCCTATAGAAATTAATTATGATTAAATTATGATATCCTCAAATTAATTACGAAATTGTGTTTTCAATTAATTGAAAACTGAAACAAAGCAATTTTGCTGTGCCAAAGCAAAATTGCTTTGGCACACAAAATCCTATTAGGGTCAGTTCCAAACAGTCGTGATCCCTTTGTGTCAGCAAGTGAAATGGTCAAAACACCCTTATTGGAGCTATTTTTACAATCCATGTCAATCGCTGTCCATAAGTTATGCAAGCTGTCTATTGTTCATATATAAGATTTTTATCAAAGAGGTAATCGTATAGTCTTTGAAAAAAGCCTCATTCGATTTAAATTGAAAGTTCTAGATCTGTTTTTTAAAGTCAAGAATAATCGGACAGTAAGCAACCCCCCCCCCATGCCATAAAAACTTGAAATTTTTTGCAATCAAAAACGAACAAAAACTAATTAAAAAATAACTTTCCGAAAAATTAGTTTTTCAAAGAAAAGTAAAGGCCATTTTAAACTTAAGCTCAGGAGATACAAATACCTGTTAAAATTCAAACTCAAAACGACCAGAAATCACTATTAAAGAATAAATGAAACCCAAAACGAACAGAAATTAAATAAACAATCATAGCAAAAAACAAACAACAAGTAATAATATAAATGAATAAATAGATCTTAAAGCGAGTAATGCTTAGATTGAATATGAAAATCAAGCTTAAAACGAAAAAAAATAGTGTGCTTTTAAAGTATAAATGAAACTTAAAACGAACAGAAATTAAATGAACAATCAATGCGAACAAACATACAATATATATTAATGTAAATGAATAAATAAATCTTAAAACGAGTGAACCTTAAATTGAATATGCCAATCAAGTTTGAATCGAATAAAAATAACTACAAACAAGAGTTTGGGTATCGCCTCACTGCAGAAGCCTAAAACCTACTGCGTCATTGGCGCTTCACTGAAAACGAATTATATTACAAATGTTTTCTTTTGTACTTAATATTGAAAATAAATATTAAAATTACAGTAAAATTTTGAACTGATGAGCTTTCAGTATACATCAAATATTCAGTTTAATTTATTAGTTCTTTCCAAGATTGGTCAAGACAAATATAGTTTCACTACAAACAAAATTTGGATACTGCCCCCTTCTTTAACTGTAAAAACCTAAAGCTTTCTGCGTCATTGGCGCTACACTGAAAACGAATTACTCGTATAATACAAATTTATTCTTTTCCAGTTCTTACAGCATTGAAAATGAAAATAAAAATTACAGTGAAAAAAAAATTCTTGAACTGATGCATCTTTCAACAATTAATATCATTATATATCTAATATTCAGTTTGATTTTGTTTATACTTTCCAAGACTGTTCAAGACTCATATAGTTTTCAGTAAGGCGCCAATGACGAAGTAGGTTTTAGGCTTCAGCAGTGAGGCGATACCCAAACTCTTGTTTGTAGTTATTTTTATTCGATTCAAACTTGATTTGCATGTTCAGTTTAAGTTTCACTCGTTTTAAGATTTATTTATTCATTTATAATAGCAAACTATTTTTTTTTCGTTAAGCTTGATTTTAATATTCAATCTAAGCATTACTCGCTTTAAGATCTATTTATTCATTTATATTATTACTTGTTGTATGTTTTTTGCTATGATTGTTTATTTAAATTCTGTTCGTTTTGGGTTTCATTTATTCTTTAATAGTAATTTCTGGTCGTTTTGAGTCTAAATTTTAACAGGTATTTGTATCTCCTGAGCTTAAGTTTAAAATGGCTTTTACTTTTCTTTGAAAAACTTATTTTTCGGAATTTTTTTTAATTAATGCACTTCAAATACCGAACACTGCGACAAGTGTATAAATACCGACAATTACAAACAACTAACCACAGGGGCCGAGAGCTTATCCACTTCACCGAATTACGCAATCATTATAAAAGAGGAAGCAAATTACGATTGATATGTAATGATTATGCCTTGACATTGCGTCTGCTGAGAGCGGTTTTGCCGAATATGACAGTCTTTGTCGAAACTGAGTTACAAACGCTATCTTGTGTAAAAATTATTTGAAAAAAACTACGTTTTCGAAAGAGTTAAAGAGGCTGAGTCACAAGTTCGAACCATAAAACGTACAGGGATTAGGAGGTACAGTTGGGGGGCTGCCTCCCCCCAAACCCCCCGCTTTTGCAGCCTCTTTTGTTAAGGTTTTTTAAGTCCTGTAGCCTGCAATCAGTTGGTCGTACCAAGTTCATCCCATTATAGCTTGTTATCGGTTAGGGAAAAATCTCCTGTAAAAAATCCAGCAAACAGGCTCAGTACTGTTTCTAATCAAAGAGATGCAATAGGATGCTCTTACGGTAAACAATTCAAGCAGAATTCGTTCGTGTTGCAAAGGATTTCTTTGCAAGGGAAAAAGCGGGGGCTGAGGGGGGTGGTAGAGCCCCAAAATAAAAATCTTAACAAACGAGGCTGCAAAAGCGGGGGGCTTGGGGGCGGGAGCCCCACAACTGTACCTCCTAATCCCAGTACGTTTTAAGGTTCGAGCTTGTGACTCAGCCTCTTTAACTCTTTCGAAAACGTAGTTTTTTTCAAATAATTTCTGCACGTTTTTGTACAGTTTATTACTTATTATTGCTTGACTAACTGTTAGCTGATCGTGTCAGGAGTTAAAGTTGGGGGGCTGCCGCCCCCCAAGCCCCCCGCTTTTGGAGATTCTTGTGTTAAGGCTTTTAATTCCTGAATACTCAAATCAAATGCACAGTAAGATTTTCTTTTTTCAACTTTTCTTTGAGCATGCGGGTATACGGTATGTTATCAAAGCAGTGGAGACTTACCTGTAAGCTGAAGGCCGGCTGTGATATTCTTCTGGAGACGCCTGTTGAGCCGAAGGATTTAATAGATTGGATTTAAAAAAGAAACTGAGTTTCTTTTTTAAACTTTAAATTTAAGAGATACTACTTTAAATTCAATATATAAAAATTTACTCTGACGGGGAATCGAACCCGGGTCTTCCGCATAATAGTGACCACTGTACTATCAGAGACTCTTGTTAAATTATTTTTAGTCTCTGCAATCTATTTTCGACGCAAGCAAATATAAAGTAAGATTTTCGTTTTTCGACACAAAAATAACTTCTGGGAAAGAGCTGGAATTTTTGGAAGCTTGCAGTCGGTCTTGTCAGGTTAAGAGGACTATTTTTATCTAATTTAATAATGAAATACTATGATTTTAGGAATTTCAAAAATTAACATGGGCTCTTATAGGAAAACGAGGTTTTTCGTAAATGTAAATTCGGGGAATAATTTTTTCGGTTTGAAAACATCAATCGAATTCCGGTTCAAATAAGTTCTCATTCACCCGGATCGGTTGCAAACTGTGGCCTGTAGGCGAGGCTGATAAAAAAAAATAACTTAATGAACATTAAGTAGCTATATTTGGTTTTTGGAAAACAGGGAAGGAGTGATCGGATTGAGCTGAAATTTTGAGGATAAGCTCCCAGGCCCTAGGAAAGCTTATCCTCTAAATTTCAGACCCAATCGGACAACGTTAAAGGGGGGCTGTGGTGGGAGGGTCGAAACTTCCGGCCCACTTTCCCCGATGAAGATAAAGTCGGAGGGGGGTGAAATTTTGCATGTTTCTTAGTTTGAGCTTAGGCTACAAAATACGATCACTGCCGTTTCTCTGCGACCGCTAGGACCGGAAATCGCTTAACATTGTGGTGGGTCGCCTCTTTAAAGAGGCACAAGTGTGCCTCCTTGAAAAAATTATTTTGAATGGTCTCATTCACATTGCTGTAAGACGTCTCTAGCTGTCTGTATTTTCCAATTCCTGTTTGCCGGAGTATATTGTTTAAAGCAGTTTTGCTGAATCGCATTCGCATGGTCCAATTTGCCGAAAGTTGAAGATTTGCTGAAGGCAACCTTGGAGAAGAAAAGGTCGATTTGTCTTATCTTGGTGAGCAAGATATTCCTTTAGTCCTGAGGCCCAAGAGAGTGAAAATGCCAATTTTCCAAGATATTTTTGAAACAGACAGGTATGAATTAGGTATTCTGTGGCAGAAGCATGTATAGCAGTATTAATTGGAATTTGCTTGGAACGTTACATGGTCAGGTTCATATGTGCCTCAAAATTGCAATCAAATAATGAACTATATGATGCAAGACATACTGAGGAAGCGTTCGCACGTCCAGAGTATAACAATGAAGTATTCTGAGCCAGACCACTCCACAATTTAGGACGTTGATGCTGTTCACAGCGTCATTGAGAGGTCTATGAAGCACAAGGAAGTCTTCTCACTACTAGAATTGACAAAAAGCTTTTGATTGTTTGGCCCATGACCCGTTTGTCATTATTAAAATGACCAAGCAGAAATTTTGTGATTGCGCTAAAACGTCCAAGTGCTATAAGTATAATTTAGTGCCATTTTCAAAGGTGAAGTTACTAAAGTTTAAGCAAGGACTATGCAAAAGGGTGTTCTATAAAACTTCGTTTTCAGAGACTAATCCTTCTGTAGCGCTGATTTCACCAGAGGCTAGCCAAAAAAGGCCATTGCCCAATGTGTCAGCAGTGAGTGTGTGGAAAGGTTGCTACCGTCTAGCACAGTAGTTCAGTAGCCAACAGCAAAAACTAAAGACGTAGAATCACTTTACCGTTTCATGTAACAGATGTGAAAATTTTTATTAGAATTTCTAACAGAGCTGAGGTACCCAGGACTTTAGCTGAAATCACAGATTGTCCCGAAGCAGCCTTGCCTCTAAATGTTAGAACTTGAAATTCCAAAGAGCTTCTCGCTAAGTAAGGCCTCCCGCGGATCTTTTGCTATATTTTATTGTGAAACTTCAAGTTAATTGTCGGAATTAAAATTCGTCTATCAGATGAAATACCTTATTTTAACCTTGTTTTAAGGTTTGGTTTATATATTTTTATCAGTTTTATTCTGCACTGAGGACGGTCAAGCGGAGGTCTTGACCGAAATATTTGAATAATTTTTCAATTTTTTCACTGGCTGTCAATTGTCCTCGTTTTCTTCCTTTTTCGCGATTTTATGTTTTATTTTGATGTTTATTCCCTTTTATCTCACAAACAGCTCACCTCAGGCCAATAAAAACAAGCACAGCAATGTATGCAGTTTTTCTTCTTAATTTTAAAACAAAAATCAGGGCTCTAGCTGTAACCGATTCTGAGATACAAATGTCAAAATTTTCAAACCTGTTTTTCTCAGAATTTTGAAAAACAGGTTCGGCAAAACCGCTTTCAGCAGACGATTGGTCTATAACTAAGTATAAATGAGAATTTGAATTTAAACATACAATAAAATCATGTCCTTTTGAGATTTTTTTAAATAATTTTCTTCTTTAGGAGCATCAATTGTTGGGTCTGGACAAGTGCCAGTTGGTAGTACAGTTAGCTTAGAAGCAGGCCAAACTCCCATTACAGCATATCCTCAGTCAAATGAAGACGAAGAACTTGAAGATCCAGAAGATGAAGAAGGTTTGGTTTTCTTTTATCTTGTTCATTAATCTCTTGACTGATCTTACCTTGCTTTAAATCTGATTTATCTAAAAGGAAAATACTTTTCGCCGAGATCAAAGACTGATCGCTTATGTCTTTAAGAGCTTATCAATAAATGAAAGGTGCTCCGACTTATCGTTAGGAGATGTCATTTGACATAAAGTAATCATCAAAAGCAAAGAAAAAAAATTACGTAAAAGGTAAGGAAAAATAACCTCTAACCGGAGATTTTTTTCTGACAAATTATCGATCGAAAGCAAAAAAGAAACAAAGATGCGACAAAACTTTTACTAGAAGTTCAACAAATTGTAAAATTAAGTTAGTGCTTTATCTTTACATAAATTATTTTTTGTTTTAACTTAAAAATCAGTGAAAAGCAAAGTGTTATATTAAAAACCGTAATACAGAGTATTAACCATACAATAATTCTAACTCAAAACACAGAATACGTCAATTTATGAATAAATTGATGAGACATTAACCGAGAATAAATTAAAAATAATTATAGTCAAGCTTCAAGAAAATATAAATTACTACTAATAAGATTGAGTTGCCGCCTCCTCAAAGCTTCTAGAGGCTAGATTTTCAATTGCACTTTTACGGAAAGTGAAATTTGTTTTGAGTGGTATTTTTGTTATAACATCCAACAAAATTAAAATAATAATAAAGCTTCCTTGGAAAAGAGCAAACAATTTCTTGAAATAAATTCATTCGATTCATTTCACTGTTTTAAAAGGACGTTTTTTCACCATTTTTTGCTTTCCCCCTAAAAGTCCCCCTCCCAGGCTAGAGTATCATTTGTATTTTACTGGAAATGATGCGGGTTTTGTGCCGATTTGAACGTGTTTTTTTCTGCAATTTGAAAAATTCAGAGTCCTCCCTTGTTTTGTTTTCTGGCTGGTATAGAGGAGATTGAAAATTGAAATGTGCAGTGCCTTTTTAAAGGACTGAAAGTAATTTGATGGCTACCCATCCTCCTCCCGTGCCCCCGAGCACCCCAATAACCTCCCACGGTCTCGAATAAAAAAAAGTTTCGTTTCATTCAGGGCAATTTTAAGGTCCAAAAGTGAGTCTCCAAGGGAGGGCTAACCCACCGCCATAAGCACAAGGGGTCAAGTATGCAAGAATTCTCAATCTCAGTGTAACAAAGAGCTAAGTCGAAGCCACTGACTAACTCAAAATAAAAAGAGCTAAGTCCTGTACCAGGACTAGAACGAGCAAGTCCAAGATTCGAACTAACTCAGTGTAAAAACGAGCTAAGCCCTGATTGTATGTACAAATAAGCTAAGCCCTGACTCGGTGCTGAAACGTGTAAGGCCTGACTCGATGCAAAAATTGGTAAAGTCCATATTTGGTGCAATGGTGCTAAGCACACATTGGGTGCAAAAGCAAGCCAAGTCCTCACTGGTGTAGAAGTGACCTGAATCCATTTTGTGGAATCTTGGTGATGTGGTCCGACGGCGATTCAAGTCTTGACAAAAACAAACACGCCCAATCTGTGTAGTGACTCGGTGGGTACCAGTAAGATAGGTATGTTGTACCTTATTTCTTTTTAATTTCGAATCATCCAAGAATTTTCAGTCTGTATGATTGAAGAACCAAAGTGGGCCAGTAGTCATTCAAACTAGTGAATTGTCCACCCAGATGTTGTTATGAGGGAAATTAAATAGGGTCTCCTTCTGGGGATAGGGATTGAAGAAGGCGGTTATCACAGATTAGAATCCCAAATCATTTCACAACACCGGAGCAGCTCAAGTCTTTTGTACCGAGTCTATCCTTGTCAGGACATTTAATGGGGTTCAGATATTCGCTAAATATATCTATTTACTAAAAATATTTGTTTAGCAAGAGTTACTCATGCAAACTAGGTACGTGGACTGCTGGTGCGGAAAGCCTTTTGATTGGTAACCCATCATCCCCCAAACCCATCATTTCCCCAAACACATCCAATCAAAATTTTGAGATAGCCATTTTGTTCAGCATAGTTGATTTCCAGATAGAAAATATGTTTTTGAGGAGGACACTCCCCCACAACTCTCGGGGCAAGGGTTTTAAGTTATGCCCTGAGGGCATATAAGAACGATGTTGGCACAATGTACTATTTATTGTTTTTTTTTTAATTTAGAGCTGGGCACTTCATATGGAAGTGGTCGTCGTAGAAACTTCAAATGGGGCTCATTCGATTGAAAATTGAGAGTTCTAGTGTCCTTTTTAATAGTCGAAAGTGATTGGAGGGCAACTACCCCCCCCCCCCCCCCCACGCCCATCATTCCCCCAAACACATCCAATCAAAATTTCGAGATAGCCATTTTGTTCAGCGTAGTTTATTTCCAGAAAGAAAATATGTTTTTGAGGAGGACACTCTCCCGCAACCCTCAGGGAAAGCTTATGCCCTGGGGGCATATAAGGTTTTTTAATAAGTGTCAACATTTTAGTTGACCTGTCGAAAGGCTATTTGTTGTCCAGTCTGGAAGGAAAGTATCAGTGATAGAAATTACTCCTGATATACAATGCTAAAGACCTTTTAAGTTTCAAAAACCTTGCTATCTTTTCTTTATTATTGAAGGTACTCTTTTACTATTACCACCACTAATAAAAAATGTTGTGAGGAAGTGGTGATAGTTGTAATAAAAATTCTACTTATTTGGCTTGTCAAGATAAGTTCACTTGTTGGAAATTTACTAAAAAGTGTTGAAGTTAGATTGAAAAGTAATTGGATCAGGAGTACATATTTGAAGAAAGAGACACGATATTTTAATTATTATGCTAGGATTAACAGCCTACCTTACAAATCATGATTCAGATTAGTTTTACATATTATACTTAAATTACATACAGTCACAAATAGTTTTTTAAACAAAAATTCCGGCCCATAATCCATATTAATTTGGCCTATAGGACAATCCTGTTGAAGACATATTAAATCATACTGTTAATTACATCGCATAGTGGCGTTCCTCCATTTGTCAGCCAGCATGAACTCAAATTGCCTCCGAAATTTTCATTTAAAGTCCCTAAAACATAACTTAAATCTCAATCTCAAAGGGAGAAAACAAGATTTGATATAACTGTCAATTTTTAATTTTAAAATAATAAATAATTATCCATTTTCTCTTGCTTTAATTCAGTATCATTATAATTTACTTATTATTACTTAACGCTTGTTACTCAGATGTTTTTATATTGTTTTTTTAAAACGATGCAAGGCTCGGTTTTCTTTTAATTTTGAAGAAGAAGGATTTGAAGAAGAAGGATTTATTGAAAAAAAAAAAACAAAACATATCAACAAAAATTATTGCTGCCTCCCCTAAAAAGCAAAGCTTGTCCGTGGGGGAGGTAGAGTAAACAAAATCCTTAAAACAAAGAATACTTGGCCACCGACACCACTAATACCATCACACTAAACAATAAATACAAAATAATATCATATATTATACTTCCTCTGGGAACATCATATCAACAAAACCCCCACAATAAATAAATCAATTAATCAGTCAAAACTCATATTCAGCAAAAAGCAGTTCCTTAATGATTTTTCTAAAAATATTGGGGTCACCAATAGTCTTAATATCACTATTCAAACTATTCCATTTCCGCGTACCTCTATAAAAAACAGAAAAACATGAACGGGAAGATATACCTCTAGGTACACAGAAGTCCGCGCTACCCCTTGTATCATGAGAATGAACAGTAGACCTAATGGACAATAAATCACCAAAACAACGAGGCTGAGCATCCTGCTGCAGTCTAAAAATAAACCACAATACATAGAACTCACGCAGGCCTGCAGCCGGCAAAATTTTTAAAGTTGGGTAAATTTCTCTAACAGACATACGTGGAGATATACCGGCTAAAATTCTTACTGCATGATTTTGTAGAACTCTTATTGGTTTTAGGGTAGAAGAAAAAGTAGAGAGCCAAATACTTGAACAATAAAGTATATACGGGTGTATTAAAGAAAAATAAAGATGGCGAAGGACAGACTTGGGAAAACAATGTTGGAGTTTCTTCATTATACCAAGATTTCTTGCCAGAATTTTGCTAGTTAAAGTAACATGTTCCTTAAAAGATAGAGTTTCATCTATTACAATCCCAAGGTATTTAAAAGACGCAGTCCGTTTTATAACGCCATTGGGCATATCTAATTCCTTGATCCATGGGTAAAAGTTTGATGATCGCGAGAAAATAATAAAGTTAGACTTAGCCATGTTAATCCTTAATTTATTTACCCTCAGCCATGCTGTAATTCTATTAACTGATTCCTTCATGGAAATCTGCAGCAGCTCTGCTGTCTTAGCTGTGCTAATGGCTGTTGTGTCATCAGCAAAAAGTGAAACCGTTTCATTAGTCGGGTTTACCGTTAGTTCATTTATTCTATAGCAAAAATTATTTAGACAATTTGGTAAATCATTAATAAATATCAAGAATAATATAGGACCGAGAACTGATCCTTGCGGAACACCTATTTCAATACGCTTTCTTTCGGAAGAAGTATCATTTAGTTGGACATACTGATAACGATTACTTAAAAAACTTCTTAAAAAATTTAATGATTTACCCCTCAAACCATACACCTCACACTTCTTAAGTAGAAGCTCATGATCCACAGTATCGAAAGCTTTCATCAGATCTAAAAATATAGCACCTATTTTGAAACCTTTATCTAATACATCATTAATAATAGTTGTCAAATAAATCATCGCCTGTTCCGTTGTCCTTTTTCTACGGAACCCAAATTGTGTCTCTACCAGTAACTTATGATCCTCCAAAAAACTCATCATTCTAATACTAAAACACTTCTCTAAAACACGGGAAATAATGGGTAAAACAGATATCGGTCTATAGTTTCCTGGGTCATTTTGAATACCACCCTTATGAATTGGGGTTATACGGGCAACTTTAAAACAATCTGGGAATTTTCCTTGACGAAAACACTCATTAATTAACCCACATAAAACTTCAGCTATAACAGGAAAAATACATTTAAGTGTTTTTAGAGTAATATGATCGCTACCAGATGAATTACTACGCAACCCATAAATAATTTTTTTAATTTCATCAACCGTTAGAAGTCTAAGGTGAAGAGACACATCAATTGGGTCCCTCAGTAAGGACTCGGACGATGGGTCACCACTATCAGGCACAACTGACATAGCTAAATTCAGACCAATATTCGAAAAATAACTCTGAAATTCATTGCATATGTCCTTTTCAGAATTCAAAGTCTTTCCCATTACACTAACTAATTCATCAGGTACACTATTTATTTTTAATCCAATCACTTCTTTTATTAGTCCCCAGGTTTTCTTAGGGCATCCTTCGACCTCCTTAAACTTTTTCTCAAAATATTTCTTTTTTTCATTTCTTAAAATTGTATTCAACCTATTTCGATAAATTTTATATAATTGCTTATTTTCTTGTGTCGGGTTAATTATTTGAGCTCTAAACAATTTATCTCTTACATTTATTTGCTTCAAAATCACAGGACCAATCCAAGGTTTTTTACTTGAGTGCTTTCTATTAAACGGTTTCAATATGACTACTTGACTTATCAAACTCTGCAACTTTTCATAAAATAAAACAAACTTTGAATTTGCGTCCTGAACTTCGCCTAGAACATCGTACCAATCCACCTTTTCTATATCATTTTTAAGTTTTACCATCGCACTTTTACTGATCACTGGAATCCTTGATTTTTTGCCTTTAACCACCTTCGTGACAGTTCTAAAGCTAGCTGAAACTCCAAAGTGGTCAGATACATCGTTGATAAGGACCCTGGGAAGACTCAAGGGTACATTAGAAAGGATGTTATCCAGAAGCTTAGCTGATGTTCCCGTAATTCTTGTAGGGATATTTATACAAGGATGAAACCCATTGGATAAACTTCTATTAATAAATTCAGTGCTAGCAGATGACTGATCAATAAGGTCAATATTAAAATCCCCCATAATAAAACATGGCATAGAGTTAATCGGAAGTTTCATTAATTGTTCTTCAAATAGGTCCATAAAGTCTTGGAGCAGGCTCTGTGGAGGTCTATATACTACAACAATACAAAAATTCAAATTCTCTCTAGTTATATGTAAAACAAAACACTCACAAACTTTCTCTCTATATATTGTAAGATCTTCTCTTATTGAAACCTTATAATCAGCCTGAATGTAAGCTGCTAGGCCTCCATGTTGGTAATACTCGCGATTCCTTACATATAAATTATACCCAGGGATATGTAGTAATTGCGAGTTATTATCATTTAACCACGTTTCAGTTAAAGCGATCACCTGAAAGACATTAGTATTTATTAATTCCGATAAAAAATTATGCGCAGAATTCAATCCCTGACAATTCAAATGAAAAATGTTAAGGCCAAAATGGCCCCTATCACAATACAAGGGTAGTGCTTCTTCTTTAAAAATATACCTTGATGGTTCATTTGTGAAAATCTCAGTGGCATTAATATCTAAATTTCTATTTATCCTTTGATTAAACTGGCTGGAAAAATCAACCCTTCGACTTTCAAGTTGCAGGACATTGCTGTTCCCAGGAGGAAAAACGATATCTCTAACCATCATCAATAAAAGTTAATGTATGTGACGGTAGAGGGTGGCGGTGGCGAAAAAAATCATTATCTACTAAACATATACCTAGGCCTAGATAAATACAAAAAAAAATAACAAAATATATTCCGGCAAAGCGGACATACAATTTAAAAAAGCACATTATTGCAAGCTTCATGGCACAAAGCAAAACCATTCAAAAAGACATCAGCCCGCTACCACCCACTCAAAATAATTTCACATTAACAAACATTTTAAACTATTTACTCAAAAATAAAAATTATCATTAACCCAAACATTTCAAATTCATCACTATCAACTTTTCCATATCTATTTGATTAAACCAAGCGAAAAAGAAAAGATAATTAACCAATAAGTAAACTAAACACATTCAATAAAACACTCATTTTTTAGCACCTCTGGAAGCTGTGGAGGGAGGAGGCTTAAGTGCTAGTTCCTCAATCCATTCATCACACGTAAACTTCACTTTCGTACCACCCGGACGTTCAAACTGAAGATATGGTGGAACTGTGTTTGATACCCATGAAATTATACCCATCGTTTTAAGACACAATTTTTTTTCATATAGTTTTTTTCTTGCCTCTCTCACAGAAAATGGGGCATCATCACTCACATAAATGTTTCCCTGGTTTGCTATATTTCTTCCTTTAAGCTTCTTCCCATTTTTAAGGATTTCAATCTTGTTTCCACGGTTTTTTACATTAACCTTAAAATATTTCTTATCCTTTTTTATTGCAACAACTGAAAAATGGGGTATCACTGGTAAATTTAGTCCATCCGTACATATCTCGGTAAACATACGTTTGGCTTGATCTTCATCCTCACAGACTGCATTCCATACAACCAAATTATTTTCGTTAGGCTGATACTCTGCAGCCATAAGCCTATCAGACATACATAGGGTCTTTTCTTTAAAATATTTAACTTCTGACTGCAGGTTAAAATTATCATTTTTCAACAAAGAAATGTCATTTTCTACAGCATGTGTACAAGACTTAATCCCGGAGAATTCAGACCTTAAGGCTAATTGCTCTGATTCAATTGCTTTTATTCTATTTTCTACTACAATGAATCGCTGTTCAATTGATTGGACTGAGCTATGAGTTTCACGCATAATGTTCATCATCTTTGCAAATTCCTCTGATAGGGTCATTAACGAAACCTGAGTTGTCACTGGCTTCCGAATATCCGGATTTCCTGACGTATTTGGGGTACTTGTGGCAATATCCTCGCTAGAATCAATATCTGGACGACTCCTTTTATTTTTTTTCTTGCCCATCTTAACTTAGTAATAGCTAAAATTGACTTACTGGCAAAAGAAGAAGCCACCAGTCCTAAATCAGTCCTTTTTCCCCACTGTACTATTCCTTTAATCTCATATCACGAATAATTTGAGCCTTAAATCACTTTGGAGGAATAACAGCTAATCATTTCCGTTGTTGAGTTTTATTTAGGGAAAGGTTTGTATTTTCAGATTGTCTATTATCAGATTTTACAAAGTTTTCATTATATCACAGCATGCAGATAATTTAGCAATAATCCATCGTCATTCATTTCATTACGTGATTCATAGAGTGGGCGATAGCAAGCAATACGGTCTTAACCGGTTGAGCAATGAATCATGACTAATTGCCTCTGGTAGGCCATTCCAAACTCATGAACATAAAATATCAACTGAAAAATCAGACCGAACACATAGTGTAAATAGAACAACCAACAGGCTTCTATCTAGTGATTAAATATAAAAAAAACCAAGTTTTTTAACTGAAAGTAAGGAGCGATATTAAAACTTAAAACGAACAGAAATTATTTTGTATATGAAAGGAGCTGTCCCCTCCTCAATACCTCGCTCTTTACGCTAAAGTTTTTTATTGTTTTAAAAATAAAGTTGTGTGGCAGATTTAAACTTTAGCGTAGCGAGGTATTGAGGAGGGGACAGCCCCTTTCACATACGGAATAATTTCTGTTCGTTTTAAGGATTAATGTTGCTCCTTACTTTCAGTTGAAAAAACTAGTTTTTTTTGTTTAATTTCTGATAGTTTTTTAAATAATGCTGGGAAATCCGGTGCCCCCTTCATAGAAATGTCCCTTCCCCCAAGGAAACATCCTCCATGGAAGGATCCTCCCCTGTAACACCCTCTTCCAACACCCCCCCCCCCCCATAAAAAAAATCCCTCCTGAAACGTCTTTATACTTCCTATTAACCAATACTATATGTGCAAAGTTCATAACTTCCAGCCCTTCCACCGGGAACTCTGGGGAATTAAGTCATCCTCAAAGACATATTTATTAGATTTTCGACTATGCTGAACAAAATGGCTATCTCAAAATTTTGATTGGGTGACTTTGGGAAAAAATGAGCGTGGGAGGGGGCCAAGTTGCCCTCCAATTTTTTGGTCACTTAAAAAGGGCACTAGAACTTTTAATTTCCGTTCAATTGAGCCCTCTTACGATATTCTAGGACTACTGGATCGATACGATCATCCCTGAAAAAAAAAAACACGCATCCGTGATCTTTCTTCTACAAAATTCCACATTTTTGCAGATAGGAGCTTGAAACTTCCGCAGTAGAGTTTTCTTATACGCTGAATCCGATGGTGTGATTTTCATTAAAGTTATATGACTTTTTGGGGGTGTTCTTCCCTTTTTTTGAAAATAAGGCAAATTTCTTGAGGCGCGTAACTTTTGATGGGTAAAATTAAACTTAATCAAACTTATATATTTAAAATCAGCATAAAAATCTATTGATGTAATAATTCTATTGATGTATCTATGGGTATCAAAATTCCGGTTTTTAGAATTTCGGTTACTATTGAGCCGGGTCGCTCCTTACTTACAGTTCGTTACCACGAACTGTTTGATCTTCCCTGGCGTGTTTCAGTTTCAGAAAAAAAAATCCTGAAAAGCATTTTGGTTGTAGAGAATGAAAGTATTTGTAAAAAAAAAACTGAGCAATTAAAAATTCCCAAACTGAGCGATTGAACGTGTCCTGTTAGCAGCTGCTAAAAATGCGTCAATTCACGCTTCAAATTTAAAATAGGTACTTAAAGACGTCCAGCCCACAAAACTAAGATAAATCGAGCCACAAGTATCCTTTTACCACGAGGAGCAACTGCTTCATGTAAAGAAAGCTTCTGGCTATATAAAATTGCTTTTGAACTTTTTGTGCTTTTATCTATTTTATGTTTGAATATTTTAAATCTCTATATGAGATGATCCTTGTTGTTTTGAACAACTTTTGACTTAGTTTTCCATATTTGATTGTATAATTTAAGAAGTTTTTAACAAATTTTGGTCCAAAATACCAATCATGACTAGATAGATTTTTTATCTGACACCTTCAACTCTATTTTTATCAATTCGATGTTTTATGTTTTTTAAATGCTTTTAAATTAGCATCTTACAAGTTAAACTTTCATTAAATTTGAATTTGATTTTTTTTTTTTTTTTTTTTTTGTATCTTAAGGGAGTTCTAAATTTATTCTTTCAGAAGTTCTAAATTCATAAAAAGAATTATAAAAAACAGCAAACCGCTTTTTCAATGCTACAAGTTAAACCGCTTGAAAGTATATATTTGTACAATGAAATCTAGATTCAACATACTTTTCAAGAATGGACTCAGACAGTAAGATAATTAAGTGTTTCTATGCTTAGGAGGGCTTATAACAAACAGATGGAACTTATTTTGTTATTATTTAAGACGTACCTGGGATTTTAGTAACACAAATTAATTAAAATTAATTATTACCATGGTCCAGAACATGCTCCATATATTTCTTGGCTTTTACAGAGAGTGCAAACCGAAAGCCATCACGTTCTGCTGAGCTTCGCCGTCGTCAAGCCACGGCCATCATACTTCTTGGTGTACTAGGAGCCGAATTTGGACAGGATTCTGAGTCTGTGCGTGGAAGATTAGATGGCGCTAATGGTGGTGCAATTGAAGGTTTTGGTGGATCAAATTACTCCCTTGCGCGGGCTACAAGTGAGTTGTTATACCCGAATTCTGCTCATTTTTAGATTCTTTTCTTTTAGTGTTGTAGTCTAAAAACTACATGCTACAATTAAGATTTGAAAATTAAGATTGTGGGTGAGGAAAAGAAGTCTCTAACACGGAGAACGAGGGGTACATTCATTCAATAAAATAAAGATTATGCAGTTTTACCGTAGTTCTTATGATATGTTATTGCCTAACAAATCATGTTTTTTAAAACTGAGGTATGGAAAAAGTAGAAATCGGAATTTTTTGACAGCAAAGTGAAGAAAAGTTTTAAAAAGAACTGTCATCCTTCTGCCTCAATTTTAAATAAGGGTAACTACATAGTTAATAGACGGAACTAACGGAAAATTAAGGCAACAAACGCTTAAAACAGAAAAATAAGACGAACTAAGATTTTTTTTTTTTTTTTAATCCAACTTTTCATTTCCAACATCCAATTAGAGCTATTCTAATGTTTTCTTTCTTTTTTTCTTTTTTTCAGAATGAAATAGGATAAGAAAAAACTAGAAACTTAAACAGATTTTTAGAAAGAAGTCAGCAGATCTATCTAGAAGCTCTCAGCCCAGTTATAAGTCTGGGAAGAAATTGCTCAGTGGCTTTGTTAGCTTCCTTGAAATTAAGTAATACTTCTTCTATTAAATTGAGTGCTGCTTTACTTCTCTGAAGCTAGTGTTTTTTTGTCCTAGTGACAGTCCACAGTATTATTTTTGAAATTATGTTTCCATTAATCATATTGCTATTGAGCATTTTCAGGCGGATTAACTAATTAATTTATTAAGTCCGCTGACTTTCGCAAATATTAAGAAAAAAGAAAATATAATTTCAAGAAAACATACCTAGTAAAGGTATTGGAAAACTCCAAAATAAAAGCTGATGAATAATATTACTTGATAAGACCTTTAAAAATAGATGCGGTAGCCAGGTGTGTATGTTTCAGGATAATAGTAAGTAAGTAAGTAAGTTTTATTGGACTAAAAGCACTAGGGCAATACAAAACTAAATTATTTTTAAAAATAATTTTTTTTGAATAACTCATTACATAAACATAACATAACCATCACATAGCACAAAGAGAAACACAAGTTACAAAAATCCACTTATGTGCTCCATTGCCAACCTGAGAAATCCTCCTAAATTTGTAATACTTGCGAAACAATCATTTCTTATTAAATTCACCAGCCATCTATCATCAATCTCAGACTTTCCATATACTTCAACTCTCAACTCACTCAATTCTACATACTTATACATCACATGACCCATACTTTCATCCAAACTTCCTCACATCGAGCAGAAGTTAAGACCATCTTGCCCTTTGCTCCTCCCTAAATGCTTCTGTCTTACCCCAAGTAGTAAAAAATTCCCCCTCAATGCGATTATATACTTTAATTCCTCTTTTTTAAATTCACCTTAAACACCCCTTCACCCCATGTCTCCTTCGCCGACACGTAAAGTCGCAGGGAATCAGAAAGGCTTCTTTCATACTGTCAAATCTGTATCTCTTGATCCTGTAGAATATTACCTATTATCTTTCAACCTCTTTATCTACCCCTAATCCATTATTCCAATATTATTTTATATCAGGATCATAATAATAAGTTTTCATGCTAAATCTCAAAACGTGTGCAATTATGAAATACTTAATTAGTTTCTTCGGATTTTCGTATAATTACGCTAGCTCTGTAAGTAGCACATTTTTTAAATTTCAAAAAATGTGAGAAATTTCCTGTTGTCATTTTTCTTACCACTCTCACTTGCTACATAATTTATATTATTAATTCATGTGACGAATGGTAAAGTTTACATGGAAAATTATAAATACTGATTCTTTTATTTCTGTGATAAAAAAAAACAAAAACCAAAGTTTGAAAAATAACTAAAAAACCAAATAGTGTCTACTAAAAACCAAAAAGGAAATATGAAAAAAAAACCTTAGTCGGTGTGAAGTGTGAAATTGTACTAAAAAAATAATACAAGTATGGTTAATTTCAAAACGATGAGCGTTCAAGCCTGCCCCTCTGAACAGGAATGTACGCATAATTTCTTCTTTTTTTTCTGTTGGGCCAATAATACAAATTTTATGTGATCATCTGAATAAGCAACTAACAGAAATTCGGTAAACCTCAGGATTCTGGATAGAGGGGAGGGTGGACATCCCTGCCTATGAAACGTCATAACTTGCTTCTTTTTATGTTATTTAGTTTGCCAAGTTTTTTTTAGGAATATGCTTGTATTTTCAATTTATCGCATCAAAGCACACATTGTCTTAGAATAAGTCTAACTTTTTTTTTCTTTTTACAGGCAAAGCATTGACTTATCTTCTCTTGGCTCCTCCCACACCCAAACTACCGCCACATACACCGCTGAGGAGAGCTGCTGTTGATTTGATTGGTCGGGGATTTACTGTATGGGAACCACACCTAGATGTCTCGCGTGTATTAATTGCCCTCCTAGATCTCTGTTGCGAAGCTGAGAAACTTGTTCCTAGGTAGATTTTTTTTTTTTTTTTTTTTTTTTTTTTTTTTTTTTTTTTTTTTTTTTTTTTTTTTTTTTTTTTTTTTTTTTTTTTTTTTTTTTTTTTTTTTTTTTTTTTTTTTTTTTTGCTGAATAAAGCACAGAGTAAAGTACATAAAAAAATGTGTATAAAGTAGTCTTGAATCTAGAGAACCAATTCAAAGCAGAAAATGATTATTTTTCAGTCTGGTAGTTATGGTGAGTGCAGGAAAGATGCAGCTTTTGTTTATAAACAATCACACTCTCGAGGCCAGTCGGGTAAGCGGAATCCATGTTATGATGTTATGGAAAAGAGTGTGTACTAGACATTAGTTCGGTGCTTTAACTCCTGATGTTTACACCAGTATGGAAACACTGAACTAGTTTCAATGGAATCCTTTGATTTTATTCTTTTTTTACTCTTAGGCCGAGTTTTTACCTTGTTAAAACTCGATTAAAGATTTTATTGAATCAGAATTTTGATCAAGTAAAAAAATGAATCATTTGTAATTGAAACGTTCAGTTTGAATCAGTTGTTTGTGATTGGTTAATTCGTGTAGCAGAAACACACGTAAGAATTTGACGTTGCGTCAAAAGTGGGTGGATTGACACTTCCAATTCAATTTTCTCGTCCTTCCTATCTTTGTTTTTCCTGTTTTGGATGGTATTCTTTTAGTTTAGTTGTATTCGTTTAGGATGGTATTATGATGTATTCGCTTAGGATGGTATTCGTTTAGTTGTAATTAGTGTACGCGTTTATGCATCTCTGCTTGTAAAGATATGGAGTTGTCATGTAAGGTAGGGTGATAACAGTTGAATCACTCTGTATTCTCTCACTTTGTTTTGTTTTGTTTTCCGGCAACTCTGTGTTTTATTTTGTTTTATATATTTTATGTTTTGTAATATGTTGATGGCCATCATGTTTACGGCTATTTAGGTCCACAAAATCTTAATTAAAGTGGTGGCGCCACTCCTAGGGAC
Organism: Artemia sinica; assembly: GCA_027921565.1. Lineage (NCBI taxonomy): Eukaryota > Metazoa > Arthropoda > Branchiopoda > Anostraca > Artemiidae > Artemia > Artemia sinica. Next base: position 44,439,500 of record CM051265.1, read on the forward strand.
TGATGAAGTCAACCCTTTTCAAATTCCAATTTAAAGCTGAATTTGACAGCGATATTCAAGAAAAAGCAAAAGGTAATGAAATATTTCAGAAATCTAAATAGAACGATTGTATTTACCTTTCAAAATTTCTACAAAGAGAATCTTGCGAAAAGGAATGATCCATCCTCTGTTAACTTCTGTTAGGATAATCTTTAATGTCTAAGGTTATATAAAATATTGTTTAATATTTTTTTTTCTATAACACTTTCTTTAAAAAATGCTGGCTAGAATAAGAATTTGAAAAAACTTACTACGAAATACACGATTTTATCAATTTTTTCCGCATATTTCTGAATCATTTTCAACGTACTTTTCAGTCTGAAAAAAAACTGCAATGCAAACACCAAAAACATCGTTTGCTAGATGTATAAAATTAAATCTCAGCTGTCGAATGATAGGAAGATTGTCGTCTTACATTTAAAGATTAAGATTAAAGGGGCTGGAGAAAAATAACTTACCAAAAAAAAACACAGCTAAAGCATAACTTTCGGAATAAAGCATTTTCAGGTTACTAAAATATAATTCCATAGGAACGATTTCAGATTGCTAAAATTTAGCAATTAAACTTTAGTAAAATTTGTCTAATTATATAATCTAGTCATAAAATATATAATTATAAAATTACTATACTACTTTAACAAAAATAGTAAAATTTAGTTACTAAAATTTAATAAAATTTTAGGTTACTAAGATTTAATCCATAGAAACGAGGACTTTTTTCCCATGAAGAGTGTAAAAACTGGACATTCATAATCTGATATTTGACTTTCTGTACAATACCTGTCTTTAGTGGCAAGAGGATATGAAAAACTATTTTTTTTTTTTTTTAAACAAAAATGAACTTAAAAGTAGATTTAAAGTAAATATAGACAGAGAAATAAAAGAATTTAAGATCCTTGACCTCAGTTCATGGAAGTTCCGCAAAGGTTCTTCATGACTTCCGTTTAGTTTTTTGTTTTTTGTGAATTTTCATTTTCTTAGAAAAGATGTCCCCACTTCTTTAATATCTGATTCTGTTAATTTATGATGATAAAGCAGCATTATATTCTGGATATTTATTTTGAGGTTGTTTTGTTAAATGCTGACGTGTGAAGGACTTGTTTTGCTCGAGTATATATATTTGTATGAAGTTTTGCATAATGAACAGTTTATTATTTATGATCATGTTCACACATTGTTGGTTTGATCAATAGTTTGATGGAAGCTGATATTGTTTTTCTGATGCTCAGCTTTGATCCTACTGAATCCAGTTAAATTTTCTTTTGATAGTATGAGTTATGGACTGCCCTTGCCTCCAAGTGCTGATTCTTCCCGTACCTCCCGACATGCACTGACACTTATTGCAACTGCTAGGCCAGCTGTTTTTATTACATCTATGGCCAAAGAGGTACGCTTTTTCTTTTTATTCGTTTTTTTTTTTTTTTTTTTTTTTTTTTTGTAAAACTACGTGCAAAGTAGATTACAAAGTGTTTCTCTTGGTTTAGATAATTTCTAGCAGGGAAACTGATTTTAGATTTACACTCTACTTTTATATGCTAATGAAAATCAATAGATAGCTGCTTTATCCTATTTGCACTAACTACTGAATAAATTCAGTATTTATTTATGTTAGTCGTGCACGTAAGAAACGCTTATTTGGGCAAAAGCTAAATAATAGGGTGGGAATCAAATTGCATTATTATCCCTGAGCATTCGAGTGTAGTATTATAGCGTTTTCAAAGCCACACAATGAAATAGACTGTATACTGCATAGTCAGGTACTCAAAAGGAAAGGAAGAGGGCTTAAGTTTAAAAAAGTCGGTGGATGTAAGAAACTATAGGTAAACTCGTAAAAATCTTCAAATGTTTTATTATTTGCATTCAAAGCCCACTCACCTTTCCACCCGGCATTTTCGCTATCATAAAATGCTACAAAGGTCATACTCGCATATCATAAATGGTCTCGATACAAGTGGCTCCTCATAATGAGACCTGACGCTGTGAACGTTGACGTTTCAAAAGTATCTTTAAAAGTTCGATGTTAGAACACCTACATTAAGTAGGTCGGATTTTTCTTCATTTGCGAAGGTAAAACCCTTCTCATTTGTCAACGCCTTGTAAATCTGTCTGCATACTAAAACCAAATCAGTAAAATATACATGAAAAGAGTGTTATGACACAGGCACAAGCTTTTGGTTCAAATATCTGGGACCACATTTACAGAATTCACCGTGTTAACCTTACCTTTTTTTTCAGTGAATTTGGTAAAGAAATTTCAATGGTTTCTTATTCAGAATGTTGTTTTTTTGCAGATGGAAGGACTCAAATTTTCTTCTTTTTTTATAAAATATTGAAGTTTTCTGAATCCGTGATTGGGCTTAGTTCTTCGCTTTTTCTGTTTTCCATCTACTTTTAAGAATTCTTCCTTTTTTTATCATCAGAGAAGAAAAGAGATAAATTCAACCACACGTGCAAAAGAAAGGTAGAAGCATCATCCACATCACAGTACCTAGTAATATGTGACTCTACTTTCTTGATCATTTTTATTTCTCTTTTACTTTGTTTGATACAGTATATTTACAATTTCTTACTGATTAAAAGGTATAGTTTCGATTTAGATCAACACCAGCAATAGCCTCTCTAGCTAAAAGCTTAATTCCTTACGTCTTCTGCAGTTACATCGAAATAAAATTTTGTTGACTCTTGGGTCAGCCTGAAAAATATCTACATTCTACATGAAATTGAAAGTTAAAATTATCCATTATCCATCAAGAAATTATCCTTTAGAAATTAAGCTCATTGCATGCAGAGGTTTTATTTTTGCCTCGGACTTTCAGTAAAGCGCTTATCAATTTTACAACGGCAAGGATTTGGGAGTGATAATTTTTGTTCGTTTCAATTTTTTATTTTGCTCTTTACTTTCATTACAAAACAGTGTTTGTTTTCTGTTATTCCACTAAATAAGCATTCCCAAATCTGTGGTGATGAGTAAAGTTATAGTGTAATAGCCTTCAAGTTAAAAGCATTGACACATGTGAAGGAAAAAAAGATGTAGAAAATATACATACTTCGCTGATTTTAGCGCAGTCTGACTGTGCAAAGAATTTTTGGGGTTTTAGCAGCCTTTGTAGCTGCTTTCTTCCGGTTTTGTGCACCAGATAGATGGAAACTCATGGAAAATAAATTAATAGGCCGAATAAAATTCACTAAATTAAATTATATCATTGACTTATTTATGCTGAGTGACTGACTGATCATCTCGCTTACCCTTTTTTCTTTACGCAGGCACGAAATGATACGTAGCGCAGGTGTACTAGGCTATGAATCATGAATCTGACGACTGAAAATTTTATGATAGATTGCTGGGAAGTACAGCTCTATTAGAAACGGATTTGCACTTCAAATGATGCCACTTCACTTCTCCTCTTGCATACACCCCTGCTTGTATAGTTAATTGTTATATTCAAATTTTGGTTTTATAGCATCGGTAACAGTAACTGTACTATCTTGTCTCACGTATTAACTAGATTTTTGAGATTCAATCGAACCAGGTTGCTCGAGATGTCCAGCTTGCTGATTTTCAATTCACATGTTAAGCCACTCCCAACCCTCTAAAACAAGACTATTAGAATTCTTGATAAATTTTTAAAAACCAAGAAAAACTGCTAGTTAATCTGAAACAGGAAGCTCTTACCTGTCTAGATATTATGATTTTTACACAACGAATCCGCCTCCTTTTATGAAGATCGTTTTATTAAGTTTAAGCATGTAAATTTAATTCTGAATATATTATACTAAGCAAGCATTGATTCTCAGGAATGACCAGATACGTACAAATTACCTATTCAAAAAATGAAAGATTTTCGATTCACCTCCGTCAACCTCCGTCATATAATCCCATTAGTAACAATCATAAACTCTTTGAACAAATTTGAATAGTTACCCTATTGTTTTGTTTTATTTTAAGGAAGCTAAAAAACTCCTTATAATAGAATCCTCCTGCCAGCACGGCTAGTAAAACAAGTATCGAATTGAATTTTTCGTTTTTTGACCTGACTCCACTTATGGTATAGATGCTTTGTCTATATGGTCAGACTGCATGCTATAGACATACAGCCCGTAGACTGTATTGTTTGTTACTTTTTATATTACAAGAATATAAATTTTTGTAATCTAAGAATTTACTTATAGTAATAAGTAATACGTACTTTACAGTAATAAGTAATAAGTAATTGTAATAAGTAATTTACAAAGTAATAAAACTTACTTTGTTTCATTGTCCAGTTTTCGAGGTTGTATTCCTAGTTGGGCAGGTTGAATTATTTATTGCCCTATGATTCGCATTTTGAAAATTAAACTTATCTATCTTTCTGTCCATCTATAAAGGCTTGTTTTTATTCAATTTGTTGACGGTCAAATGGGCAACTTTTGTGTTAATTTTCTGTGAATTGTATTTAGATTACCTAATTTTGGCATTCGTAGTTTACAAATTAGATGAAAAATTCGTTGATCTTCCAGACTTGTGAAATAATAATTTGAAAAATTATACCAGGGCTAATCTCTAACTTGCTAAAGGTAGTTATCGAGTTGGTGCCCAACTTGGACTAAGATAGATATAGTAGTACATTAATATTATTTGGTGCACTTCTTTATATATTGAAGTTGTCCAAGTTTCATTTATCGACGTTAAACCGATCTGGTTCAGTGTACTTATTCTTCTTCAGTGTACTTATTATTTATTTATTCTTTTTTTTATTTCTCATTTATATTTCTTACTATTATATATTAGGTGAACTCTTACCCTTTTTCACTTTTTTTTTATGTTTCCTAGGTAATTATAGCTCATTATTATGTAATTTGTGCGTTAAAAACTAATAACTGTGTAATTATAGCAAATGATTCCTAATTTAATCCAAAATATTCTTAGGTTGCTCGCTACAACTCAACCCAACAGAATCCTCAAAATCCAGGTTCCCCCATGGCAAGCCTCGTTCTTTACTTCAGCCGCCACGAGATTCTTCGGGTTGTAGAGCAGCTTATCGATAAAATGCCAGCTGACATTAGTCACCTCCTCGTTGAAGTTGTTGATATTATCCTACTCTGTGTTGAGCCCAGTCATTTAAAAGTAAAGGGACTGCAGGAAGTCTTCCCCGCTGTCTGTCGCTTCAGTCAAGTGAGTCACTGTGCATCTACAAGACGCATTGCCGTCGGAGCTAAGAATGGCCATATAACCGTTTATGAGCTTCGTGGAGGAAAGCCTCAGGTAATATATATATATATATATATATATATATATATATATATATATATATATATATATATATATATATATATATATATGCTTATATAGTAATATATACTTATATATAATAGGTAATATATGCTTGCATTACGTTCAGCCAGGTTGTAAACTAAGATGGTAACTTTAAGTGATCTACACTGTTGGATGGATTAACAAGCGGGGATCATGATTAAGGTCGTGCTCCTCTTTTTGGTCAACCGTGGGACCAGCCAAAGTGATAAATCTTCGTGTATAGGAAGCTTGGTTATGGCAATTCATTAGGAGTTATATGGTATATTTCACCTATTGTATATAAATATAATACAGTATGATCATTCTCTATCTCAACCATTATACAAAGCCGGACCGAGATGCAAGTGTTCTAGAGAACATTTAAACAAGTATAAACATAAGCGACATTCGATTTTTTTTTTTTTTTTTACGGGTAGACAAGTCAGATTTCTCTTGAACGCGAAACTTGGCTTTACCTTTGTAACACTAAATTTTAAAGAATCTAATTTTAAATTAATTTATTCCAATACATATATAAAAATCGGTAATTAGTTGTGTAATGTTATTTTTAGATGTTTTTAGGAATTACACGTAGGTTTCGAAATCTCAAATTGGTTTCAAAGGCATTTTGAGAAAGTTTCTGCGAAAGTATGTGTTCCAGGATTATCATTTGATCTGCCATCAGCGGTCCAATGGACGAGGACGCACGAGTATATGGGCGGAGCTTTTATACGCACCAAGACTGTATAGTAGCCAAACATTACTGAGTCGTGATCTTACTGTCTACTATTTATATACGGTGATTTCGCCAAACTGATATTGGTAGGCTGCTTGTTAAATCCCGCACATTCCATCCATTGGTTTTTATTCGTTTTGTCGTGTGTTTGTTGTTTCTCAAGATACTTAGAAACTCCTGTTTCATAATAAAGTGTTCACTTTTTTCCTCTTTTCTTACTTGCAGGAATAACTAGAAACAGAACAATTGATCCAGGTTCTTTTTAATATTACCTTATTTAGGGGTAATTTATGATAGTTTAAGGTTTTCATCATTGTTCATTTTAATTTGCGTCTGGTGAAATTGTATTTTTTCGGTGAAAGTAATATCTGCTTGTTGCATGTTTGACATATAAGCCAATTTCTGTCCGTTCGATATTTTAAATGCACTCTTCGCTTTTCATGGAAAAACTTTGTATTTTTACATATTTGATTTCACTTTGGTCTTAACTACCATTACTGATATAATTAAATATAATAATTTAAAATTTAAATTGGATTGAAATTTTAAGTTATTTTTAAATTTAATTTAATATAATAGTAATGCTGGTCGACAAGTTTTATTAATATAGTAATGTTAATTATTAATTGATAGGTGGCAGTAGAAGTCGTGAAGCAATGGTTTTGGACTTATTGTATTGTAATATGATTTTCAGATTTGTAACGTGCATCTTAAGTCCTCAAATACCTCTTTGGTTGTTACTGGAAGTTAAAATCATAAAAAACTAGTTTTGTAACCTGGGATTGGCCATTCCAAGGCTATTGTTAGAAACTTCTGAGACTGTTCTTCGGTTTAAAAATTCCCATGCTATCTACGCTGGTAGGATATCACCTGTCGTTACAGCTATGATCAGCCACCCTCCGTCCACCTGTGTACTAATGATTTTACTAACTAACGTTCAAACGTTCCTCATAAGAGCAGTGTTTTTATAGGGATTGGGGACAGGCTCTGAAGCTGCAATATCTCGCTTAAAATAGAGGATAATAAAGACAGATTCTTTCTATTCTTTGCTTCACTTTGTATTTATTTAAGAAGAATTCGAAAAATACAGTAATAACCTCTTCACTAAATTGTTCCTTGTTGTTTCATTTCAAATGTATGTCTGTTGGAGATTCTTTTAAGATTTACTCATATTATTTCTAGCTGCTGACTTTGAGCGCATAACTATAAAGGGCTCCTGTGAAATGATCCGTCTTAGCTCTTTAAATGAGATCTGTTTTAGTAAACGGACATGGACTTCTGGAATTCGGTGCTTATTATACAAGTTATCTCACAACGTTTTCTGAAGATAATTTTAGTATGTATAAGGCCTACATATTGAGAATGCCAGTATTGGATTTATTTAGGGTTTTTATGGGGGAAGGTCTACATTTCTAAAAAAACATAAGAAGGCAAATTGAAGAAATATTATTGGGAACTGTGAAGAATGCTGACAAAATTGATATAAGAATGGCCCCTGTTCAGCGGCTCTTCTGGGATACTACCTGACTTGCCCTTAGTTGGGTAAGGGGTTGAAAATGGGTTCTTAAAATGAAACAGAAAAAATATCTGAATTGGTATGTAATTTTTAACTAACATATTGTGTGTGTTCTTGAAATTATCTAGTTTCTTTATTTATTTTTATTCTTAATTTTACTTCACTTTAGAAAAAGTTATTATATGATTATAACTTTAAGGCTTTTATAAATATATATATATATATATATATATATATATATATATATATATATATATATATATATATATATATATATATATATATATATATATATATATATATATATATATATATATATATATATATATATATGCCATTTTACCTACACACAGGTATACGGTATTCCTGCCTACGGAGCGTACTTGCCCCTCCTTTTTCCCCGCTAGGATGAATTTAAAATAATCTTGAATGATCAATATCTAGCTCCTATGCTTTGATTGTCAAATCTTCGACCGTCCGTTCTTGGCTCCATTGTGGAAACTTGTGACAAAGTCTAGTCTAAAATCTGGTAATTGTTTCTCAAACTTGTTAAATGTATTCCAAAATTGTCACCAAGGACACGAAACACCTTCCTAATTCGGTGCCACGACCTAGTGGACCTGAATTTAGCATTGAAGACTTCTCAGCAAGCGAGAAACTACGCCTATAGTCCTAACTTCCTAATAAAGTTCTTCTGCCTAATTTCTCTGTTCTTTTTCCCCTTTGTTTATTTCAAAGTTATTATATTTCATTGCTGCTATTTAAGCACCTTAAATTTTTCAATCCTTTTATTTTTTTTATGTACTCTGTGATTGGACACTTTTATAACCCATTATATTCAATGGGTTTTGAATATATTATATTATTATCATATATCCCATGTATTTGGCCTATTTCTCAAATTTGTTCCCTTTATCTTACTTCGAAATACATTCGAGAGTACCAACCTGACACACTTATTCCTACATATCACAGTCTCTTTGCTTAGTGAAGGATTGCAAAATCTTTAAATCCGGAATATAATAACTCAGATATTGATTGCAATATTAACTCAATATGATTGCAATATTAAAAAGTAAAAAAAGTTCATTTGTTGTGCTTCAAAAAAGGACATTGTTGCTCTTTTAAAATATTCATCTGGTATGTGAGTTTTGTTCAGTAAAATAAAGTTAACTAAAAATGGTCGTATTCACAGAAATATTTTGGTTTTTCAGAGTATTGCTGCGCATAATGGTGAAGTAACCGCTTGTTCATTTTCACCTGATGGCAAGATTTTAGCATCATATTCCGCTACAGATAATCGAGTTGCCTTTTGGCAGGTGAGCTATTCTTGTTCAAAGCAGTAATTTTGATTCGTCAAAATGTAGTAAGAAATCAATTATATTAAGTCAGAAACTACCTCAAAGCACAAAAGAAAAAAAAATCAGATTTTCCCAGATACTTTCCCTATTGACTTTGAAAATATAAAGTTTTAAATAAAACCAAATGATAGTTGAATCTGGAGGTCAGGTTTCTATAAACAGTGATTCAAAATCCCTTTTTCCATTTGGAGATCAATTCTTAGAAAATACTATTTTCTTACCAATTCTTAGAAAGATTACCATCTGTATATACAAGGTAAGACTGCCTTGGGCCATCCTTCGTCGATACGAAAAATTAAGTAAGAGAAACGGATTTTAATTTAAACAAAGCAGTGGCAAAAGTTAAAAACAAACAACACATTAATTAATAAATAGAAAAATTCCGAATATTTCGGTTCCACGTCCGGGAGAGAGAAAAACAAGAATAAAACTTTAAATAAGGAAAAAAACAGTTTTTCAAATAAAACCATCTAGAGAAAAAATGACAACTAAACACGCGGAAAAAAAAAGTTTATTTTTGTTTTCTCTGTTGAGAAAGGCTCCCAACAGAGCCTATAAAGGCTCTGTTGAGAAGGGCATGGAGCCACAATATTTGTTATTTTTTATTTATTAATGAATGTGTGGTTTGTTTTCAACTTTTGTCACTGCTTTGTTTAAATTAAAACCCGTTTCTCTTACTTGATTTTTCGTAAATCGAAAAGTGGTGTGGTCTAAGAAATTATCTTCGTCAGTACAATCATTTCATATTACAGGTGTATATAGAAGAATTTGTCTTTGGAGTTTAAACATCAGATTGGCCAACCCGAACTATTTGTCCGAAATAATCGGTTGATTGACAGAAACTCTGAGTAACTAGTCCCCTAAAATTTTCACCTTGCTTAAGGATGTTACTGTTAAATGGAGGAGATAAATCGAATTTTGATATGCTTAAACAGTTTAATTATAAATACTTCAGTATTCTTTATGGAAACAAACAAAAACAAAATTGACCAACAAGAGGCTATATGGCCTGTAACGTAAGGGGTTCTAGGCGTTACCCCCCTCTGAAAAATACCCCCCCCCGGAAAAAAACGTGGAAAATGAGGCTTTTCAAAATTGAGAATTTTATTTGAGTTTTTTTTTTAATTTCCGTAGGGGGAAGGAATTTTTTTACTTGTGTATTATGCGTCTTTCACTCAAGTTTACGCTGTGTAAAATTCAAGAACACACCGGTTTTTTCGTTAGTTTCGTCGTTACTTTAGGAACAAATTTGGGCTACAGCTTTGCATATTAAGGGGGGGGGGGGGGGGTAAAGTATAGCGGGTCTGCATGTAACATGTGTTTGGCACAATTATTCTGCATATTAGATAGATAGATAGATAAGTGTATTTTAAAGCCAAATATACGACCATGAACTTAGTAAAATAACATAAATGAAAGGTACAAATAACATAAACTTTGATGAGCGATCATCATAAACCACTTAAATGAAAGACTACATTAACTTAATACTTGTAAAAACGGTCATTGAAAAAAAAAACACTAAAGACGTGGAAAAAAAAACACTTAAGTGAAACATTACATTTACTTTTTTTTTTTTTTTTTTTTTTTTTTCTTTTTTTTTTTTTTTTTTTTTTTTTTTTTTCTTTTTTTTTTTTTTTAGTTAACAGAATTTCCAGATACCTATTCTTCTGTAATTTTTTAGTGGCCATATACCTAGAAAGAATTTTTTTCTGACTTCAAACTGTCCAAATACTTTACCCCCCCCCCTCCTTATGTGCAAATATATAGCCCAAATTATATATTTCCCATATATTCTGTCACTTGTCTTAGTCTTGTCTCGCGCTAAGCTGAAAAAAGCTAACGAAGAAACCGGTTTGTTCTCGAGTTTTACACAGCGTAAATTAAAAAAGTAAAACTCAAATAAAATTGTCAAATTAGGAAAGTGTTATATCCCACGGGTGGGTATCTACCGGGGGGGGGGGAGGGGTAAACAACGGCCCACCAACGTAAGGGTACCACAAACAAAAACTACTAAAAAAAAAACAAATAAGAGTTGATGAAAAAGCGCAATTATATTGAATGTGATTGAAGGAGATAGTAAGATGGCATTTGACCATGAAGATAATTAAAAACAATAATAGAACACTCTAATAAGGCTGGTCATTGACTGATTCATCTCTAGGCTTAACTATCGAGCCATTTCATGAAAAGAGGAAAAGGTTTCAGCAAATAAAGAAAACTATCTGAAGTCAGTTTAGTGCTTAGGACTTTATAGGAAAGTTTTAAAGATGTTTCAAAATATAGCCAGGAAATACAGTAAAGCAATATCTATGGGGCTGTTTTTCAGCTGCAGTAGATGTTAGTATAAGGAAAAACGTCCCTGGCAGTCTAATCAGAAGATATCATGATACTTACAATCAAGCAGGTATCCAGGATTTTTGTTCGGGGGGGGGGGGAAATACCCGATTTTTTCCCAATTTTTTTATAGCATCTTTTTTCTGGTAAGGTTTTGTCTTTACAGGTATTTTTTAGACTAATTTTCGACTCGGTCAAAAATTTCGGGGTGGATTCAAAACGGGTAAATCCCCCCCCCCTGGATACGGCCTTGCTCACAGTGATGATGAACCATACCGGTAATTGCGGCATTCCAAACAGCACTGCACGTAGGTTTTGTGTGATCCTTCTGCGACAGAGTGTATATTCAGACTTGTATGCGATAGCTTATTTATAAAATGAAACATTAATACAGAAAAGGCATAGATTTTATTTAACAAATAGCTATTTTTTGTTAGCGTTGAAGCTATTTTCACCAAAAAATTGAAAGGAAATAAATCTAAAAACCATGCAAAAGCAGATAATGGGATTGTTTAATCATATGCTCATACATTTCCTAGATTGACACTATTTTTAGCTTAATTGCGTCCTTCAAATATGTTACGTTGCGCTGAGCATCACGTATTTGTGCTTTGCACCACATTCGTAAACAGAGCAATAAATATGTTATTGTGCTTCAGTAATCTCATTTCTATTTGTAAATTATGCATTTCTTCTTTAGCAAGTATCTTCTGGAGTATTTGGTCTCGGATCAACACAGACCAAATGTATGAAAGTGTATAGTGTCAACCCGATTCCTGAACAACTGAAATCGAATCCTTTGAAGATTGGCAAATTGGTGTGGGTTAGCAGTAAAGCGGTGTTGCTAATGCTAGCAGATGGTTCTGAAATAAGACTAACTCTTTAGAAGATTACTCTCGTGTATCTTCAATGTACTTTTACGTCCTTTTAATATCTAAAGGCATAAATTCCAATTATCGCAAATTTTCAGCACTCATTTGGCGTCGTTTCTTCTTATTGAAAATGAGACTGAACAGAAAACAATAACATTTACTATTGTGTTTGATCAATCAATCAGTACTTACAAATTTGGATTCTGAGAAGGGGCCGGTGGGGTGGTAATAGGCTAGAAATTTGGTGCCAAATCTTGCTAGAATCTTGACAAGCTTGCTTTCTGTCCCTGTAAAAAAAAAGGCCAAGCAACTGAAACGTCAATTCGACGCCCTCTGTGCCAGCAATGGTTTTGACGAGCCTTATTCTTTTTATCCTATTCTGTATCTAGAATTGATTTGTTGTGAATTTTTGTGTTCTTTTTCTTCTTATTTTTTGTCTGCTGATTTGATTAAATGGAAATAAAAACGGCACAAAATTAAGCTACACCCAAACGAATTGGATCGCGGTTGACAAATTCGTATACATGTAAATATAAGCTAAGATAAATCAAACTGCATCCTAACCAGGGAAATGGTGCCCCCTGGATCTATCCCTGGGCTTTTAATGTTTTTCCACCTTAAAAATAAGTCATTTGGGGCTCATGATTGTTTCAAATAGTTTTTTACCGAAAACACTGGTCTCGGATATCTGATACAAGGCTATTTCTTCTTTTTCTTAATATTCAGAATAGCGTGTTACGTTTTAATTTAATGGAAAGGAATTTCGATTGTGACTTGTATCGCAGCTGTCAATTTTGCCGTAGTTTTAAGCAGAAACCACCCGTCACTTTTCTTTTGTAAAGGGTTTTTTTTTCAGTGTAATTATTATCATTTAATTTTTTTATAGATGTTAGTTCAAATACCTAATTGCAAACATCGGGAGTAAGTCTTTATTCTCAAGCAAAATGCGTATAAGGTTTGATGGTCTTTTGGGTTCGCTTCGTGTTAATAGGAGGCCCTCTTTGATTAAAGAGAATTGCAAGCCCTATCCAGGGAGGGATAGGGCTTTAGATGTGTCTGGGTTAGGTAGGCCTAAGTCAACAACATAGGTATGAATCACTTTTGTGCATTGCATTTTGCTTTCAATTTTCAAGTATTGTTTTGCTTTGATCTCTGATACAGGGGCAATGTTTTTTTTTTTTTTTTTTTGTTTTTTTCTTATACTCAAAATAGTCTGTTAAGTTATGATTTAATGCAAATTAATTTCGAATATGATTTGAATCACAGCTGTCATTTTTCAGTACTTCGAAGCAGAAACTGTCTGTCACATTTTGTATATATATATATATATATATATACTATATATATATATATATATATATATACTATATATATATATATATATATAATATATATATATATAATATATATATATATATATATAATATATATATATATATATCTATATATATATAGATATATATATATATATATATATATATATATATATATATATATATATATATATCTATATATATATATATATATATATATATATATATATATATATATATATATATATATATATATATATATATATATATATGTATATATATGAATCTATACCCTTATGTTGTAGCGATTGTCCTCCATTTTTATTCTCCTCCTTTCAAGTATTGTTTTTCTTCTCCAAATTTTGGCAAAATAAAAGGTGACGAGTCTTTTCTATAATAGTCTTCTAAATTTGTTTCTAAATGGCTATGATTGATACGATCGAGTGACTAAACGGAAAATATGTTCTTAGGCTTCATTTCAATTTGAAGTGTAATATTAACTATACAAATAGTCTATAAGTAAATTTTAGTGTTTTTTGTAGTGTTCGAACGGCTTTTTCAGCCTTGCGTGTTTTTTTTTTTTTTTTTTTTTCGTTTACCAAATTCCTGTTTTATTCTGATCTCTTTTTATTGTTTTACTGTATTATAACCGATATGCTTTAGAAATCTAGTTATTGTTTAATGTTTACAAAATCTATATTTTATTTTGTCTATTCGTCATTATGTTTTTAATATGAATTATTATTAGAAACATAATTGTAGGATCTTATTTTCTATCTGTAAAACTTTAATATATATGTTTTTTGTGAACTCTTGCTGTTAAATAAATGGTTTCGTGCCGTTACAAAACTAAATTTCTGATTGGACTGAGACAATTGAATACGAGAATACTCTTAAGAATGTATCACTGCCAATCATTTCTTAAAAACGATTTTTCACATAGGTGTGTGGAACCTGAGATTGTCCTTTGAATGACCTCTTTCTCAAATTTTCAGTGCAGCCACTTTGGTGCAATTATCCATCAACAAAACGGAGCAAGTATATACTGGTAAAATGGGACTGTCAGGAATTTCAATTCTGGGTCTGGAAATCCGACATAAGTGTAACTGAATGCCATAAATCTAATAGTGAAAGATTTTTTTCGCCTTCTCAATTGCTACTGACAATTGTGTGTTAGCTCGCAGAAAAATAAATGATGACTAGTTTGTAATTTGTGGTGAGGTGTACCCAACTGAATTGAGGCTCAGGCTTGAAAGGCCCATTGCCTCCACACCTTGGGAGGCTGAGCTTGCAGAGTCACACCAATGAACTCCACCTCAGGCGAGGGCTTGATATTGGTGACACCAGGAATTGAGCCCACGTCCCGAAGGACAGAGGAACATAAATCAAAAATGAAAGCTCCGAATCTGAGTAAAGATTTAATAAAATACTGGAATATGGAGTTTAAAACCTTCAATTTTAAAATTTTGCGTGATTATTTCTTAAAGAAAGAAGCTTACACGTTTTAATGTAATAATCTGACTTCTTTTTTTTTTCCTGAAGATATATCAATAATTTCTCCAGCAGTTCTGAAACGCTTGGATTTGTTAGAAACTAACTAAAGATTTTCTGTCTGTTCGCATAAAAATTTTGTTAGTAAAGTATTAGTAACAATTTCTGTTTAGAATGGAGGAATGAGGTGTACAGTTTTTCAGGTTGAGTGCCCACTTCAGGGTTTTTGACCCATACTGAAAAAAATATATACATAGATTATGTTTCTTTTTTGCAAATTAAGAATACATACGGCTATAATTGCTCCTGTTTCTCAATCAGAAAAGCATAGACAATTTATTATACTATGTCTTCTTTGAACATTTTTTTTTTAACTTTGTAGTTTTAGATGAAATAACATTCAAGCTTCAAAGATCGAATGCCCGCTCAGAGGCAATACTAGTACCATTAGTTGTTGGGGATATATGGGTAACAGGGGGGGGGGTAAAATTGAAAATAACATAGAGTCGTAGTGTATCCGACATTTGAAGCCATCGAACAACCTTCAAAAATATTTTTAACTTTCAAAATTTGGTGAGGCTTAAGAAGAGGATGGGGGAGATTATCAATTTGTAGAACTTGAACCGTTTTCATACTTTTCAAACAGTTCAGGGTAACGAACTGTATGTAAGAAGCGATACGGCTCTATAGTAATTGAAACTCTAAAAAAACAGTGTTGTGATAACAGTAGATACATCAAAAGAATCGAATTATTATGCTGATTCAAAATATATAAAGTTCATTCAGTTTAATGTTACCCATTAAAACTTATGGACCTGAGGAAATTTGTCCAATTTTTGAAAAAGGGGGGACACACCCCCAAACATTCAGTATATCACAGAACCCTATTTTAGAGGTTACAAGCTCCTATTTACAGAAATGTGGAATTTTGCATTTTTTTTGCCAAAAGAAAGATCACGGATGCGTGTTTATGTGTTTTTTTTTGTTTTTTCTAGGGGTGATCACATCGAACCAGTGATCCTAGAAGATCGGAAGAGGGTTCATTTGATCGGAAATCAAAAGTTCTTGTGCCCTATTTAAGTAACCAAAAAGATTGGAGGAGAGCCATTCCCCTCCCACGGTCCTTTTTTCCTAGAGTCGTCCGATCAAAATGTTGAGATAGCATTTTGTTTAGCATTGTTGAAAGGTTCGATAGCTATGCCTTTGGGAATAACATGACCTCACACAGGCCCTGGGGAAAGGACTGTAAGCGACGAAATTTACCCATTGTCTATGCAGTATTTATTATTGGAAAGTACATATACATCTTTTTTTTGGGGGGGGGGGGTCTGCTTCGGGGGTTTGCTACGATGAAAATTTTCCGTCGGGAGAAAAGTTTCTGGGGATATATTTTCCAGGGGAAATTCTACACTGGGGGGAATTTGGAAGAATTTCTATACAAATTCTTTTTATTTGTCTTAGTTTTTCTTTGCCTATTAAATTTAACTTGTGGAGATGTTCCAAGGGAAATTTTCAGCGGGGTTGAAATTGTCTGGAGGGATTTTCCGTGTGAGAAATTCTCGATGGGGGAGTTTTTTGCGGGAACAACTTTCCGCTGGGGGTAGGGGGATTTCCGGCAAAAGTTTTCCACGGAGGGGGTATATCCAATATGATTTGAAAAACGATCAGAAATTAAAGCCTTTTTCAAATAAAATGATGCTACATAATAAGGACAATTTTTCAGGTGGAATCGTCCGTAAGAAATTTCCTTAGGGGATTTTAAGCGAGGATAGAATTTTCAGTGGGGGGAGGGAATTTTTCATGAAGGGATGTTGGATTTTTTGGTATTATTTAGAAAACGATCAGAAATTAAAAAAAAAAATTTCAACTGAAATTAAGGAGCAACATTGAAACTTAAAACGGACAGAAATTATTTCGCATGTGAGGAGGAGCTGTCCCCTCTTCAATACCTTGCTTTTTACGCTAAAGTTTGACTTTTTGTCTCAAATTTTTTTTAAACGACTCCTGAAACACAAGGGCTGTTTAATTAGAATAAGAAGCTATTTTAAAAGTTCTAAAATACTTAGCGTGAAGAGTGAGTTATTGAGGAGGGGGCAACCCTCTTCATATACGGAGCAAATTTTGTTCGTTTTAGGTTTCATTGTTGCTCCTTACTTTCAGTTGAAAAAACTTCTTTTTTTATTTAGTTTCATACTGAAAGGACGGTGAAAGTTTTCGGAGACATAGAATAAACTTGTAAGCAGGAAAAGTAATGCCATCTAACTTAATCTTTTATATATTTTTGTTGTGTCAACGAGATATCACTCGGGAAAGCTCTTGCATGAATGCATGAATTGTTTATTCGAAAATGACTACCCACAATCTCAAATTGCCGAATGGGCGTTTAATTTCTTTACGATACAATTTTTGTTGTTTTGCCCCATTTCCGTCCATTGAGTTTATGGTACTTACGTATTAGAGCAAGCACATTCAAGAAGTGAAGTTAGGTTAACCATACTGAAATATACCAAAATATGATGAAAACATAATACTTTAGTAACAAAATTATGGAGACTACAACCGAGAATTAGACATAAAACACTCAGAGTTATGCAGAAAACCAGGTTTTTCGCCTCGGCTGCAAAAAGGGCGTCATCGGCTTGCTGACTTTTAACAGCTAAACCCACTAATAAGGACATTTCTCAATTACTTCTTTCCAATTTCAAGGTAGGATTCGTCATAAGTAGTAATTGTTCCTAGGTTCTTTTTTTGCATCGACTCTATCCATGTGATTTGGAGAACTCTCCTGATTCGAGAGAATACTTGATATATTTTTACAATCGAATATTCCTTCATGAGCAAGTTTCGAAGTAGCTAGTTTTAAATAATTTTTTATAGAAAGCTTGTATGATGCACAAAAATCGTACCTATTACCTCTATAATAAGCTGGATAGTCCTTCGAACTTCACTCTCCATTAATCATGGACACATGTGGTCACGCTTCTTACTTTTTCAACAATTTTCCGTTTCGAGTTTTACAAATTGCTGTCTTTGCTTTCTATTTGAATCAACAATTAATATTGGCAGCATCGCTGTTGTTTCTCCATTTGAAATGCATCGGCCCATTATCTTGAACCGGCCCATACTATTTGTCCACTTTTATAGTCTACGTTACAACTACCCTAGTATTTATCAACTTATTTCTTTGGCTTGGGTGTTCAATTTCACTAATAATATTTCTAACCGATTTATCTTTCCCTATAAACTATTAACTTTTTCGCTGGTTGGATACGAAAAAGTAATCTCCTTCTCGCTTTTCCGGCCGTTTTTAACTTCTGCTTTACGGAAGGCCGATCTCTTCCACAGGGCCCGATTTAAATCTTTGGCTCCCCTAGGTCCAAGAATTTTTTTTTTTGGGGGGGGGCGGGGGAGACACAGAGATTTACGGGGAAATCCCCCAAAAATTTGGGGATAGTGGAAGCACTGAACAGAAGGCAAGTGATGAGCCAAAAGTAGTACAAGAGAGAGGCGATACCGATTTCTCAGCTGCCATTCTTGGGAGACATCTGACAGTCTATAAGCGGCTACGAAATTCCTGTGTTATTTTAAAACCACTTTTCTGTGAATAGGCATTGCAGCAGCAGAGGGCACCTGGCACTTTGACGATAAATTACAACAGTCCAGTTTTTGCTAAGAAAAAAATCGCTCAGTGTTTGTTTGTTTGTTTGTTTTTTAGGGGGGGGGATCGGCAATTTGCACCCCCTAGGCCCAGGCCTGGTGGGCCCATGCACAAATCCTGGCCTGCCCTCTTCGGCTTTTTTCGTTTGTCAATCAGTACTACAAATAGTCTGTATTCAAGCATATTCTATATGTTGCTCTTTTAAAAAAAGACTCACTGCGCATTAAAATCCGTCGAGATTTACCACGAGCGTTTTTTTTATCAACAATCCAGATTCTCGCTTTTGGTTATGGGATTATGAAAGAAGAGCAAGTTTTACAATCAAAATTATAAAAATCCCCGCAATTGGAAAGGGTAAAGAAATCGAATTTTGGCGCAATATTTGAATAGTTGAAAAGGCAGAATTTTATCACACATTGTTATTTGGGCTTTCAGAAAATTTGTTCGGAATATTACCCATTTTTTACAATTCTGTCTGACAGGGTATTGATTAGGCCTACAGAAAATATAAAGGATAGGCCTTCGTTGGTTTTGTTTATACTGGTGACTCAATTCCTTTGCACAAGCAGGAAAATAAATTTACAAATGGTTTCATTGACAAGCCTACTTGCAAAAATATTTGCCGTTGGAGGACGAATTTAAGTTTTCGGGATCCTCGGGGAGATACAACGATTTCTGGGGATTTCCACGAAAATTCAGGTATAATGCAAGCCCAACCCATAACTGGTGATGAAACAGTAAGGTTAGCGTAGTTATCGTATTACTGTTGATAACGTAAAATATTTTTAAGATTTTTAAGAGGCTCTTCAAAGAAAAGCGTCCGTAAATAGGTGACACTGCAAGGATAAGAGCCAGTAGAATAGCAAACACAGTTGGAAACACGTTTCGGTACTTATGCATTATCCCCACCACACTCAAGAAGTGAAGTTAGGTTAATCATAACGAAATATACCAAAATACGATGAAAATATAATACTTTATTAACAAAATTATGGAAACTAAAACAGAGAATTATGGAAAACAGGCCACCCTGAGAACATTATATGAATTACCTAACCCAACGAGTCATGACGTAGGTAATAATGCTCCTAAACTGAACTAACCAACTCTATATATTAAATATTTAAGTAAAATACACCTGCATAGTAATTTATCTCGCTCAGGCTAAGCTAATTATCTTCGAATGCAGACAATGAAACCGGTTTACTCAGATCAAGAACTTCAATGTGGTCTGGATAATACACAAGTACAAACGTTTCAGTCTCTACTACCTCATCCATTGATAAATCATTTATTTAAGTCTATAAAATATTCAATTCACTGCATGGGCACCATAAGCTGATTTCCAGGGGGGGCAAACCTCGTCTAATTGGCACTTTTAATGCTATATAATAGAAATCTCAGAACAAAAATTTAAAAATAAGGCAGCTTCATTTAGCCAGGGGGAATGGTGCCACCCCCCTGCCCCCTTATGGGCGCCCATGATTTACTGAATCACGCAGTGAATCCGAGCCTATAGCAAAGGGCAGCCACCCCTATGCCTGTGCCAGGTTAGTATAGCTACAAAGACGCACCTCCATGGGGAGGGGTTTTGAGCCAAGAGGCTCTTCAAATTTCAAGATCTCTGTGATTTTTCCATTTCCGTTACATACTTTTCATTTAGTTCCCCTGTTTTTTTTTTGGTTTTTTTTTTTCTCATTAATGGTCCATATTCAAAAATAAATTCCTGGCTAGTAGCAGGGGTGCAATTTGCTATAGGGCAGGGGACAACTGTGCCCCAGTTCCCTGCCAAGACCCTGGTCTCTCCAGCTGAAATGCAGCATCTTCAAAAAACTTGTCAAAAATAAACTAGGCCTACGTGAATCAAGCATCCACAGAAAAAGATCAGTTTTAATTAGTGTATATTTCCTTTTATGGTACTATGTGGCTCATTGTTCTTTTTTCAATGTCATTTCCACTTGACTTGGAAAAATTGGCTCTAATATTTCCCCCCCCCCCCCCAAGGTTTTGACGAAATTACGCCACTGGCTAGTAGTAGCACTACAATAAATTATTATAAATCAAAACAGAAAAAATTAATCAGCAACGCCCCAAACTCTAAGCTTGCAAGGGCCTGCAACTAAACAACAGCGATGTATATTTTAAAATTACAGTTAAGACAGTGGAAAAAATGAAGTAGATAAAATGATTTTTGTCTTATAATCCTGAGAAATAAGAATTAGGGGATGAAATCAGGGGGTGAAACAATGTACTGCATTAAACACAAGCGACAGAAACAAAACATTTAACTTCATGACCCGAAACTGTGCAACATTCTGTCCTCTCTTTTTTGAATAGCTAGTACATTTAAAAGAGTCAAATAAAATACGAATTAAAACCTAAGTTAGGTTAACTAGTCTCATTCAATATATTTCAAAGGTATACTCATCCAGCAAATCCATACGCAACTCAGATATAGATTGATAAAAATTATCTAATCCCTATGTTTGAAGTAAGTGTTATGCTTAGTTTATGTGCTTGGTTTGTATGCAATTTTTGTTACAAAAATATATGTTTCATTCTAAATTAATGTATTACAAGATTAAATAAAAGACTAGTGGCAAGCAACTTGCCACTATGCATAAAACTATGCATTCTTTGCCAAACACTAAATACAATTTAGCATCTGGACAATATCCCGTTGCTGTGTGCAGAGAAGGAGAAATAATAAAACCTGGCTTATCGGTTTACAAAAGTTTGTTGTTCCACGCATTCAAACTTCAAAATATCAGACACAGTGGCGTCAATTCATGGAGATTGGGGGG
Organism: Artemia sinica; assembly: GCA_027921565.1. Taxonomy (NCBI): domain Eukaryota; kingdom Metazoa; phylum Arthropoda; class Branchiopoda; order Anostraca; family Artemiidae; genus Artemia; species Artemia sinica. Next base: position 44,460,899 of record CM051265.1, read on the forward strand.
GGAGCCGTATTTTTTAAAATCTAGGAGGGGTTGGGCAATTTTTCATTTTTTTTTTATTTGATTTCAATGAAACCATAAAATGTACTTTTTAGAATCCGTGGGGGAGGGAAGATCTAAGGGCCAATTGCCCCCGCTCTTTCCCTCCAATTGACAACCCTGGCCAGAAGAACGGTGCAGGTGAACATACCATACATCGTGGTTTAAATAGAGTCGGCAACAGCATAAGCTTTCATACCTATACCAAGCAATAGCTCTTAAACTGCTGCGTTTTTAAGAAAGATTTCAAAGTACACTGGTGCATTTTATTATACCTGTTTGTGCATGTTTTGCAGCAAAGAAACTCATGGAGTAGACTGTGGTTTCAAAAAACTGAGCTTGACAAAAGAAATGCAGATAATTGGTACTTTTTGGGGAGATGATCGTGTCATAGAATGTATGACAGGAAGTGATCTAGCGGTCTTTGAAGCCTTGCACCATTGCAATTGCTATATTTAAATGACAATTTGACACACATTGAGTGTAGTGCTAGTTTTAAAAGAAGATTCAAGGGTTAAGGATAACATGAAAATGTAGAAACCCAACTGCTCCGTTCAGTTCAGTTCATTTAACATCAAAAATACATTTAACTAGTATTCCAATACCTGCCCCAAGAAAGATACAAAAAGTACTTGCGACTGGGCGGGTATATACAACTCATCTACTGACTAATAATTAACTATAAATAAAGGAGAAACAAATAATAATAAAAAACAAAAAAAGCACTTGCGACTGGCTGGGTACATACAACTCATCTACTAACTAATAATTAACTATAAACAAAGTAACAACAAATAATAATAAAAAAAAAAAAAAAAAAAAAATGAACCTTAACCTAACAAGTAATTTTTTAATTTATTTTTAAATAAACCCAGGTGCTCAGCCACCCGAATGCTCTCAGGAACAGAGTTCCACACATTAGGTCCGGAAAATCTAGTATGGAAGCTGGCCCTGGTGCCACTTCTATTCGGAACAATGAAGTCACTAGCATGACCAGTTTCATAATGGTGCAAAGACCTATTATCACTAAAATAATCCCAAAAAACCTCTGGACTAATATTACTCCAGCATTGATAGGCAAAAATTCCTATTTGGTAGTCCCGTAGCTGTCCTACATTCAACTCTTGTAACTTATTGAAGCAAGCTGAAGTGTTATGGACACCTTCAATATACCCACTAATTAGATGCATTGCTTTATTTTGAAGAGTCTGAACACGTTTAAAATTCACATAAAAATTGCTTGCCCATAACATACAGCCATACGAAGCATATGGATGAATCAAAGAATGGTATAAAAGCAATAGACTGGGGTAAAAAATTTTTAAAACGACGAATCACTCCAAGGCCACGTGCAATCTTTGTTGCGACAACATCACTGTGGCGTTTCCACAAAAAATTACAATCAATATAAAAACCTAAGTACCTAATTTCCTGAACTTGAACTACAGGCTTATTATTAAACAGAATTCTACCATCAATATCACTGGGCTTGCCTACTCTAGAATATACAATAAAATTAGTCTTAGTAACATTTACTGATAACAAACTCAAACTAGTAAACACATGGAAATTTCTCAGAACACAATTCACTTTCGACACAAGACTATCCAAACAACGATTAGAAAAAGTAAGAGCAGTGTCATCAGCAAATGACGTCAAGCAACAATCTGGAAGATAAAACCTCATACTATCCACATAAACCAGATACTGAAGTGGGCCAAGGACCGATCCCTGTGGCACACCACACGACACTTGATAAGGGGAAGAAATACATCATCAATCATCACTTTAACAGACCTCCCACACAAATAACTTTCAAACCACTTCAAATTCACTCGTTTAATACCTAAGCATTCTAATCTTTGCAATAAAATTTTAAAATCTACCGTGTCAAATTCTTTCCTAAAATCAAAAAATACTGTTAGAGGGATTTCACCATTTTCCAAACAATTGTTTACAAAATCAGCAAGATGAATGGCAGCATGACTAGTGGAATGACCTTTTCGAAACCCGAATTGGGTGTAACTGAGTAGGCTATGTTTCATGAGATGGTCATATAGACGGCGATAAATCACTTTTTCCAAAATTTTTGACAATAAAGGCAGTATCGATATTGGTTTCCAGTTTCCGGCATCTTACCTGGCACCCCCTTTGTAAAGCGGGATAACTTTAGATTGCTTCAACGCTTCTGGAAAGGTCCCTGTTTCTATAGATAAGTTAATAACATGGAGAATACATGGTAGTATATACGTTAAAACAGCTTTAGAAGTTCTCAGATTCACCCCATCTATCCCAGCAGAATTCGATTTTATATTTTTCACTATTTTAATCACTTCATCACTTGTGCACTTTTCAAGCTGGAGTTCAACAGTATCTCCACGAGATTCCACGAATTCCTCGCTAAGAAAATTTTCTCTGTCACACCTTAGGCTCTCTTGAACAGACGAGCCAACCTGAGAATAAAACTGGCCAAAATAATACACGACTACGTTCTTACCACTCACATAACTTCCATTTATATTAATGCAAGGCGACTGACTACTTTTCCGATTTCCCATAAACTCATTAATAACCTGCCATGTGGCTTTGGTTTCTCCCTTACTATCAGAAAACTAATCTTCAAAATACTTGTTCTTTGCTTGCCTTCTCATACTCTTCACCTTATTTCTCACTGGCATAACAGTCGTAGGTGTCTGGATATTCCGAGCAGCGTTCAAAAGTGTAAAACGGTTTACAGACAACAACTGTTCTTTCTGGACATTTACACCCATTTTCTTCACTATATCAAGAACAGTAGTACCCAGGTCATTTTCGGGGTCCTGCTTCACTCCATAAAAAAACTAAAGAAACAAGTAAACACTCCTTTTCGTGTTCATCCAACTTTTCCTCTATAGAAGCCACCCAAAGCTCTAATGACTGAATCTGGCTATCCAGAGATGAAAACAGTTTTTCTATTTTCTCGAACTTTATGTTGTATTCTAGAGTGATTGAATCATATATATCCGAAACAATCATTTCAGGGTTCAGACCGGCTTGTTGCAATGAGCCTCCTACTCCTGTCACGGAAACCACTTTTTCCTGAACTATTTTTTCTTTTTTTTTTACTAGGCCAAATTTCAGCTTTGTAACTTCATCTTGGGCTAAAGTAAGTTGCTTTCGGATTGCAGATCATTCGCTCAAAGCAGTTAAATCAGTACCCGCGCCTTTCGCAGTTTTCTTTTTCATAAACTGATAGTAAAGATCCAGAGAAGATTCACACTCACGAAAAGCATGATTAACGCCCTTAGCGGTTTTTTTCGAAGCTTCGGCATAATTTCCACTATATGAAAGAAGATTCTCTTCCACCACAGTCTGAAAGTCATGGGACTTGTAGCAAAAAATAATGCATTTTGGCATAGACTCTTTTTGGTTTGTTATGTTAACAATCCGGACTGGCCAGAGGGGATGTCCCTTGAACTGAGCTACCGCTAAATCTCCCTTCTGAAACTGTACCATGATGAAAAAAAAAATCCAATAAACCGAAAATAGACTCATCTTTAGCGGGCAGGGTCACGTAATGCGGAGGCAGACACTCTTGTTAGAGAGGGCCCGGTGGAACGTGGTGGCCTGTCAGTTTTTTTCACCGTACTCCGACATCCCAAATTTCTGCATTCAAATTATCCAAATCAAATTATCCGTATTAAAAAGGAAAAACTGCCACTGCTATGACGTTATCTGGCAAACATCCAAATTGCACAACTTCTGTAATCACTGAGTTAATTCAAGGTTAAAGAATAAGTTCAAACAATTCAAAAGTTCAAACAGGTGTATTCCCTTTCGGTATCTGGATATGATGATGGAAACTTTGGAAGAACCCGGGACCTAGAAGATTTTTGCTAAAATCCTTTCCTCGACTTCAAAGGTTTAGCTTTCCCGATGAGTGGTTTAATATTAATTTGTTGATCTTACGCTCGACCCTCTCTTTAAACTTCATTCTTCAAAAACTGCTTTAAAGGCGTTACTACTACTACTAACAACTCACTGCAGTACCAAACCACCTAAGACCAACACATCTGCACACGTTCCTTCTCTATTCCAATCTATTCAAAGCTTCACTCTGCCCCAGCTCCCTTGAAGCTCCAATTACCGTCAAATCCATATTTACGACCTCTTTCTCCCGCATTCGGGAATTACCTGCTTGTTCTTCTTTTCCCAGATGGATGGTTAAAAAGCACTATCTTTGAAAATCTGTCATCCCTCATCCATAAAACGTGCCTTAATCATCTTAACCTTTCTTTCATTGTAGTCCTAGAAAGTGGAGCCGAATCACATTTTTTGAACAGCTTATTGTTTAATTGACAGTCAGTCGAACGAGTTAATAAGATTATCCTTAGACAATTACTTTGGAAAACATTTCACAAATCTTCCTCGGCCTTTCGAAGCACCCACGCTTCAGAACCGTATTTGTCGCTATTTTGTTGCCGTCACTTCCAATATTTTAATCTCAGATTGCATACTTATCGTCCTATTCTTCTGAGTTTTTCCAACTGTGAAAAAAATCCTGAGCCTTGGCTATTAATATTTTATTTTATGTTTATCTACTAAACGGAAGACACTGATAAAAAAAAACTAAGCAATAGTACTTCGGCTATATGACCAACAGACATCCTCAGATATGCAAAAGAAAGACTAAAAGAAGAAAACCAATTAAGAATCTAGCTCGTGATATAAAAAATCTCCTTTAAAAATCTACCATTCAGAAATGGGTTATGGTTTTGATTTCATCAATCAAATCAACAAACAATTCAACTTAATCAGCTTGATATACGGTGAAATCGCCTTTTCGTCAAGCCTTGATTCAATTCTAAGACAATGCAGTTTTGATTACTGGCTTCCGCGCTTTGCAGTGTTGCACAATTTATTTATTCGGACATTTATCATTATGGCATAAACCTAAAACAACGCTATAGGCGTGGCTTTTTTATTTGACCTTTCAGATTTGACTATCTTCCGTGAAAATCAAATGTTCCAGAAATAAAAGGTTATTTAAGAATTAGGAAAGTTATACCTGTCACGCACCTCAAATAAGACCTTGAATTATAAAGTAATTCCTTGTATTGTTCTATGGTAGGAATTTGAGTCAAATAAATTATTAAGATTAACAGTCAGTCAAAACTGTATCTAAATTTTTGAGGAATTACTTTGTTGTTTCACTGATAATTCAAAGCAGAATCCTTTGCTCTCAATATGGTTTAACGTACCACAATTCAGCTGAAAACTCGAAATTAAAAATTATTTGACTTGGGTTTGTATAGTCTGCCAAATTCAAAAAACTGTCCATTTAATCTAATTTTCAGTAGTGTGGCCTTATGGAAGGGAATGAGGAATTGAGGGCAGCAACAGCACATTGATTTGTGGCCAAGATTTTTCAGTATAAGAAATTTGTGGAAATTAATTTAGTTTTACTGTTTAAAAAACATTATTTTAGTCACCGTTTCTTCCCTTTTAAATTAATTTTCTTCCAGTGTATAGATAAAACAGTTGACTAAACAAAACATTCCGTTGAAAATATCTGTTTAGTTTACAGTATAGCACAAATGACACTCTTAAACTTTGGGGATTTCATGGCTGGCAATCCCGCCCTTATCTGAGGTAGCTGGTGCTTGTTTTAAGTTTGGCTGCTTTGTTCGTTTTAAAATCTGTTTCTTTCGAGCTTCATTCTTTGTTCGTAATTTCTGCTCGTTTAATGTAGTTTTTACATGTCACGTAATTCTGCTCGTAAAATTTTTGCTCAATTGCAGTGTTGAACTTGTTCTTTATTTTTCGTAGCTAAACTTGTATTTTATTCAAATGTAATCCAACAAAAAGTCACGGTATTTGACAAAACAAATTGGCCAATATGCACTGATTGAGCGACTCTCAACATTTTTGTAAGTGGGACATCATTTTTTTTTCTTTTTGTGCTTAGTGCTATTAAATCCAAAGAGAGAATTTTTAAGAGGTAAAATGACCATCGGCTTTGAATCAATCTTTTAACGTTTGCTTCTTCGTTAAAGCATGTTCGTCAGTTGGTTATGTAATTGCATGATAATGAATAACAATATAATTTATTATGTATTGCTATTTTGAAACTGAAGCCTGCGTTGTAACAACTGTTTAAATTCACGCTGCATACAATACCTTAAACAAATAGCTTACAATAAAGAAAAACTTTTGCAAGAAGAAATAATCTGGAATTTTCTTTTACCGTAATAACTCCAAGCATTTTACCAAATTACCTTGGAAATATTTTACTGTGTCATGTTGTCCGTAATAGTATAATTCAAGCGATTTTAACATTTTTCTATAAGGAAATTTATTCATGTCTTTTCTTGCAAACATTCGTGTCTTTTCTGCAAAATAGGTAGCTATTTGACATCTTAATTACACGAAATTGCCGGATCTGTTAGACTTAGAACTTGACTTTGTTAATATGAAAATACCTTCAAAACCAGTCAGCATGGTATATCCATTATAAAATAACCACAGCCGTGAGGGTCATCAGACGTCTTAATATTGATCTTATTAGTTGAAGTGCACTCGCAAACACAAGAGCAAGGTAATATGTGTTCAATCACGCTTTGATCCCTTTGATAGATACTCAATTAAGTTCATTGATAAAAAAGTAGAAAATGACGCATTAAACATAATAGTAAGGTAATTGGAGATTCTCAGTCTTCGGAATTAAATGTGTCTAAAATTTTATTTCTTTGTCATATGTACCTGGTTTGGGAGAGAAGCTTAAACGAATTTTGTGTAATTATAATATTGACATATGTTTCCAATCAGTGAGACCAATAGGTAGTTTCCTTAATTCTGGGAAAGATTTAACCCGGGGAAGTTTAGTAATCTTGTGTTTTTAGAAGCTTGTCCTGAGCTCAGGGGTTCGAATCCTGGTCTCGCTGGTTATTTGCTTTGGAACGGGGGTCAATGGTGTGACCCTGTAAGCTTAGCCATAGTCGACCCAGCTTTAAATGGGTACCTGGAGAAATCTGGGGGAAAACACGGGAAACGTCGGATGGTTTGCTCCCAACCAAGCATTGCACTCCCGGCCGAAGGCATTGAATCGGGAGATCGGTACCTGCGCAACGCAGACCTTTGGTCAGCAAGCGAAAAAGTTTTTTTTAAGTTTAGTAAGGAGGGTGTATAAGATTCCTTGTGATGTGTATAAGATTCCTGGTGGGGTGTATAAGATTCCTTGTAAAACTTCCCTTGCGGGAAGTTTTATATTGGTAGGACTCACCAACACTTTCTTGAAAGATTTATTGAGCATCGCAACTCAATAGAAAAACTCTACACTTCAACAAGCCTCCTGAAACTTTTGTTTCGACTTTGGCAGAATATATTTTCTTTCATCCTGAACACAATTTGATGAGGCCACGGCTATTTCTAATGATAGAGGTTTTTCTCAGTGGGCGAGGGAGGCTATAGAAATAAAAAAACATATGTTTGCCAATCATAGGCAGCGCAATTGCGCTGCCTAAGTAAAGAACGATGTTGCCACTATGTATTATTTTTTTTCTCCATACCCGGGCACTTTATATCAAAGATGTTGTCGTAGAAATTTCGAAAAGGGCCCATTCAATTGGAAATTAGAGTGGCTAGTGCCCTATTTAACAGTCGAAAGGGATTGGAGGGCAACTAGCCCCCCCCCCCCACGTCCATCATTCCCCCAAACCTATCCAATCAAAATTTCGAGATAGCCATTTTGTTCAGCGTTGTTGATTTCCAGATAGAAATACGTTTTTGAGGAGGACACTCCCCCACAACCCTCGGTGCAAGGGTTTTAAGTTATGCCCTGAGGGCATATAGGAACGATGTTGGTACAATGTAGGCTACTATTTATTATTTTTTTCCTTTAGAGCAGGGCAATTCCTATCGAAGAACTTGTAGAAACTTCGAAAAGGGTTCATTCAGTCCGAAGCTGGAGTGGCTTGTGCCCTTTTTAATAGTCAAAAGTGATTGGAACGCAACTAACACCCCTTCCACGCCCACCATTTCCCGAAACAGATCCAATCAAAATTTTGAGATAGCCATTTTGTTCAGCGTAGTTGATTTCCAAATAGAAATTATGTTTTTTAGGAGGACACTCCCCCAGGGCCTTCAGGGCAAGGGTTTTAAGTTATGCTTTGGGGGCATATAAGGTTTTTATAGAAGGCGTTGTCGTAGAAACTTCAAAAAAGGCTTATTCGATTGGAAATTCAAAGGGCTAATGCCTTTTTTAATAGTCGAAAGTGATTGGAGGGCAACTAGCCCCCCTCCCTAAGCCCATCATTCCCCCAAACACATCCAATCAAAATTTTGAGATAGCCATTTTTTTCAGAATAGTTGATTTCCAAATAGAAAATATGAGTACGGACCTATCATGAGTTCGTGACAGGACTCCATATATGGGCATAGAATCCATCTAAGTGTATTGATCCACGAAGGGGACTAGGTTTCTGGGAAATTGATTGCATAATCGAAGGGGACTAGATTTCTGGGAAATTGATTGCATAATCGAAGGGGACTAGATTTCTGGGAAATTAATCACATAATTGCTGGATTATTGATCTTGCCTAACCGGACAGGGTCAATGACACCTCTTTCAAGGTCAATTTGTTTGTTGTTTTCTTTGAATGTCAACATAAGTTCACATCAACAATTGCTGGATTTTCGAGTCTAACGGGACAGGGTCAATGACACCTCTTTCAAGGTCAATTTATTTGTTGTTTTCTTTGAATGTCAACATAAGTTCACATCAACAATTGCTGGATTATTGAGTCTAACGGGACAGGGTCAATAACATCTCTTTCAAGGTCAATTTGTTTGTTGTTTTCTTGGATGTCAACATAAGTTCACATCAACAATTGCTGGATTATCGAGTCTAACGGGACAGGGTCAATGACACCTCTTTCAAGGTCAATTTGTTTGTTGTTTTCTTGGATGTCAACATAAGTTCACATCAACAATTGCTGGATTATCGAGTCTAACGGGACAAGATCACGTGTCTCTTTCTAAGCCAATCAGGGAGTCAGAAATTTTAACGGGACAGGATTGCAGAGAATATAAGGAAAGGATTTTTGTTATAGTTTTTATTAGTGTGTGAATAGAATTCAAGGAGTGAGAAAAGTTTGAATTTACTCATTAGGATATATTTGTAATAATGAGTGGAATGTGTACACTATTAGAAGTTTATAGTGGAGTTGGTAGCAATGATACAAGAGCACCAAACATTGTGGTGGAAATCACGAGAGGATCACGGCTTTGTCTGGAGTGGGATGAAGCATATGCAAGATATGTGATATCTTTGAGCAAACTTAAAATGGAGGAGCAATTATGCTTCGCTGCAAAAGTTGATATAGTGCATGTGAATAGAGTTCAAAGTGCTTTAAGTGCATTAGTGAAGCATATCGAAGATAGTAAGCTATATCGGTAATTGTACATGTGTAATATTATTGTTATAATTATACAATAAAATTGTTTCGTAATCGAAAATGTCCCTTTTTTTTGTTAGATTAAGTAGAACGAATCATGGTCAGTCTAGAGTCAGCAGTGAGAGTGATAGGATTGAAAAATGAATAAATTTAAGAAAGAGAGAATTAGATCGAATCTTGTGATTATGGAAAAACATTTGATTTTGGATGATAATTTTCTCGAGTTATCCCTTCAACAAAAGATATTCTCACAGGGAACACTTGACAATATAATGAAAACTGATTCTCCCCGGTTGGACTATTGTATGAAGCTTTGTCGATGTGACTCAAATGCTTATACTCAATTTATTGATATATTAATCGAAACAAAGCAGAATAATATCGTGGCTATACTTTTGAAAACATTGCAATATATTCATTGTAGATGCCCCCCCCCCCATTCAAAAGAGGTAGCGTCACAGAGTTACTCCTCTCCCATTCCCCCCTCTGAATTTATCGAATGAAGATCAGTTTCGTTTTAGCAGTGAGAGAGTTGACATCGGAAACCAAAAACGTTCTATACATGTCCACTATGCATGTACACTCTTGGCAGTTGGTCATCATGTGAGAATTGTACAATTATTGATGACTATAATGAAAAGTGCAAATTATGTAATCCTTGTATATTACAAAGAGGATATGTAGTACAAATTAAAGGATGTAATTCATGTCTTGAAGAGATTTGTGACTCTCACCTTAGAGGACATCTGTGCTCCAATTGCCACTATGGCAAATGCGATCAGTGGGAGAATACTTACCCCGGTATTGGAAAGAACCCCAAACCTGATTTTAGTTTATTTCTATGAGATTGGTATCGTCGTGGATTTAAATTATTTTGGGAGGAAGATTCAGGTCTACGATTCAAGTGTTGGGGTAACAAGACAATTTGATTTCTACGTCATCGTTGTGACGACACTGCCTATTATGACTATAAACCTAGTGATTTTTATTTGGCAGTTACCGAATGTGATTCACCAGTTGAAAACACTGTATGTGATATTGCCTCAAATGACAGATTGAAACACGTGATTTTCATAATATGAATGCAAATAGTATCATTGACTGTACAAAGAGATATGACAAGAGTGAAGTTACATTATACTGTAGAAAATGTGACCCTGACTTTGCAGCCAATCAAGATCAATATACAGTGATTTCAAATGATCTACCGGCATTAGTGGTTCACGACAGTTGCCTATACACCGAAGAAGAAGAAATCTAAAGTGAAGAATAAAGACATTGTTGTATATAAATTTTTCATTTATTAATAAACAAATCCACATACATTTTTTAAGAACTTTACTCGTAGAGCACTAAAACCAATATTATACAGGTCTGAGAGGATATTTTCCACCATAAAGTCGTTTAGACATGGATTGTCTACATAAATGTCGAGAAACTGCTTGTAAGTATAGCCGCGACATCGGAACACAAAATATAGTAGTGCATGGAAGCCACAGCTTTTAGTCATCAGATCCTGCACTCTCTTCTGATTTTGAATAATAGCTTTCCCACTGCTCTCAACATAGTTGCGGATGTGTGGAGTATAAAATGTATAGGGTAGGCCAAGAGGATAAAAAAAATTCTATACTCTTCATTGTTTGAAAGATGCACAACCAATGACCCGTCTGCACAGTCGATGGACTGCTATTAACAATGATTAGGGTATTGTTGGCACTTTGAATTTTTCCAAGAAAGTCCGAGGGCAGAAAATAGGATCTGTATTTGGACATGTAGGGGTCCATATTAAATACATTGGTTATTTGACTGGTGTTCATGGTGCCAAGTCTAGTAGAACACTGCCTTCGAGAGTGATTTCCCAATAGGTTTCATATTGATTTAGTGAGATTAGTGCGATACTCTCTGGTAATGGGTCGGCAAATGTACACTCTAAACGCACACTCCCCGTACGTACTATACTCATATCCTGGGTGCCAGACAAATCCAATACAATGATACCATGTGTTTTAGCAAACATTTCTTCGGTTATACCATTTTCAAATAGTTGTGAATAATAATCTAGGGTTTGCATGGTCAACTCATACAATGTCCTATAGGATTTATCAAAAGATATATTGTAGAGTGGGATTCCATTTACTTTGCAGACAAGAGATGAAAGCCCAAACATTTCAAATTTATGTGGACATCCAGTCCACGATCCTATTGCACTAGCGCTCTTCACAAAGGCCGAAGCGAGTTTTGACGGAATTTCACCATTGATAAAGGATGAGTCGGTGAAGGTGCGTGAGCCTGTGGCAATATGACGCTGATTGGTGATTGTATGAGGAACAAGTAATTTAATATTATTTCTACTGGCTCTCAGTTCTTCCACTGCCAAATCAATAGAACTCACAACCTGTTGTTTGCGTACATGTAGTATTGCCGAGGTGAGGGAGAGAGTTACATCAGGATTGGCAGCAAGTTCCTTTCGTAATATGAAATTGGATGGTGCAAGTGTTAATTTTATATCCACTTTAATATTGGGTCGCAGCCATTGAGGTATATTATATATTTCATGATATATTTTTCCAACTAGATGTAATTCACTAGTTGTAGCATTTTTAAGTGCATCTATACTATCAGTATTAGTAATATATTCATATCCATTGGAAGTGCCTCTCAATTCCTTGTATGACTTGGGTGTCATCAGCATGAATTGCATATAGCTTGTAAAATTTGAGAGATTTGTGCTTGTGCTCACCAACGTGCCATTTACGTAGACACTGATTTGACGAAATAAATTATGTAATATACAATTTTCATAAGATATTCCATCGGCAAGAATTGGCAATGTATTATCGGATTTCCGGACTTTCATTCGTAAATCTATAATTGTCGAAGACATGTCCATAAAGTAGTCTTCGTTGGAATAAATTTGAAAGTGGATATTATCGGAGAGGGGTTGTTGTGGATAAAATTGTTCATAGTATCCATGTTTTACACTCACATCAACATTTTCTGCATTGAATAGATTCAATGAGGAGGTGATTGAAGGTTGGGAATCCTTATGCATTAGATATGACATCTTAGGAAAATAAATCTAGTTTTGATCTAACAATTCTCTTCCTGGGGCTACTTCTTCTGTTTACAGTGCATGTCGGCTTTTTCCTTCTTTTCTTTGACAGGGGTGATGTCTTTTGTTTCTGACCTCAGTAGAGACTGATGAGTGATGCACCGTTTCTCCACCTTTTTAAACCTTTTCCATTTTGTTTTAATCTCTCACCAAGGGTTCGCGCACTGGACCTAAGATTTTCCGAAGCATTTTTTTTAAATCCTTGCCAGAGCTCCAATCGTATAGTGTAGAGGATGCAAAATCTGTCGCAGCCGGTACAATATATTTTCTAGCCAGAGGTAGTGCAGAGCGAAACAGCTTAGCAAACCAACTGCCAAGACCATAGCCAGACATTGACGAGCGACCTTTGTAATAGTCCATTCCATTGCCCTGTTGTCTTGGGCCAAGAGTATTAACATAACAGTCAATATCAGGACAAATGAATACCACTTTTCTATTAGACATTTTGTTTTTGTTGAAAGATGGGTCGAAAATGGCATGTAATCACAGCCAAACCTTTTGATATTGCCAGGGGATCAACTAATTCAGTTCTTAGTGTTAACTGACAGAGTTCCAAATAGGAAGTGTTTACGGGGCTATACTGAAGATGCTTTATATTGTAGTGGTGAATATGTTCTTGATTCGTTTTTCGTTCAAGAACTCGTAGGAGGGGAACATTGCTATTGCCAACCCGGGATGTTTCAACAAATGAAGCGTAGAGAAATATACAAGTGTCCGTGGAGAAGACAGGCGGATAGTCAGCCAAAATAAAATTAGTGTTTCCAGCACTTTTACCATTGATTATATTGAGCTTAAAGCCAAGAACATCTTTCATACTATCATTGAGAATAACCTTTTCATTGGCAATGGGTGAACTAATGTAGATCTTGCCCTCCTCCTTTGAATAGTTGAAATGAAAAGCTCCTTTTTTACGAGCGGAAATTCTTTTATTGATAGAACGACATAAATCATTCATACAGGTGAGTTCTTGGTAGGGTAATTCAGTATATGGATAATTCATCCAATTGATCTTTTGAATCGGTTCTTGATCACCTGAGGGTGGCGGCCAATCATAGGGTCTAATTTTTATATCATATTTGCGATCCTTTCTCAGGATATCATATGTATTTTTGAGAATACAGTCGACAAGAGCCACTTCATACGCACCGTCGAATTTGATGGTGGGGGAGAGTTTCGTCCAAAAATCACTTGTTCTATTCAAATCATTGTAGAGAGGATCGGAAACATTGGACATGAAAGTCACATAAAAATCATTGGGCATTTTTAATGTCTTCAACACTGACCCAAAGATCAAAATCAGAGTTGTATCCTTGCCAGCGAACAAGCAACTATCTCTTGCCCCTGCGAGTACGACTCTTTAATATCTTTTCAATTTGATAAATTTCACTAGTGTTTCTAACTTTTTGCAGTTCATATTCATAAAAACCGCCGAGAATCTCATCATCTTTGGTGTCTCGCAGTCGATATGTCGTGGGTGTAGTGTCTAGGATTTTGGACACTTTAAAAGTTCAGTGCTCCATAAATGATTCCCCTTTTTAAAAATATTGGTGGTTCGGTTAATTCGAACAGTATCACCAACATTGAATTTCTTCTTCACATTTTTTTCTTTTCACTGGAATATTGCTTAAGAAAAACATCAAATGTATTTTCACTGCAATGAACTTCCCGAGGGCTTGAGTTGGACAGGAATCGATGGGGTCGTTGGTTGTATATTTGCATGATTTTATCTAAATCATGAATAAAAGCAGCAGTATTTTTCAGTGTACAATATGTTGAAATTAATAGACGAATCGTTCTTATCAATCGTTCAGCCAATTTAGCCTTTATCGGGCTGTGACTATGATAAAATGTTGTATTAGATTTCAATAGAACCTCTTACAAATGAGGATTAACAAATTCACTGCCGCGATCCGATTGAATTTTTCTATAGCAATCCTGTTCAAGAATACTTTCTAAAGCATGAGCAACTTCAACACCTCTCTTTGATTGCAATGGAATGGCATAGGCATAGCGACTAAAGACACTGATTGTCACTAGAATATATTTTTAGGGTGTATTGTGACGTCGTTGAATCGCGTCTAAAGTTAAAAGATCAATTTGCATTATATGAAGAGGGAAGAAGGCCTTAGTTTGTCGATATTGTTTGCCACGAATCCTGTGATTCCGATGCAGTATGTAACTCGGTTCATTTTCTAGATACTCTTTTGCTTTTTTAATTTGCTGCCATCTATGTCAGAGACAACTTTAGAAAGCGTTGTGGGGGAACTTAGACTTCCCGCTTCACCAATATTTTCATAGACATGTTTCAGAACTTCATCCATTTTGAACGCAAATACGTAGTGTAATGTCCACTCCCCTTTTGCACACTGGTGAACGAATCAATCCGTCGTCGCTTTTGTCTAGCCACCATCGTTGGTGTTATAAAATCATTGCTACTGCTGCTAGTATTTTCCATGATTGAATCTTCTTCTTTTTTAAATGGTGGTGTTGGGGTTGTTGAAGGAAAATATTCTCTTAGTTTCTTTAAAATTTGCTTATTGCCAATAAGACTTTTGGGGAAGTTTGATGCATTTAGAAAGGTGCATAGATTATTGTCAAATGATGAAAGTCCTTTACGATTCGTCACCATATCACAAATTAAATCAACGAGATTATAACTTTTCCCCTGAATTATATTTCGTTTCCCTGTGCTATCGACTTGAACTTGATCACCACCAGTTTCCAACGTGAGATATGCTAATACTCTTTTACTCTATTCTCGATAGGTCACTGGCAATAGGTTTCCAATTGTTGTCACTATTGAATTCAATTCCTTCTCCCTTTGATTGTGCAGAATCTTGAGGAGATGTTTCCTGTTTCGGGGGATCTGTGACCATGGCAGTGGATCTCTCACGATAAGGTCTATGTTTGTTCACACGTCGCAATACATCTTGAAGTAAAACTAGCTTTTTATCATCGGCAATATTCTCATCATTAATGAATTTGCTTAGATTTTCTTCAAAATGTTCCACGGGTGAGAGGACCAGTTCAAATGGTGTCAATTTATAGGGTTTAGCCATCTAGAGAAAACTGTTTACAAGTCCTGCAATTATTGGCAGTAAAAGTGTAAAAAGCTACCACCCGCTTGAAGGAGACATTTTCTTTTAAAAATTTTTCCCTTGTTTTTGCAAGCCAAGGCACGTACAGTGGAACGATGTTGCTTTGTCTGTTGTCTAACACCTTCTGGCAAGTGTACATTGTCCTCAGTTAAATTTAAACAAAGTTCAGATATTAGATTAAAGAAATCATTGTCAACACCATGTTTGAGTATGGCCTTCCTGAGTGGAGGTTTTGAAGTGCATAAAACGGAAAATAAATGCCGTTGTTCGTGTAGTTACTTCAGTGTCATGATGGCAACTAATAGCCTTTTCTACTGTTCACCGGAAGATATACAGTAATTTCTTTGTCGAAAATATCAGTGACTACACGTAGATCCTCGGGTGTGCTCTGATTAAGATCTAGAAAAATATAGCCGTAGGGCTTATTTGTCGCCTGAGTGTACGCTGACAGCAGAAATTTGGGGGCACCTGGATATATTTGCTTATTGAGAGTTATTAGCGAGCTAGGATCACGAACAACTCGGTAGATAATATAGATGGTGCAATCCAAAGCAAGGGTTCTCATACATTTGCTCTGATGAAACAGATTGTGTAGAACTAGGGTTATGGAAATGTGTTCATGATGAGAGCGAACAGTAAACAGCTGTAGGATTTCCTGTGAGAACTGTTCAATTGATTCAGCCAAATCATCAATAATCAACCACGAGTTTGGTTTAATACTATTGAAAACATCAAGTCCCCGTATGAATTGTATTGGCATGGATGTGGCAATAGCTTCTATTTGATCGTAGGACTCCTGCCAAATACTATATCAGTAATAAATTTTCTTTGGTTTTTCCAAAAACATTTTATTACAATTTTGAATTATTTTAGCTAAAAGTATCGTTTTCCCCGACATTGATGGACCACACAGAAACGATATGAATGGTGTTTTAAATTGATACATACTGCTGCTGACAACAGTCGGACTACAACTAACTGTAAACCATACTTGTCCAATGAATAAGTAATAATAATTTTCCCATAGATCTATCTACGTTAACAAGAACAACAAAAACAATATTTCATTAATTTATTAACATAAAAACACTTTTCTGTTCAGCAAGAACAACATTTATTATCATAAACACTTTTTTGTACAGCAAGAACAACAACTCTATTTGTACAACAACATTTTTTCACTTATTGAAAAAAAAACACTTTTTTTACAAGAACAAAAACAATATTTATTAACAAGAACAACAACAACAATATTTATTATCAAAAACACTTTTTTTGTTCAACAAGATAAACACTATATGTACAACTAGGGTGAACATTTATTGTCATAAAAAAACACTTTTTTTGTATATGAAGAACAACACTATTTGTACACACACACACACATTTTGTACAACAATAACACTTATTGACATAAAAACAACACGAATATGAATAGCACAGTTGAACACTATTAATTTAAAGGATACCCTCCACCCCTCCGGGGAGCCGCGGGCCGAAGGAATGTGGCTGGTGCCCCCCCCCCCCCCCACCCCGCGGGGTTGCTGTGGAAAAACTGTATACAATAGTCACCGTCGCTGCTGTAGCAGGTTAGGTTTGAGTATTTAAGTTAATTTATCAGGTGAGGTTAGGTTGGGTTAGGTTAGGTTAATTTAATTCATCCAGACCAAGTTGATTGCGATAGTCTACACATTCAACCCGGTCTGAAATTCTATAGTGACCGCGGGGGAGTACATTTACACCATTCTCGAGCACAAAGACTTTGTCAGATATACAAGACATTGCATTATTTTCAACTCTAAGAGTATAATTTTTATGCTGCAGAGAGCGAATTGCAAGCACTTGTGCTCTCGGCACTAGACTTCTTTCTACACAGTTTCTGTAGACACTCATGTTCAAATTGTTTTTTACAAAATGTGTAGGCACCCCTTTACAAGCCTGTTTTACATCTTTGTTGTGAGTTTCTACGCAATAAACTTTAGGAACCGGGAACACCCCATTGGATATTAAATCGCTCCCCGTCTCTGATTTTAACATGAGTAGCTGATTGGGGGCCTGACGTTTCACCAACTCGGGGTAGAGGGATGCATTCCAGTTAGTGAAATCCATCCGCGAGCTGATGTGTTCCCCATTTTGCATATCATTTAATAGATCCCCGGTTTTTACTTTTAACAGCAGAGAATCTGTATCCCCATAATAAACTTGAACCTCCCCCTCCCTTGGGCATTGTACCTTGCACACATTGTAAAAAAACGACAACATGAGCTTTTTGGAAATTTCAAGTACTGAACTACCTCCCGCTATATTCTTGTTCAGCACCACATTTCTTTTCTTTCTGTGTAGAAGAATCATGCTTGTCTCTATGCTCGTGAACGATGTAAAATTGGGGTCTGCAATAATTCATGCACATTCTTGGGGGTCAGTCACGACGTCACAAAGAGATCTGTTCCGTACTCTTTCACACATTTTGCCAAACGCTGAATTTAAAATAAGCTTGTACATTTCCTTTTCTGCTTTACTTTTTGCCCGAGAGCATTTATTGACAAAGGTATCGATAAACGTCTTCAAATAAGGTTTTTGACTGAATTGCAGGACCCTATGTATTTTTGTGATCTTGAAACCATTGTTCACCATCCAGCGCAAAAGCACACAGTGAACAACGAGATTATGTTTAGGGTCTAGGTCTGCAATCTGTTTCTGTTTGGAGGGGGTCCAGTGCATCCCCATATCCTCAACCAATGATCGATTGTATGGGCTCAGTGAGTCCTTTGTCACTGGTCGATTGATACAGGGGAAAACAAAATCTTTGACAGAATCATGAAGCGCCAATGGAATGTGACCGTCAATTTCAAAGGACCATCCTTGTGGCCCATTGTCCTCGACGGTGTGAATGTCAAGGATCTCACAAGGACTCTCAAGCCATTTATAGTTTCCACACGGCAAAGAGTAGTGAGACATTGCCGAGGGGTACAATGAGTTCATGTCAAGGAAAACTGCATTTGACTTTACTCCAGTGGCTTGTCCGCTTGGATCTATTGTCAAAACACGATCTCCATGAAAAACATACCCCCCCCCCTCATTGATCTTTCTACAAAAAGGTGATGATCCACATCAGTGATCAACCCTATTTCTTTCCTACTAATGTTTAAGATCAAGTCCATCACCAAATGTGGTGTGGAAAAATAATACCCTATATCTAATCCAAATTCTGAATAGATTTGGTCTGTGTTTTTACAGACAATATCTAACAGAGTTAAAACATCACTGGCCAAGTACAGTCTACAATAATCCCACCCATTTTTACAATTACCCTTTGCCCAGACCCTCTTGGCAAATTCGTATTCCTCGGCAGTGCATTCACTGTTGGTGAGTGAATTATAGAAAGCTTCAATTGGAGGTAGTTTCTCTTCGCTTAACCGAGCACCAGAGCAGTAATAGTCGTATGCATATACACCTTTACAGATCAATAGGTCATACGTTTCACCGTCTGGAAAGTGCTGTTTAAGCAAAAGAAAACTATCAACATTGTCGCTTTTCTGCACTTGAATCAATTGACTCAATGCCTTGGGGAAAAACTAAAAGAATCTAAAAACCTGATTTTATTCCTGCACGTATGCCCGTTATTCACTACCTGCCATTTCAACTCGAGAAGCACCAACTTCTCAGCTGATTGGGGGATAATATTATAAGTAAATGAATTGTTTACCCATGGACTATCTACTCCCCCTCCCTCCCTGTGCATACGTTCCAAAGCCGGTAAAATAAATTTTAAATCATAAATTGCGTTGTGAATGAAAACCGGTATAAAAAACTGCTGGCTTACATTCACATTGCATGATTGATGTGCAACCCCTCTAAAATTACTACCCCCAGATGATATTTCCTGCCACAAGTGATTGTGGTCTCTGACTTTCCCCTTCCCCCTAGTCCCCTTCCCCTTAGCCCCCTCTTCAAACTCCCCCTTACAAACCCAGCATATTTTTTTATTTTTAATCGCGAGACGATCCTCTGCAGACAACAACATTGGGTAATGGGTATTTCTCAAACGAGAAATAGCTCCATTTGCGGTGCCAATTAATTTGGTCAGGGCTTTGATCGTGAACTCGTCCTCATCCAACGTCTCGACTATTTCTAACAACTGTATAGTGTTAGAGTTGTCTCTTTGCGCGTGAGCATAGGAAACCACTATGGCCAAATGTTCTTTCATTTGATTCGGAAATCGAGGATCGTTCATATCCACTAGCTTCGCTTCACAGTCCAAAGAGATTTTATTGCTTTGGAGGAGGGTATTTTGGAAATTTTTAAATCTTAAAATGGCCCTATCACCTGAAACCGTTTCCACTGACTGATAGCCATGCCGTATACAATGCTTCATATGATTTTGTAACTTTAATTCAGTCCAAAATCTAGACAGGCATGTCGGACAGTTGAAACGTGTCCCCCTAGTCTTACCCTCCCTCAGAACTCTACTGATGTCTGTAATAGGATTGAAATGGCCAATTGCATTAGGTTCACTAGGTGGTGTGTACAACAACCAAACCCAGTGCTTCACCAATTCAATTGATGGGCCCCTTACCGGGAACAACATTCCCTTTTTATTAGAACGAGCCCCATCTTGAAATTTAGTTTCATACTGGACCACAGTAACGCCGATATTATAATGGTCATTGGCCCTTTCAAAAATATCAATGGATCTTAACGTTACTGGGTATTTTCCCTCTAAACAAGTGAAATCTACGGGGGGAAAATCGGACCCCACCTTCCCATGTACAGCCCAGTATTCTAAATTTGTCTTTGAAGCGTCACGTGCTAGAGGCTCGAATGCTGATATGAGGAAAGCATACATGAAACATTTTTGACCTGTTTCAAAACAGATTCGCTGAACGCCCTCGTAACCCTCTAAATATGGATTATATTTTAAAACCGTACCCTTATCCCTATGCCCCCCTCTTAAAATAAAATCTTTTTTAAATTTAAAAACATTTACGCTTAAATTTTCAACAAAAAGAACCACAGATCCACTCCCATTCTCGTTATAATTTTCGATATGCATAATAATATGGCCTACCCATTCCATAAAAACTGTTTCGTAATTTTCTAAATGCGGGTAGACCACTAGCATCTCGGTATGTACATAATGATAATAGACTTCACTTTTACCCTCATTTAAATAAAATACCTTTAAAACAATTGAAACCTTAATAGCCTCCCTACCACCCCACAACTGAATCTGGTTTTCTAACAGTGCACAAATTTTATCTACATATTCATGGACAATTTCTATAGGGTTAAATATGAAATCCCCCCCCATAAGCGAATTAAATGGATCCCCAAAAGTTGCAGTGTAGACGACTATTGTATTTAATATTGAATTTGATAGCTCGAAGTCTGGAAATGACGTAAATTGTGTATTGTTACCCTCTTGTATATTATCTCCCCCTCCCCCACATTGTTCAACAATAGGATTGTGGGAAGCCATTTCATTTGTTTGAAATCTGTTTGTGTAATCAGTGGGGGGAGGGTTCCCTGTTAATTCCCGTTTAAAATCCTCTAAAAGTTGTAGTGTGTTTGGACTTAGCAAAGGCAAGTCCCCCTGCTCAAGTGTGCTAGGTTCTACATTAAAATAATTACTTAAAAAATCATCAATATCTGACGGTATTTCTAGAGAGTTATCATACCATTCGTTAATTGGGGAATTGTCACAAAAGTCCATAGATGCATCTTCTTCTTCTCCAACTGATGAGGACGGCGACAAGGAATATGGAACCAATGTAATCTATAAAAGAAAATAGCTTATTTTCAAAGTGCCTAATCACCCTATTTTTAAAATTGGATTATTATTTACATTTGTTCTTAAAAACACACTCAGTAGCATTTGGTTTACTTTATATATCCTGAAAGTTCAACCTTAATATAAGATATTTACAATCTAAAACATGACATAGTAGGTTTTGATTTTGTTCAAACAACTCCCCCCAAAAATTTCATATTAATACTCCTTATCTGCTTTGGGAAAAAACGGTGTCTTTACTTGGTTAGAAATGGATAGCCTAACTCATTCAGATCATCCCCTGAAAATAGCTTATTTTCAATGTGTATAAACCAACCTCCTTTGACCTTAGAATTACATTCGTTAATACAAGTCTGTTATTTTCAAGATTTTCTGGAACATGCGATAAAATGGGAACCGTTATGTCTCGCATCTCTTATTGAATGTCCCAAAACCTTGGCAAGTTGTAATTGAAAGTTGTCAACAATATTACGCAAATTAAAATCCACATGTGTAAATGATAAAGGTATAATCTCTGTCCTTCAAATTGAGTTGGGAGAAAAAATCTTTAGCGAAAAAATATCTTTTAATATCTCTGACACACTTTTACAGTGTTGAAAAATGGCGAAAAGAAAGGCCTAAAAAAGTTGGAAGAAATAGGTAGATATTTCTATAACCGGGTAGAAACTAGAGGTAAAAATGCTTACATTTCCAAATTCTGGCTGGACTTGAGTGCCAGATGGACCTGGGAACGTCTGTCGGAGGATGGACGGGGCGGTGACATCACGCTCTTGTGTAACTGGGCCAGCAGTATCAGTGGCTTGCACTGATGTGGCGGCGGCGGCGATGTCACTGGCTTGCACAGATGAGCCAGAGGGGCTCACAATTGCGTGACCAGCCATCCACTCTCTTTTTAGTTTTCGGCCTGGCTGTATTGGTGCCTGCGCAGATGAAACTTGGGCAGGCAGTGCTGGTCCGGAATGGATGTGGATGGCTCTCGATGGGCCATCTATCTCCATTTGTTGCATTGGAGTAGCGCCATTACCCTTAGCTCTCTTTTCAGGAGGAGGCGCGCATTTCTCAAAATTGTCCTTAAAAAGAAGAAAAATTTAGTATACAATAATAACCCCCCGTTACGGAAGAAAAGATAATAGTACCCACCCCTTCCCCCCTTCAGCAAAGCAAAAGTAAAATTCGCGAGGAAGAAGCTAGGCTTAGAAATCAAACGTTTTTATTACACAACTTGTGAGAAATAAACCTTGACAATCAGTAGCTCATATTTTTACCATTTAGGGAAAAAATTAAATACACTCCTTGTTGAAGAAAAGATAGTTATGAAAGCCTCTTAAACTATTAATCATCTAAAGAGTAGATAAAATCCATGAATTCGAAAATAAGAGCATTTAGATTGCCCCATCCCCTCCTTTCCAGGAAGATAAAACTTTGAAGATTTGACTAAAACATTATTTGCTTTCATCAAAGTCATTTGAAAATAGAACACTCCTCTCATTAGGTATAATTGTCTGCAAAAGCAATCTTTTTCTGTTCTGTTAATAAAGGATGTATTTCGTTTAGAGTGCAAGAGACATAGATCTAATTTTACCAACCCCCCCCCCCCTAAATTAAAGATTTTGCATTCTAGCCTAATACTATCATAGTTAAAAAGCATAGTTTTCACCCCCTCCCCCCTGAGAATATAAAAGACACTTTATGGAAAGAAAGCTATAGAAAAAGGAATAATATACACTCTAAAGGACTCTTTGCATCTGACATTTACATAATTTCCATGTCCTAAAAATAACTCTTAATTCGTTTCCCTTTCCCAGGTCGTCTATAATTATGCGAGCCCGTAATCTTAATAATTTCTATGTGTTGCGACCACCCTTTGTTTTTCATAATTTATATAATGCGCGTGCGAAGGTTGTTTACTAAAATCTCCCCACTCAAGATATAATCACATACAGTTTTTGTCTATGTCGCGAGTGTACCGATTCTGTTGGTCATAAATACATGTGAAAAGACAATTTGAGAAGCTACTTCAAATGAAAGAATTAAATGGTGATGAATGGTGGGAGGAGGGGTCTACATGGTAAAAAAGAGCGAATTTTACGCTTTCTATCAACTATAAACATCTCATAGTTGGAGTTTGTATTGGGGGGAGGGGGGTATACCCTGAATTTGAATAAACTGGAGGGGGACTATGTAAAATGATTTTATTTGGAAATAAACTAAGAAAATTTACTAAACAGAACTCACATTATAAATCGATATAGTCAAAGCTTCCAAGTCAACAATATTTAATACTCTATCCATGGTGGCTTGAGACTGTATGATAATTTAACCACAACGCCTGTCCGTTATATACAAAATCTCAAGGGCGAATTGTGATGTAATGGGAAACCTTACGTAACTTCCTGATTGGCTTAGAAAGAGACACGTGATCTTGTTCCCGTTAGCGGATCAATAACATTTGGAAACAACAAACAAATTAACCTAGAAAGAGATGTCATTGACCTTGTCCCGTTAAACTCGATAATCCAGCAATTGTTGATGTGAACTTATGTTGACATTCAAAGAAAACAACAAGTAAATTGACCTTGAAAGAGGTGTCATTGACCCTGTCCCGTTAGACTCGATAATCCAGCAATTGTTGATGTGAACTTATGTTGACATCCAAGAAAACAACAAACGAATTGACTTTGAAAGAGGTGTCATTGACCCTGTCCAGTTAGAGTAGATAATTACGCTTAGAATTATGTAATCAATTTCCCAGAAATCTAGTCCTCTTCGATTATGCAATCAATTTCCCAGAAATCTAGTCCCCTCTTCGATTATGCAATCAATTTCCAAGAAATCTAGTCCCCTTCGTGGATCAATACTCATAGATTGATTCTATGCCCATATATGGAGTCCCGTCACGAACTCATGATAGGTCCCTACTAATATATTTTTGAGGAGGACAATCCCCCACAACCCTCGGGGCAAGGATTTTAAGTTATGCCCTGAGGGCACAGAAGAACGATGTTGGCACAATGTATTATTTATTATTTTTCCTTTAGAGCAGGGCACTTCGTATCGAGGAAGTTGTCGTAGAAACTTTAAAAAGGGCTCAATCAATTGGAAATTGGAGTTGCTTGTGCCCTTTTTAATAGTCAAAAGTGATTGAAAGGCAACTAACACCCCTTTCATGCCCACCATCTCCCGAAACACATCCAATCAAAGTTTTGAAATAGCCATTTCGTTCAGCGTAGTTGATTTCTAGATAGAAATTATGTTTTTGAGGAGGACACTCCCCAACAGCTTTCAGGGCAAGGGTTGTGAGTTATGCCCCGGGGGCATATAAGGTTTTTATAGAAGGCGTTGTCGTAGAAACTTCAAAAAAGGCTCATTCGATTGGAAATTCAAAGGGCTAGTGCCCTTTTTAATAGTCGAAAGTGATAGGAGGGCAACTAGCCCCCCCCGGCATGCCCATCATTCCCCCAATTACATTCAATCAAAATTTTGTTCAGCGTAGTTGATTTCAAAATATAAATTATGTTTTTGAGGAGGACACTCCCCCAGAGCCTTCAGGGCAAGGGTTTTAAGTTATGCCCTGGGGGCGTATAAGGTTTTTATAGAAGGCGTTGTCATAGCCATTTTTTCAGTGTAGTTGATTTCTAGATAGAAATTGTGTTTTTGAGGAGGACACTCCCCCACAGCCTTCAGGGCAAGGGTTGTAAGTTATGCCCTGGGGGCATATAAGGTTTTTATACAAGGCGTTGTCGTAGAAACTTCAAAAAAGGCTCATTCGATTGGAAATTCAAAGGGCTAGTGCCCTTTTTAATAGTCGAAAGTGATTGGAGGGCAACTAGTCCCCCCCTCCGATGCCCATCATTCCCCAAACACATCTAATAAAAATTTTGAGATAGCTATTTTGTTCAGCGTAGTCGATTTCCAGATAGAAAATATGTTTTTGAAGAGGACACTTCCCCACAGCCCTCGGGGCAGGGATTTTAAGTTATGCCCTGAGGGCATATAAGAGCGATGTTGGCACAATTTATTATTTATTATTTTTTTACTTTAGAGCAGGGCACATGGTATCGAAGAAATTGTCGTAGAAACTTCGAAAAGGAATCATTCAATTGGAAATTGGAGTGGCTTGTGCCCTTTTTAATAGTCGAAAGTGATTGGAAAGCAACTAACACCCCTTCCAGGCCCACCATTTGCCGAAACACATCCATTCAAAATTTTGAGATAGCCATTTTGTTTGGCGTAGTTGATTTCTAGATAGAAATTATGTTTTTGAGGAGGACACTCCCCCACAGCCTTCAGGGCAAGGGTTGTAAGTTATGCCCTGGGGGCATATAAGGTTTTTATACAAGGCGTTGTCGTAGAAACTTCAAAAAAGGCTCATTCGATTGTTAGTTCCAAGGGCTAGTGCCCTTTTTAACAGTCGAAAGTGATTGGAGGGCAACTAACTCCCCTTTCACACCCACCTTTTCCCCAAGCCCATCCAATAAAACTTTTGAGATAGCCATTTTATTCAACGTAGTTTTAAGTTCTGTAAAATAGGTCTTTGAGGATGACAACCCCCTCACAGCCCTCGGGGCAAGGATTGTAAGTAATGCCCTGGGGGCATATAAGGTTTTTATAGAACTCGTTGTCGTAGAAACTTCAAAAAGGGCTCATTTGATTAGAAATTGAAATGGCTAGTGCCCTTGAAATTGAATGGCTAATAGTCGAAAGTAATTGGATGGCAACTAACACCCCTTCCACGCCCACCATTTCCCCAAACACATCCAATCAAAATTTTGAGATAGCCATTTTGTTCCACGCAGTTTAAAGTTCAGGAAATTATACTTTGAGCAGGACACCCCCCCCCTACCCCCAGTCTTCAGGGCAAGGTTTGTAAGTTATACCCAGGGGGCGTATAAGTTTTTATTGAAATGTTTGTCGTAGAAACTTCACAAGGGCTCATTCGATTGGAAATTCAAGGGTCTAGTGCCCTTTTTAATAGTCGAGAGTGATTTGAGGGCAACTAACCCCCCTCTCTCGCCCACCTTTTCCACAAACACATCCAATCAAAATTTTAAATAGCCATTTTGTTCAGCGTTGTTGATTTCAAGACAGAAACTATGTTTTTGAGGAGGACACTCCCCCACAGCCCTCAGGGCAAGGGTTGTAAGTTATGCCCTGGGGGCACATAAGATTTTTATAGAACGCGTTGTCGTAAAAACT
The DNA here is from genome assembly GCA_027921565.1 of Artemia sinica. Lineage (NCBI taxonomy): Eukaryota > Metazoa > Arthropoda > Branchiopoda > Anostraca > Artemiidae > Artemia > Artemia sinica. Next base: position 44,487,566 of record CM051265.1, read on the forward strand.
TCAAAAAGGGCTTATTCGATTTGTAATTGAAATGGCTAGTGCCCCTTTTAAAAGTCGAAAGTGAGTGAAGGGCAACTAACCCCCCTCTCACGCCCACCATTTCCCCAAACACGTCCAATCAAAATTTTCAGATATCCATTTTGTTCAACGTAGGCGAAGGTTCTGGAAATTAGGTCTTTTAGGCTGATAACCCCATCAGAGCCCTCAGTGCAAGGGTTGTAAGTTATGCCCTGGTGGCATTTAAGGTTTATTTAGAAAGTTGTTGTAGAAATTCCAAAAAGGCTCATTTGACGGGAAATTGAAATTGCCCTTTTTAATAGTCGACAGTGAGTGGAGAGTAATTAACTCCCCTCTCACGCCCACCATATCCCCAAACACGTTCAATCCCAGTTTAGAGATGGCCATTTTTTTCAACGTAGTTGAAAGTTCATGAATTTATCTATTTAAGGATGACAAACCCCCCAGAGCCCCCTGGGCAAAGGTTGTAAGTTATGCCCTGGGGGCATATAAGGTTTTTATAGATAGCGTTGTCGTAAAAACTTCAAAAGGGGCTCATTAAATTGGAAATTGAGAGGACTAGTGCCCTTTTTAATAGTTGAAAGTGATTGGAGGTTAACTAACCCCCCTCCCACGTCCACCCTTCCCCCAAACACATCCAATCAAAATTTTCAGATAGCCATTTTGTTCAACGTTGCAGGTAGTTCTGGAAATTAGGTCTTTGAGGGTGACACCCGCCCCCCCAGCTCTCAGGGCAAGGGTTGTACGTTATACCTTGAGGGCATATAAGGTTTTTATTGAAAGTGTTGGACGCTCCATCACACTCTTCAGGGCAAGGGTTGTAAGTTATGCCCTGGGGGCATATAAGGTTTTTATAGATAGAGTTGTCGTAAAAACTTCAAAAGGGGCTCATTCAATTAGAAACTGAGAGGACATAATTTGCACTTTACTGTAAAAGATATAAATGTTTTTACTTTTATAACTTTAATAAATCAAATAATATTAACATTTTGATTACTAAATATCAGTATATGTATATTAAACGGACAATGCACAATCATTTGTATTTTTTTCAGTAAAGTGCAAATTATGTTCTGGCCTTGGGAAGGCATAGGTGCTTTGAGCCCAACTTATGTTAATTTCTGCTCTTTTTGAGTTTGACTCGGTTATTTATTGTAATTTCTGTTCGTTATGGGTTTCATTTATTTATCCATGCTGATTTGTGGTAGTTTCACTCTTGGTAGATTATTTGATTTTATTTTTGCTCATTTTTTGTTTAATGGAGTTCTTTACTTTTCTTTGAAAAACTTATTTTTTGAAAAGTTTTTCAATTAATTCTTTCAATAAATAGAGATACGGGAAATTTAAATATTGACCCAACTTATAATATACTTTTGGAAAATGAGCCAATAGTTGATAAGGGAATAAAGGTTTATATAAAATCACCAGGGGATGAAATTACCGACTAGACCAAAAAAAATTGCTTCAATAACAGCTAACAATAGGATTATTTTGCAACAAAATAATTAACTTCAATTCCAATTTTATACTTTTTTGCTCAGATGCTTTAGTGTTCTCATCAAAGTAACTCTATTAGCTTCCGTGACCTACGTAGATCAGTTGCGAAAATTTTATTTTATTAATATTGCTGGTAGTTTTATTTGTTGTTAGTTTTTTATCTTTGTTTCTTCTGTGCTGAAGACGCCTCGTTTACATACAGGCGAAATATCTGCGTCGTTTTAGTTTTCATTTTTTCTCCCTACTGGCCGCAGTCTCGTTTGTTGTTTTTCATTGAGTTTTTTCTGTCTTTGTCGTTTTTTAAATATAGAATGAAATGGAGTATACAATGGGATACAACTTGAGGAGTGACGGTAACAATTTGTAGAAAGCTGAAATGACTGACCGCTCTTCTCGAGTCAATACCGCGTAAATATTTTCCAATCAATACCTGCGTTCGTTTTCGCCGTTCTATCGAAATCAAAACCTCAGTTTTACTAATAAGCCGTTCGTTTTCCCCATTCTGTTTTACTTTGCGCTTGTAAGCGGTTCTTTGAAATGCATTTCTTAGTTCTTAGTATGTCGTTCTTTAGAACGACGAACTGAGCCTCATACTCCGTTTCACTACTTTAGTTTTTTTGAGCGCCCAGTTCTAAAATCGAAAACCGTGCACGATGCATTGATTTGTTTAACTTTGTAGATTTCTTGGATGGTATTTTTCATCTAAAAATCGTAGGAATTTGGTTTTGCAGGCGTGTCAGAGCTTTTATATCTTTTAACAAGTTTGTGGAAGCAGTTTCGGCATGAGGTGCTTTCCAAACTTTCCCAAAATATTTCTGAGGGGGACTTTGGAAGAATCTTAGGAAGAATTCCTCGATATCAAAGATAACAATTACTTTCCAAAATTTACGGGAGCTGACCCTTGGCCCTCCATTGCCTAACCCTCCCCCCCCCTCCCCCCTCAAAAAAAATATTTACAATATTTTGTTCCAAAAACTTGTACAAAACATTATTTTATTCCAAAACATACTATGCAGATTAATTGTAGCTATCACATTACGTATGCAACCCTGCTCTTTTACCCCCAATCCTCCTAACGTCCAAATCTGTACGTAAAATCACAGATTTCCCTATTTTTTCTGCCAATTTGTCTCTCTTGTTTCAACCCATGTACCTCTAAATTCAATCAACTGTGACAAAACAAGAACTGGAAAAACAGTAACAGGCAGCAGCATGCATTTGAAATATATAATTTGGGATACATATTTGCATATTAGGGGGGCTGGGGGTAGAGTACAGGATAATGCAGCTATCCTGTACTTTACCTGGATTTTCCCCTGGATGTCCCTACTGTGTTTAGTTAGACGGAAAAACAAATTCAAAGAAAGTTTCCTTTGAAAAGAAAGAGCCCAAAAGTTAGATTGAATTGTTGAAAGGTTGGAGGTTTACCCCTTTTGTCTGTTAATGGAACACAAATAAATAATTGAAGCTTTTTCATTTCTATCTTAAGAGTGCCCTGCATTTGTGCCCTTTCATACTTTCTTCATCTTTTATTGATATATTTTTTTTAAATGACTCATCATGGTTGCAGCGGCAGCTGCAACCTAGTAAAGTGCGAACCACGGCCCATAGTAACCAAAAGTTAAAAAACGCGTTTAGAAAAAAAACTGCCTAGTGAAAAAAAAGTTTTCCATCTGACACTGATTCAGGAATGGTAACTATCGTTTCAGTTCGTATTAAGAATACAAGTTTATTGGGAAAAGAAATTTATGATTATTTCGAAAAAAAACCTGAAACCCCTCAAAAATGGTGCCAGATCAAAATGAAAAGTGTACCATTTAAATCAGCATAGTCGAAAACCTTATTCAGAGGAATTACAGTCCCTAACCTTGAAAAACAAGAAAAATCACTTTTTTGTATGGGTAGCACTGATCTGTCTCCCTTTTTTCTCCTTTTTTTCCAGGGCTAGCGGAGTACCAGAACATCATAGAGAGATACTTAATGGCTCATTAGAAAGCTGTTTCTCACACCTACGTGCTTATTACAAATTTCACCATCTGCAAGTGCCATATGGCACAAAAATTACACATTATTTGCCATTTCTCAAGGGCTGGGGCTAGCGGGCTACAAAAACATCGTAGATAGATATGTCATAGCTCACATTAAAGCTATTTCTCATATATACGTTTTATTTATAAATTCCACCACCTGCAACTGCCAAATGGCACTACAAATGACACTACTGATGCCATGTCCCAAGTGGAAAAGCTAGGGGCTAGTGGACTGCCAGAGCTTCTTAGAGAGATGTTTAATGGCTGATTTGAAAGTTATTGCTCATATCTACGTGATTTAAATCAGTTTTGCCATTAGTAACTTCCAAAAAGCACAAAAAATGGCACCTTTTGTGCCACTTCTTAAGTTGAAAAGCTTTGAAGCATAAAACGGTACCATTTTAATAATTATGTTCCAAAACCCTTAACTGGAGATTTACAAAGGACCCTTTTCGTATACTCCTCCTCACAGCTCCCTTTGTAAATATCATTAGTCTGTTCGGAGAATTTACTATAAACTCTTTAACACGGTCAGAATCAAAAGTCAAAAGTCATGTTTAGGAAAAAACTGCCTAGTGGTAACAACTTGGCATCTGACACTGATTGAGGAATGGTGACTATTATTTTGGTTCGTCTTAAAAGTCAAAGTTTTATTGCGAGAAGAAATTTATAATGATTTTGAAAGAAAAACCTGAAGCCCCTCGAAATGGCGTCAAATCAAAATGAAAAGTATACCATTGGAATCACCATGGTCGAAACCCTTGCACAGAGAAATTACAGTCCCCCTCTTTGAACCACAAAGAAAATGACTTTTTCCTTGTTTTTTTTTCTAGCAGGGCTAGGGGGTGACCGGAACATCACAGAGAGATGTATAATAGCTCATTCGAACGGAAATTATATTTGCTAGTGTCCCTTTTAAGTGACAAAAAATATTGGAGCACAGCTAGCCCTCCCCCTCCCTGAAGGTCCCCTCCCCCCAAAGTCATCCAATCACAATTTTGAGATAGTCATTTTGTTCAACATAGTTCAAAGGTCAAATATCTTTGGTTTTGGCAATGATACGACCCTCCATACTCCCTGGAGAAAGGGCTGCACACTGAATCGGTATCGGGCGTATTTATATCACGCGTATCGGCGTGAGCGTATTGTTATTGGGCGTATTGGTATCGCATGTGTCTAGACAGATGTTTAATAGCTCATATAAAAGATATTGCTCATATCTACGTGAGTGGCGTAATTTCGTTAAAATCCTGAGGTGGGGGGGAGGGGCAAAGTGGGATCCAATTTTTCCAAATCAAGTGAAAATGATAGTGAAAATGGAAAAATGAGCCATATATTACCATAGAGGCAAAGATATACTAAAGAAAACTGACCTGTTTCTCTGGATGCTTGAATTATGAAGGCTTATCTTAGTTTTGACAAGATTTTTTTGCAGAAACGAAATTTCAGCCGGGGGAAAAAATGAGGTCTGGGGGGGGGGCAAACTTGGGTCTGAAAGGGGCAGTTGCCTCCCCCCTGCCCCATATCAAATTACGCCCTTTTTACGCCCTTCCTATAAATTCCAACATCAGCGATTAACTTAAAAACACACAGAAAATTGGTAGCATTAGTCTATGCCCTCTTGAATAAAAAATTACTGGTACTTATGTATTATACAAACACACTCAAGAACGGCTATTAGGTTAGTCATAATGAAAGATGCCATAACATGATGAAGATATAATACTTTAGTATATATAATAATATAATTTGGGGTAAATATTTGCACATTAGGGGGGATGGGAGTAGAGTGCTAAGTTATACTTTGCTCAGCTTATGTTACTTCCCATGCTATTTAAATGACTTACGTTCCTTCCCATGCTATTTGCCTAGATTACGTTCCATGGCACCTTTCCAGAGCATGTACTTATGGATTTGCTTGCCTTATGTTCCCTTAAAGGTTTGAAACCTACGCCTGAGGCACTAAAGTTTGACATGTACATTGCAAAAAAAAGCGAGCAGTACAAGCGGGGATTCCCCACTGGTTCTTGAAATCTGGCTTGTTACACAAGTTTGTTTCAACTCCACGTTTTGAAACTACATGCTATTTAGTTGCCTTTCCTTGGTACCTTTCAAAACAAGCGGGGATTCCCCACTGGCTCCTACACATTGCAAAAAGCGACCAATCCTTTACCTACAAAGTGGCCAAGCATGTTTTGAAACTATAGTCAAGGGTGTATAAGATAATCAGACTGGTTTTTTGTTATTGATATTAATTGCACAAGAATGTGCAGCGTAGCTTCACGTGGATATTTTTTTTTTTTTAAAGTACGCCTGAGGCATGGGTGGTTTGCCTACTTTTGACTTTTCTGAGCTAGATTTCTTAGCCTTTCATAGGTGTGTGTTGTCAGAAAATTATGATTTGGGATGTGTAGTTTGCTTTTTGGAATTCTCAGAGCTAGGATTCAGAGTCCCTCATAGGTGTTTGTTGTCTGAAACCTATAGTTTGGGATGAGTAGTTTGCTATTTCAGGCTTTTCTGAGCTAAGGTTTCTTAGTATTTCGTAGGTGTGTGTTGTCTGAAACTTATGATTTGGGGTGTGTAATTTGCTATTTCCGACTTTTCATAGCCAGATATCTTAGTATTTCGTAGGTGTGTGTTGTCTGAAACTTATGATTTTGGATATGTAAATTACTATTTCGGGCTTTTCTGAGCCAGATTTCTTAGTATTTCGTAGGTGTGTGTTGTCTGCAACTTATGATTTGGGATGGTTAATTTGCTATTTCCGGCTTTTATTAGCTAGGTTTCTTAGTCTTTCGTAGGTATGTGTTGTCTGAAACCTATAAAAATAAACTATTGCCGTAAAATCTGAGCTAATAAGGGTTTTTGACCGCAAACTCTAGTTTTGTGTAAGAAAATTATGGAAAATACATTTCGTTGACTCATAGGTGAAACTTAAGCCCAGTTATGGATCGAAAAATAGACTTTTTCTATAAAATCTGAGCTAATAAGGGTCTTTGACCGTAAACTCTAGTTTTTTGTAAGAAAATTATGGAAAATACAATTCTCTGGTTCAAATGTGAAACTCAAGTCCAGTTATGAATCGAAAAATAAACTATTTCTGTAAAATCTGAGTTAATAGGGGTTTTTGACCGTAAACTCTAGTTTTTTTTGTAAGAAAATTATGGCAAATACAATTCTCTGGTTCAAATGTGAAACTTAAGTCCAGTTACGGATCGAAAAATAAACTATTTCTGTAAAATCTGAGCTAATAAGGGTTTGTTGACCGTAAACTCTAGTTTTTTGTAAGAAAATTATGGAATGTACAATTCTCTGGTTCAAATGTGAAACTTAAGTCTATTTTTGGATCGAAAAATAAAACTATAAAAATCTGAGCTAATAAGGGTTTTTGACCGTAAACTCTAGTCTCTTGTAAGAAAATTATGGCAAATACAATTCTCTAGTTCAAATGTGAAACTTAAGTCCAGTTTTGGATACTCATAATGATGAGGACTGATAGTTCTAATTCAATATTTTTTTCATAAAAACAAACTATTTTTTTTAAAACCTCGAAATTATTCAACTTTATCTATTTTTTATTTTTTTGTACGTATCCTAAAATGAGAAAATATGCTTACGGCTCTAACAATTGTACTCTATTATTGGGCAGAGACACGATGTGGCTTTCCCACTGGTATACTATGTCTGGTTATCGACACTACCTAGTCTATTGCACGTATTAAATCAGTATTTTTTACGCAGTGGAACGATAAACACATAAGTCATATCTTTAAAAAAAGGTGAAGATGGAGCATTTTGATAAAGTGTGTTCACATAACAAGGTTATTGTAGCATTGAATGCTGACAAAGAGAAGTATTTAAACTATGAAACAAGTACAAGTGGTAGCACTATTGGAAATGTATGCATGCATTGTCATGACAGTAAGGAATTAAATTTCTTTGGAGTACCGAAAAAATTCAACTCTTATGTTGGTGGTTATGCGAGATTGATATCTCCAGAGATGATTGCACTCAAAGAGAATGCCAACATAAAAATAATCGTTGATGATAGAGGACAACTCCTTGCTACTCTTGCAGGTAACACATTACCTACTAATACATCCCATCGTCACTTGTCGGGTATTAGCATTCAACGGAAGATCAATAAAAGAAAGGCCTTCTCTTATACTAATATCGTAAACCATATCTTGTCTACGTGCCGAAACTGTTACCTGTGTAAAAATAATGTGATAATAGACAGTGAAATTTCTAGAAAAATAAAAAGGGCATTGTCAGAAAATATCACTATGGAATATAGAGATGAATCGATGAAAAACAAAGCACCAGCAAACGTTACTGCCATTGATCGAACAGTCAATGAACCAAATAATACCAAAGACGAAAAGCATATTGAGCCTGTTGATGAGACACCAGTAAAAATTGTGTATGACTCAAAATGGAATAATGATTATTCTACTGATAACGAACTAAGAGAAGACAATACCTATAATATCAAGAGAGAAAATGGGGAACTATTTTATGGAACAGATTCAAAATATCCAAAGTTAATCATTGATATTAATAACGTATCATAATATATTTTTTGTGTTAATATTCTACATAGAATTATTTCATTAAAAATATACTATGCATTACATTGTTATATGTTCATTATTTTTAGAGTAAGCTAGCATATCAAACGTTTAGAATGTCTAATAAAATGTCGGAGATGTAAGAAAAGGAATTTGCATACATCTATTGTCAAACACATGGGATAACATTGACAAAATCTTCGTATCAGAATGAATAAATAATTTATCAACATTCGTTGTTGGATATGTCATTATGAAAAAATTGTAAGTAAGTAAGTACCAAACTCTTTCTTGAATTCACCTCTTGGATACACAATACAGAAATTTGATTAAGGAAATTATGAAAAAAAATGTAAGTAAGTAACAAACTCTTTCTTGAAGTCACCTCTTGGATACACAATGCAAAAATTTCATTTAAAAAATTATCGAAAAATTGTAAGTAAGTAGCAAATTCTTTCTTGAATTCGCCTCCTGGATAAATAAAAAAGATATTTCATTCAAGAAATTATGACAAAATTCTAAGTAAGTAACAAACTCTTTCTTGAAGTCACCTCTTGGATACACAATGCAGAAATTTCATTTAAGAAATTATGAAAAAATTGTAAGCAAGTAACAAACTCTTTCCTGAAGTAACCTCTTGGATACACAATGCAGAAACTTCATTTAAGAAACTATGAAAAAATTGTAAGTAAGTAAGTAACAAATTCTTTCTTGAAGTCACCTCTTGGATACACAATATAGAAATTTCATTAAAGAAATTATGAAAAAATTGTAAGTAAGTAGCAAATTCTTTCTTGAATTCGCCTGCTGGATAAACAAAAAGACATTTCGTTCAAGAAATTATGACAAAATTCTAAGTAAGTAACAAACTCTTTATGGTTTTCACGTCTTAGATACACGGTGTAGAAATTTCATTCAAGAAATTATGAAAATATTTGTAAGTAAGTAACAAACTCTTTATTGATTTAACCTTTTGGATACACCATACATATACTTCATTCAAGAAATTATGAAAAAATCGCAAGTAAGTAACAAACTCTTTATTGTTTTCTCCTCTTGGATATACAATACGGAAATTTCATTCAATAAATTATGAAAAAATTGTAAATAAGTAACAAACTCTTTCCTGAAGTCACCTCTTGGATACACAATGCAGAAACTTCATTTAAGTAACTATGAAAAAATTGTAAGTAAGTAACAAATTCTTTCTTGAAGTCACCTCTTGGATACACAATACAGAAATTTCATTAAATAAATTATGAAAAAATTGTAAGTAAGTAGCAAATTCTTTCTTGAATTCACCTGCTGGATAAACAAAAAGACATTTCGTTCAAGAAATTATGACAAAATTCTAAGTAAGTAACAAACTCTTTATTGTTTTCACGTCTTAGATACATGGTGTAGAAATTTCATTCAAGAAATTATGAAAAAATTCTCAGTAAGTAACAATTTCTTTCTTGAAGTCCCCTCTTGGATACACAATATGGAAATTTCATTCAAGAAATTATGAAAATATTTGTAAGTAAGTAACAAACTCTTTATTGATTTCACCTTTTGGATACACCATACATATACTTCATTCAAGAAATTATGAAAAAATCGCAAGTAAGTAACAAACTCTTTATTGTTTTCTCCTCTTGGATATACAATACGGAAATTTCATTTAATAAATTATGAAAAAATTGTAAATAAGTAACAAACTCTTTCCTGAAGTCACCTCTTGGATACACAATGCAGAAACTTCATTTAAGAAACTATGAAAAAATTGTAAGTAAGTAAGTAACAAATTCTTTCTTGAATTCGCCTCTTGGATAAACAAAAAAGTCATTTGATTCAAGAAATTATGACAAAATTCTAAGTAAGTAACAAACCCTTTCTTGAATTCGCCATTGGGATGCACAATACAGAAATTTAATTCAGGAAATTATGAAAAACATTGCAAACAAACTCTTTCTTGAACTCGCTTCCTGGACAGACAATACTGCAATTTCACTCAAGAAATTATGAAAAAATTGTAAGTAAGTAGCAAACTGTTTCTTGAATTCTCCTCCTGGATGCACAATACAGATATTTCATTCAAGAAATTATAAAAAAAGCGGAGGTTGCTCAATATACGATAACTTGATTGGTGATTGGTTACACACCGTGACGGCGCATACATAGTGAGACGGACATGCAAAGTCGACATAGCTTTATTTCATTTTTAAGGTTAATTTAGACGAGGTTACATGCGCGCACGTAACGTAATGAATTCAAGAAAGAGTTTGTTACTTACTTACTTACAATTTTTTCATAATGACATATCCAACAACGGATGTTGATAAATTATTTATTCATTCTGATACGAAGATTTTGTCAATGTTATCCCATGTGTTTGACAATAGATGTATGCAAATTCCTTTTCTTACATCTCCGACGTTTTATTAGACATTCTAAACGTTTGATATGCTAGCTTACTCTAAAAATAATGAACACATAACAATTTAATGCATAGTATATTTTTAATGAAATAATTCTATTTAGAATATTAATACAAAAAATATATTATGATACATTATTAATATCAATTATTAACTTTGGACATTTCGAATCTGTTCCATAAAATAGTTCACCATGTTGTCTCTTGATATTATAGGTATTGTCTTCTCTTAGTTCGTAATCAGTAGAATAATCATTATTCTATTTTGAGTCATACACAATTTTTACTGGTGTCTCATCAACAGGCTCAATATGCTTTTCGTCTTTGGTATTATTTGGTTCATTGACTGTTTGATCAATGGCAGTAACGTTTGCTGGTGCTTTTTTTTTCATCGATTCATCTTTATATTCCATAGTGATATTTTCTGACCATGCCCTTTTTATTTTTCTGGCAATTTCACTGTCTATTATCACATTATTTTTACACAGGTAACAGTTTCTACACGTAGACAAGATATGGTTTACGATATTAGTATAAGAGTAGGCCTTTCTTTTATTGATCTTCCGTTGAATGCTAATACCCGACAGGTGACGATTAGATGTATTAGTAGGTAATGTGTTACCTGCAAGAGTAGCAAGGAGTTGTCCTCTATCGTCAACGATTATTTTTATGTTGGCATTCTCTTTGAGTGCAATCATCTCTGGAGATATCAATCTCACATAACCACCAACATAAGAGTTGAATTTTTTCGGTATTCCAAAGAAATTTAATTCCTTACTGTCATGACAATGCATGCATATATTTCCAATAGTGCTACCACTTGTACTCTTTTCATAGTTTAAATACTTCTCCTTGTCGGCATTCAATGCTACAATAACCTTGTTATGTGAACACACTTTATTAAAATGCTCCATCTTCACACTTTTTTTAAAGATATGACTTATGTGTTTATCGTTCAACTGCGTAAAAAACACTGATTTAATACATGCAATAGACTAGGTAGTGTCGATAACCAGACATAGAATACCATTGGGAAAGCCAGATCGTGTCTCTGACCAATCATAGAGTATAATTGTTAGAGCCGTAAGCATATTTTGTCATTTTAAGATACGTAAAAAAAAGAGAAAAATAAATAAAGTTGAATAATTTCGAGGTTTAAAAAAAATAGTTTGTTTTTATGAAAAAAATATTGAATTAGAACTATCAGTCCTCATCATTATGAGTATCAAGAACTGGACTTAAGTTTCACATTTGAACTAGAGAATTGTATTTGCCATAATTTTCTTACAAGAAACTAGAGTTTACGGTCAAAAATCCTTATTAGCTCAGATTTTATAGAAATAGTTTATTTTTCGATCCAAAAATAGACATAAGTTTCACATTTGAACCAGAGAATTGTATTTTCCATAATTTTCTTACAAAAAACTAGAGTTTACGGTCAAAAACCCTTATTAGCTCAGATTTTATAGAAATAGTTTATTTTTCGATCCATAACTGGACTTAAATTTCACATTTGAACCAGAGAATTGTATTTTCCATAATTTTCTTACAAAAAAAAACAAAAAAACTAGAGTTTACGGTCAAACACCCCTATTAACTCAGATTTTACAGAAATAGTTTATTTTTCGATTCATAACTGGACTTGAGTTTCACATTTGAACCAGAGAATTGTATTTTCCATAATTTTCTTACAAAAAACTAGAGTTTACGGTCAAAAACCCTTATTAGCTCAGATTTTATAGAAATAGTTTATTTTTCGATCCATAACTGGGCTTCAGTTTCACCTATGAGTCAACGAAATGTATTTTCCATAATTTTCTTACACAAAACTAGAGTTTGCGGTCAAAAGCCCTTATTAGCTCAGATTTTATGGCAATAGTTTATTTTTATAGGTTTCAGACAACACATACCTACGAAAGACTAAGAAACCTAGCTAATAAAAGCCGGAAATAACAAATTAATCATCCCAAATCATAAGTTTCAGACAACACACACCTACGAAATACTAAGAAATCTGGCTATGAAAAGTCGGAAATAGCAAACTACACACCCCAAATCATAATTTTCTGACAACACACACCTATGAAAGGTTAAGAAATCTAGCTCAGAAAAGTCAAAAATAGAAACCAACCATCCCAATTCATAGGTTTCAGACAACACACACCAACGAAAGACTAAGAAATCTAGTTCAGAAAAGCCCGAAATAGTAATTTACATATCCCAAATCATAAGTTTCAGACAACACACACCTACGAAATACTAAGAAATCTGGCTATGAAAAGTCGGAAATAGCAAATTACACACCCCAAATCATAAGTTTCAGACAACACACACCTACGAAATACTAAGAAACCTTAGCTCAGAAAAGCCTGAAATAGCAAACTACTCATCCCAAACTATAGGTTTCAGACAACAAACACCTATGAGGGACTCTGAATCCTAGCTCTGAAAATTCCAAAAAGCAAACTACACATCCCAAATCATAATTTTCTGACAACACTCACCTATGAAAGGCTAAGAAATCTAGCTCAGAAAAGTCAAAAATAGCAAACCACCCATCCCAAATCATAGGTTTCAGACAACACACACCTATGAAAGGCTATGAAATCCAGCTCAGAAAAGTCAAAAATAGCAACCCACACATCCCAAATCATAGGTTTCAGACAACACACACCAACGAAAGACTAAGAAATCTAGCTCAGAAAAGCCCGAAATAGTAATTTATATATCCCAAATCATAAGTTTCACACAACACACACCTACGAAATACTAAGAAATCTGGCTATGAAAAGTCGGAAATAGCAAATTAGACACCCCAAATCATAAGTTTCAGACAACACACACCTACGAAATACTAAGAAACCTTAGCTCAGAAAAGTCAAAAATAGCAAACCACCCACACCAAATCATAGGTTTCAGACAACACACACCTATGAAAGGCTAAGAAATCCAGCTCAGAAAAGTCAAAAATAGCAATCCACCCATCCCAAATCATACTTTTCAGACAACACACACCGACGAAAGACTAAGAAATCTAGCTCAGAAAAGCCCGAAATAGTAATTTACATATCCCAAATCATAAGTTTCAGACAACACACACCCATGAAATACTAGGAAACTTAGCTCATAAAATCCTGAAATAGCAAACTAGTCATCCCAAACTATAGGCTTCAGACAACAAACGCCTATGAGAGACTAAAAATCCTAGCTCTGAAAAGTCCAAATAGCAAACTACACATCCCAAATCAAAAATTTTCTGACAACACACACCTATGAAAGGGTAAGAAATCCAGCTCAGAAAAGTCAAAAATAGCAAACCACCCATCCCAAATCATAGGTTTCCGACAACACACACCTATGAAAGACTAAGAAATCCAGCTCAGAAAAGTCAAAATAGCAACCCACCCACCCCAAATCATAGGTTTCAGACAGCACACATCAACCAAAGACTAAGAAATCTAGTTCAGAAAAGCCCGAAATAGTAATTTACATATCCCAAAACATAAGTTTCAGACAACACACACCTACGAAATACTAGGAAACCTAGCTCATAAAAGCCTGAAATAGCAAACTACTCATCCCAAACTATAGGTTTCAGACAACAAACACCTATGAGAGACTAAGAATCCTAGCTCTGAAAAGTCCAAATAGCAAACTACACATCCGAAATCATAATACGGGTTTTTTCGCTAGCAACTCCCCCCTCCACTATCACACTATAGGTACTCTAAGACATCCCCGCTCCCATCACTCCACCACTTGTGTACTATACAGAACACATCGAAGAAGTAAAGCTATCCGTTATTAAAATTCTTTTTCTGCCATCTACATCAAATTTTTAGTAGACTATAACGTTAAACTCTATTTTAAATTGACAACACTGTTCAAACACCACTTGTGTATTATACAGTACACATCGAAGTATTCGCAAATGCTAAACCCCCTTTTTTTCTCCACCTTAATAGGATCAAATTCGCAAATCCTATCTACCGACACATTCATATCAAACTATTGTTTGCTAAAGGCAATTGTCCAAAACAAATCAGAAATCAATCCAATTTTTTAATAACAAACTACTCTCGAGTTACACTCCAATCCGCAAATCCCTTACCCCTTTTTGCAAATAACAATCAAACAATTCTCCTTGTAGCATCCAATTTTTTAACAACAAACTACTCTCGAGTTACACTCCAATCCGCAAATCTCTTACCGCTTTTTGCAAATGTCAATCAAACAATTATCATTGTAGCATCCAATTTTTTAATAACAAACTACTCTCGAGTTAAGGCAATCTTCCAAAAAATCAGAAAAACCACTCGCTTTTTAAAATGTCCACGTGTAACTGTAGTGTCTCAGGCGTGGGTTTTCTTGTCCCGCTTCTTGTGCAATTCCTTGTGCAATTCATTTCAATAGCATGGAATGGCTCCTAAAAAAATGGATGTTGCCTCAAAAACCACTCTGATTGTCTTGTATAACCTTGACTATAGTTTCAAAACATGCTTGGCCACTTTGTAGGTTGCCAACTTTTTGGCAATGTCCATGTGATACTGTAGTGCCTCAGGCATGGGTTTTCTTGTCCCGGTTCTTGTGTAATTCCATGTATTTTTTCATGTATTTTTCATATCAATTATACTCACACTACTAGTAATACTAAAGCATATTTCTTACATTTGAAGATTGTTTATAAATCACTATTGCTATTATAGCTTATAGCACTATTGAATATTATTCCAAAATGCTACCTGGTAAATCAATCTAATAATCTGTATGGTGTTCAATGACTTTGTGGTTATTAAAAAAATATTTGATTTTACGCTTATGTTTTTGAGATAATTTTAATTGTATATGGAAAGTTACTGATGTCATAACTGGTGTAAGACTATGAAAAGCTTCATTGATTAGTTTATTGTTGTCAGGCTTCATACTCACTTTTCACTCCCAAATCAATATTCCTGTTTTTAATACTTGATTTTTGTGTTTTCAGTAAAGCGCTAGTTTTCTATAACCCTAGAAACACAGCGAAACATAATTAGTTGATTTATTTGTACTAGTTTGATTGATATATTTTAGAGAGGTTGTGAAGCAATAATTTTTTGTCCGTTTTAAGTTTTAACTTCGCTCTTTACTTCCCTTGGAAAAACATTTGAGCCCTTGTTTGACAATATATATATATATATATATATATATATATATATATATATATATATATATATATATATATATATATATATATATATATATATATATATTATATATATATATATATATATATATATATATATATATATATATATATAATATATATATATATAGCACTGGGCCCCGGCACTCGCCACGCGGCAGGTTTCTATATATAGATTCACACTGTCGCTTCTCTTCTAAACGCAAACAATTGGAGCCCTTTCTTGATGTCGTGACGTCCAAATGGACCTTAAATAAGAAGTGGTGCCTTTGTAAAATTACATTTGTTTTATTGGACCGTTAACATTTGCCTCGGCTTGTCTTTGTCATTATGAAAGACATATCGCCGAACCTTTGTTTCTTGCAATTGTTCAGGTGGTGGGACAAAAACTTCTTTTTCTTCCAACGGTTTGTCTTGTCCAGGGTTTTGATTTTCAAAGGTATTGAAGGCATTGACGACCACCTTTGTTTCTTTTAATTGTTCAGGAGGTGGACAAAAAATTCTTCTTTGCCTTGGCTTGTCTTTTGTCATTATGAAAGACGAATCGCAGAATCTTTTATTTTTTTTAATTGTTCAGGTGGTGGGACAAAAACTTCCTTTTCTTCCAACGATTTATCAAGTCCATATTTTTGATTTTCAAAAGTACGGTAGGTATTGATGACCTTATCCATGTCAAAATCCAAAACCCAATCATCTTCGCTATCATTTTCAATTTGTTTGGTTCGTTACACCTTGGCTTGTCTTTCATCATTATGAAATACGTATCGCCAAACCTTTGTTTTTTTAACAAAGGTATGGGGCACGCGGCAGGCTTCTATTCATAGATTCTCACTGTCGCTTGTCTTCTAAACGCAGACCATTTGAGCCTTTTCTTGATGTCATGACGTCCAAATTGACCTCAAATAAGAAGTGGTGCCTTTGTAAAATTATATTTTTTTTTTACTGGACCTTTAACTTTTTCCTCGGCTTGTCTTTTGTCATTATGAAAGACATAACGCCGAACCTTTGTTTCTTTTAATTGTGCAGGTGGTGAGACAAATACTTCTTTTTCTTCCAACGGTTTATCGAGTCAAGGCTTTTGATTTTACAAGGTATAAAAGGCATTTACGACCATCTTTGTTTCTTTTAATTGTTCTGGTGGTGGAACAAAAACTTCTTCTTTTGCCATGGCTTGTCTTTTGTCATTATGAAAGACATATCGCCAAACCTTTGTTTCTTTTAATTGTTCAAGTGGTGGGAAAAAAAATTCTTTTTCTTCCAACGATTTATCCACTCCATATTTTTGATTTTCAAATGTGTGGTAGATATTGATGACCTTATCCCTGTCAAAATCCAAAACCCAATCATCATCGCTATTATTTTCAATTTGTTTGCTTCGCTACACTTCGGCTTATTTTTCGTCATTATGAAATACATATCGCCGAACGTTTGCTGTTGTTTTTTTTAACAAAGGTATGGTAGGCATTGATGACCTTATCCATGTCAAAATCCCAAACCCAATCATCATCGCTATGATTTTCAATTTTGACACGTTTTGATTCTCGCTGTCCAGGTTGATTTTCATTGACTCGCTGCTCTTCATTTTCATTTTTGACTCCCTCACTTTTTAGCAATGGCCTTTGCTTTAGCTGCCCGTATTGTTGTTGTCGCAATTGATGGTCCAGGTTGTCAAATTTCACATCTTATCATATTTGATAGTTCAGGTGTTGGTTCCAAAGAATCATCATTTATAGCAACTGCAAATTTTCGTTTTTTGGGCCTTTCAACTGTCCTAGGATGGATGGATAGATGGAAGATAGACTATTTATCAACAAGTGAATTGTCATCATTTTTATACAATCCTGAAAAAGGCCTGTGCCATATTTGCCCTTCAATTGTCATGGCTTGATGCTAACTTGATTTTAATTCAAGTTGGTATTATAGTCTATTCCTCAAGACAAATTTTCAGCAAAGCAAATTCATAACGTAAACACTGTTCTATGTCAGCTCAAAAAATTCTACAGTAGCTAGTGCAAAACATAACTGTGAGGTTGCTGATGTGACATCGTCTACTACAGCTTCAAGCTGGAGTTCTGTTAGCATCAATTTCCTCTTCTATCAACTCTAATGCTTGTCTTGCTGCATCCAGAACAATCCTTTCCATTTTCGTTGTGGTTGCTGGCTGATTGAAATCCTATCTGTGATTTGAAATTTTATTTGGCTAAGGAAAGCCCGTATAGGCCGTTTTTTCAGTTAAAACGACGTTTATAGTACGGCAAAATAAAACACAATATAAGAGTAAAACCAAGGATATTTTAGTAGAACTAAGAACGACGGATGGCGAAAACGAACGCAGCTAATAACGCGTAAATATTCTTTTGGGTAGGGTAGGGGGGGGGGGGGGTTTGACCATCTGGGAGGGGAGTTAAACAATGATCTTTTGTCTTAAGAGTGTCAAATTTGTTTTCAAATATTACGAATTCCATAGTCTTCGATATCTTTATTTCATATTTTATAGTTTTATGTGCTTTAATAGTTTTAAGTGTGAGGAAGGCAACTTCCGGTCTGCCCCCCCCCCTTGCTGGTATCTATGGTAAGATTATTCAAATTTGGTATAGTCTAGTGCATGCATAATTTGATTTCCTTTTAAAAAGCTAAGTGTAGGTGCAATAGTAGTAAGTTTGCACAGGTGGGAGTTGCGCAACGAAAGTAGAAAAGCTTAAGCTTACAATTTTTTCTACCCAGTCAGGAGTTTCACTTTCGCTATTTTAATTAATTTTGCCTTCTCTGTGGCAAACAAAAAACGGAAATAAAAAGAGAAAAGTGAAGGATTTGCATTTATCGTTTTACAACAATGTTTGTTAAAAACATGAAAATTAATTACCTTAAACTTTTAAGTGCTCTAACTAACGTGAGAAAATGAGTAAAGACGGAAATGTATCTTTGTTAGTCTTTATCCTATGGTTGAACTTGGAGGGGTATATACTTCATAGGATTAGGAGACACTTTTTATGTCGGGCTTTATATGATTCCAGTTTTTTTTAATATTTTCCTTTTCTATTTTTTAAATTTTCTTTCTTTCTTTTTTCTCTGTATTTTTGCTTCCATTTTCTTTTTTGTTTTGACTTTATTTTGTTTTTTCTTTTCTATTCTTTCCGTTCATTCCCTTCCCAGCCTTTTCTTTTGTTTCCTCACTCTCTCTTTGGTTTTCTTTTTTTTATTTGATTTCCATTCTTTTTTTATATTACTTACCTTTTTCTTTTCTTATCTTTCTTTTGTTTTCTCTTTCTCAGAGATCCACGGATACCTCCTTCCTGGCAATGTTTTAGTATCATGTTGTATAAAATCTCACTCCAAATTGTCCTTTTACAGAAGAAGACCCTTGAAAGACCAGCTAAAATAAAAGGACTCGTGATAATTCCCTGTACCTGTAGAATTATGCACAACAAGCGTTTTACTAGTGCTACTTCCCATGCTAAGGTACGATTTTCCTAGGGTTTATTGATGGGGAACAGGGAACATCGAGTTGAAGGTGTTAGACTAGGAAAAAAACCCGTATCCATCGCAGAATTTGAATTCCTTGGCATTTTGACCTTTTTGGAGCCAAATTTCACGGTTTTTAATGGAAAATGGCAGAAAATAGCACTTTGCCGTGGCGCAATACATGTGGTTACTTAAAAAGGGTGCCAGATATTTCGTTTTCGTTAATATTAGCTCTTTAAGACCACTGGTTCGAGTGGATCATCCCCGATGAAAAAAAAGGAAAATGGAAGACATAGCGGTTCCACCCACACAAAATGGTATTATTTTAGCGTCGAATTCATTTTTGAGGTGATATTCCTGTTGAAGCAGTATGTTTTCCCCTGCTTAAACAACTGCTGTAATTAGGTAGATCGAGTTTTTTTTTTTTTTTTTTTTTTTTTTTTTTTTTTTTTTTTTTTTTTTTTAAGCCCTGGTAGAGTCTACCCTTCTATTATTGGGCTAATGAATAATATGTTTAACAACCTCTTTTAAATCCACTTCCCAGATCCATTTGTTATCCGAATCATTTCGAAAGGTGCCCACGAGAGGTTCGATGCCTCTGTTGTAAGCTTTATTTCTTTTCGAGTCGTTCTTTTCGAAACACTTGCTTTCATTGCAATACCGCTATAATCGTCATTGGGGGACTACAAGCCTCCAGTCAAGGGTTTTCATCCCTGACCATTACAATGATGTATTTTTTTCCATTTGACATTGTTTCATAGGAATTCTAGGTGTTATTTTGAAATTCCTAAAGTTTGCTGTCGTTATTAATAATTACTGCTTATTTGAGTCAGAATGACAATTGCTATCATCATAAATAATTCGAAAGCGGTGAAACTCACTCTCGAAGTTTTGGCTACTATGGCCTGTTGTTCGCTCTTTTCTAGGTTGCAGTCACTAAGACAACTATGATGATCACGTACACGCAATGGCCAGAGGCCAAAGCTACCACCCAAGTTAAGTGAGGGGCTTTACGAGGGCTGCCGCCTAAGTCAGCGGATTGATCGGACGCTTCTAGCTTGATTATTCAGGGTTTTTTTCAGTGTACACACCCGAAAAACCAAAAATTAAAAGAGAAATAACATAAACGAGTCAGCTTGAGAAGGGGGAGGAATATTTTCTTTCAATAACAACTGTCAAATTTATTTACAAGCTAGACTGCACACGCTTTGTCAAGTAGCCAAATACGAAATTAAACTAAAAATAGTATGTTAGTACAACGCACACGCTTTATAATTTATTATTTTTGAACATCTTTATTGCATGTAATTTACTTGTTAATTCGCATTAATGTCACAATTGTAAATTCACTTAGTACCTTGAAAAAATTTAAAATAAAGGTTGCGCGAAGGATTATAAGAAATACCTGCTAATCAAAAGGCCATAAATACGTTTTATTCACTGAAACAGTATCGAGATACAGTATACATGCCATAAATTAAAAAACAAAGAAAAAAAAATAAAAAAAACGACAAACATGAAACAGTGATAGACATAGACAGGCTGTCAAAAAACGAATTGACAAAAGCATTGCACATCAGAATAAACTAAACATGACAACAGCGTATTATGTAGACTAGAAACTTTCACATAAGAACATGAGCAGAAAACTTACGCTAAGGCAGGAGGTTGTCAAAACTTTATTGTAGGTTACATTCGATGCTCCGTCAGCGTCTTTCAATTGCTCTTTTTTTATTTGTTTCAAGTTTCGAGCACCGGAAAAACAAGAATGCCAAACAGAACGTGTTACAGGCAGTGTTAGGTGTTACATAAGAGCAGTAAATTAATTTAGGGTTTTTGATTAATATAGCGAAACATTTATGTTAGGCATTTATTTTTCTCGGCATCACAGTTTACGAAGGAACGTATTTCAATTAGAGGTTGATCAGGACTGTGTCCAATCCCCATTTGGATAGACCATTTTGATCGGCTTTGTACCAAGAAACACGGCAAAGGCGAGAGGAGGACCTGGAATGAAATGGAAGGTAAAATCTCCTAAACTTGGATTATGCAGATGATCTGAGTGCCCTAGATAAAAATATTAGCAAAATGAATGAATTTTTAGAGGTTTCGGGAATCCAGGGCGCAAGACTAGATTTGAACTAATTTTAAGAAGACTAAGTCACTTAGACTAGGAATCAAAGAGGGTAAAGAAGTGGAGGCTGATCAAGTGGATAGACTCACTTACCTTGGTACAACTATTAGTAAAGATGGTGGATGCAGTGAAGAGGTAAGATAAGATATCAACAAGAACAAAACTCAATAGCATAATCACAAATCCCCCACAAAGGCTCCAAAGCCTGTAAAAGCAGAATAGCCAAGGATCAAGGTGTTTTTTCTGCAGTTGAAAAAAGTTTAGATAAGTCTGTGAGCCAAAATTAGAATATTGATAGCTGCAGAAGCTGACATTTGTCAAGCATAGATCTGAAAGCAGGCACTTGGAAAGGTGGAGAAAAATTTGGTAAATGTTTTCCAGGGGAATTATCTACGGACTCTTTTAAGTGCACATTTAACTGTCCATAGATAAAACAGCAATCTGTACGAAAAATCGATGATAGATAGCCGAAGATTCTTCTTTTGGCGAACAATTTGAAGTCAAACGAAATGCAGGTGGTTCCCGAATGGGATGAGAAGCAGTGTTGCCAACGCTTTGAAATAAACTGTATCAGTTTTCGATTAAAATTGTACCGTAAGAAAGTAATTAGTAACACCGGAACAGCAAGTTAAACATTTTCCCTAACAATAAGAGAACTTTCAATAAACTAAAACTAGACCGTGCCAGGACCTCTAAATTGTACCAAAAACGGTACAATTGTACAGCGTTGGCAACGCTGGTGAGAAGAAGAATTAAAGCAAATTGAAACTTCATAGGAGAGGATAAGGAATAAAGCTTTGAATAAATTGGGGTAGAGGAGGAGTGTATGCGGTTGTGTTGGCCTCAGGTGGCTTGGTATTGGAGTGAGTTGTTAGTAGCAATAATTACTACAAGATCTATTCAGTCGCGAGGTGTACGTTCTCCATTTGATACAAGTTATCCAAAGGCACACCAAGCAATTTCTATGTCATCAAGTTACGTTAAAAAGGTTACCTGGGATCGAGGGTGCGTCTAGTCTCGTTTTGAGGGAGAGAGGGCTACAAAAAAAACTTTTAGAAACGCATCCCAAATATGTTTATATACATTTTAGCTACGTTTTTACGAGTTGAGAAAAAAATTAGGGGGTTCAAACCTTTTAGCTCCTCCCCCTGGATACAGTCTTGCCAAGAATGGTGAGAGAGATATTTAGGATAGACAACCTCAATGAGACTAGTATTTGGTGAGTTAATTACATAACAATTCGACCTTGAGATTTCGTATATAACGGACATGCAATATGATTAAATTATCAGAAAGTATTTTGACATAGTTGATACAACAATGGATAAATTTAACTCTTTAGAAGCATTGACAGCCACAATTAGCAATGTGAGTACATTTTTTATTTTCAAAATAAAATTATTTTCCTTGGTCACCCTCCAGTATATTCAGGTAAATCCCCCCCATACAATACAATTATCACTATACAATCTTTATACTCGATAGAAAACATAAAATATGTTCTTTTACCCTCAAAACCTAACTCATCCCCCATTGTTTTACAACCAAAATTCTCGCAAATAGAAATAATTTTCTTTTCGTTAAATTTTAGCCTTTCTCTAATGTGATTTAAAGTGTCTACTGACTTCTGTCAATTTTTTAAGAAAATGCCGCTCTGTTTTGACACAATGCTCTATGCGAGGTTAAAATTAGCTATCACCCTTTTCCGGTTTTGTTTACGAACGCGGCGGCCAAGTCAAAGGAACTGTTCTTCCGTCAAAATTAAAACAATTTTAGGTAATTGCAATAATTAAGCACAGACGCGATGCTCTATTTTGGAGAAGTGAAACGGATTATTTTCAAATTAAGGTCTAACAACATATTTAGGGCATTATGTAAAAGGGGGGAGAGGGGGCAATGCCTCGCTTCTAACAGCTTCGTTGTAAGTAAATTATGTAAAAGGGAGAGGGAGGGGGCAATGCCTTAATTCTATCGCCATCATTGTAAAATGAAAACAAACTGTGCAAGGCTAGAAAGAAGAGTCTTTAGGAGTTGCATGAAGCTTATATTATGTGTAAATTGAATAGCATTTTAACCTATGTTTGCAAAATTTAGGCCTATAGGCCGCTGGGTTAACGATCTTTTTTTATCTAATTTAAAGCCTATAGACTGGAACATTTAATATTTTTACAAGTTGTCTAATAAAAACGTTTGATTTCTAAGCCTAATATATTTCTCGCGAAATTTTTACTTTTTGCTTTGCTGAAAAAGGGTGGAGGAGGGGGCTTCTTTGAGATAAATGCTTTTCTAGACAAATTATGTCTGACAATAAATTCTGTAGAAGGGGGTACTAATTTCCTTCTTTAAAATAAAGGGGGAAATTATTTTGATACTAATTTTTTCTCTTCTTTTTCAGGCAAATTATGAAGAATGTATTTCGGCCCCTCCGGCTGTAAAGAGAGCTAGGGATAATGCAAATTATGAAGAATGCACACCTCCTTCCAGTAAGAGAGTTAGGGGTCAAGGTAAAACCCCTGCAACAGTTGTTCAATATGGCCATCGGCCGAAGCCCCGCAGCTCCACACCACCTGCCCAAGTGCAGCCATCTGTGCAAGCCCCTCTTAATCGAGCCTCAATGCTGCCTCGTCAAGTTGCAGCCTCGGCTGCACGAGCCCGGTATATCGCTAGCCCGGCTGCGAAAGATAGTGATGGACATGATATGATTCATTTGAACCCCAGTCATACAGCAGGCTTTCAGGACAAAATACAATGCCTGGGCCTTCAAGACAAGCCGTAGGCCAAACATCGGCTCCTTCTCACGCAATATCTTAGCTATCAGCTCCCCATCAAGTGTCAGTGCACTCTCCTCAACTGTCTCCGTCAAGTCCTGAGCCTTCCATGCAAGATAGAAGGGTTGGCTCCTTCAGGCAAGTCATAGACCAACCAATGGCTCCCTATCATGTAATGGCCAAGCCTCCAGCTTCCAGTCAAGTGGTTGATCAATTTGAAGACGGGAGTATTTTTTTTTCAATCAAATAAGCTATTTTTTAGCTGTTAGAGACCCTTTTACTCTTTACTTTTGTCTTTTCACTTTTTTCTATTATTCAGGACCAAGAAATATCTAAACAAACCGATTTTTCAACCTAATACAGCCTTGTCGAAGACATTAAAATGTTATTTTCACTATAATCCCCCCCCAACACCCCATTTTAAACTTCACTGTTCCATCCACTCAGAGATACCCAAATATAATTTTTTTGCTTGTCAAACTGCTCTTTTTCTAATCTTTACTATTTTCTATGCATTCCCCCTATCTCTTCGCCGCTATCACATAATAATATTTTTAGGTACCTTTGAAACTCTGTGAATGCTATTTTTCACATAGTTTTAAGAGAGAGATTATTCCTTTTATCTATTGCACATATTGGCGTTCTAATTTGCACTGAATGTTTTAAAATAGCTTTCAATCGTGCCAAGATTTCAGCGAGGGGAAACCAAGTTAACGGTTCCCGGCATTTAATTGTTGCATTTTCCTACCTGTTGAAGTTCAGTCTTGGAAATCGGAACACTCGCGCGCGATAGGTTACAATAATTGTGTGATGAGTTCACCGAACCAGTATGGAATTAGAGAGAAATAGCGATTATTTCAACTTTTGACGGACATTATGTAAAGTTTTTATGGGGGCTGGGAGCCATGTGGTGGGGGGCAGAGAAGCACCGCGGAACGCAACGCGGGATGCGCCGCGGGATGCGCTGCGGGGCCTGGAAAGCGCCGCGGGATGCGCCGCGGCCCCGAAAAGCGCCGCGACAAAAAAAAGAGAAAAAAAAGCATGGCTGATTTGAAAACTTTGAAAATAAACTATTTTTGAACAAATTGCCGCCTTCTATGTAAAGCCTTGTTTTAGATTGTAAATATATTAAGTTGGAAATTGACTGCTTTCAGTTGAATTAACCAAATGCCACCGCTAAGCGCTAACTTTAAATAATAATCCAAATTTTAAAAACAGTAGGGCTGATTTGAACACTTTGAAAATAAGCTATTTTTTCATTTATAGGTTGGAGCATTGGTCCCTTATTCACCATCGTCATCGAGTGAAGGAGAAACAGGTCAAGAACTCATTGAAGGGGCAATGGATTTTCATGACATTCAGGACAATGAAACATCAACTATCAACGATAATGACTGGCATGGTACTGTTAACTCTGATGAAATACCTTCTAATATTGACGATTTTCTAAGTAATTATTTCAATGTAGAACCTAGCACAGTTGAGCAAGGTAATGTTCCTAGTTCAGAGGGGGACTTCCCTTTGCTAAGTCCAAACACTTTACAAATTTTAGAGGATTTTACAGGGATCCCTCCCCCCACTGATTACCTACTTCCACTTCAAACAACTGAAGTGGAGCATAGCCCAAATATTGTTGAACAACTTGGGGGAGGGGGTAATATACAAGAGGGGGATACAACTTTTCCAGACTTTCAATTGTCGAATACAATTTTAAATAATATAGTTGTTTTCACTGCGACGTTTGGGGATCCATTTAATACACTTATGGGGGGAAATTTTGTGTTTGATCCTGTAGAAATTGTGCATGAATATGTAGATAAAATTCGTGCACTACTGGAGAACCAAATTCAGTTGTGGGGAGGTAGGGATTCAATTAAGGTTTCTATTGTTTTAAAGGTTTTTTATTTAAATGAGGGGAAAAGTGAACTTTATTATCATTATATAAATTCCGAGATGCGCGTAATTTATCCAAATTTAGAAAATTTTGAGGGTGTTTTTAGTGAGTGGGTAGGACAAATTATTGCGCATCTTGAGAACTATAACGAAAATGGGAGTGGGTCTGTAGTTTTATTTATTGAAAATTTAAGTGTAAATATTTGTAAATTTAAGAAAGATTTTATTTTAAGAGGGGGGCATTGGGGCACGGGTACAGTTTTAAAATATAATCCAGATCTAGAAGGTTGTAAAGGTGTCCAGCAGATTTGTTTTGAAACAGATCAAAAATGTTTCATGTATGCTTTCCTCATATCAGCATTCGAGCCTCTAGCACGTAACGCTACAAAGACGAATTTAGATCACTGGGCTGTACATGGGAAGGACGGGTCCAATTTCCCCATTGTAGATTTCTCTTGTTTAGAAGGAAAACACCCAGTAACACTACGATCTATATATATTTTTGAAAGGGCTAATGCCCATTTAAATATCGGCGTTACTGTGGTACAGTATGAAACTGAATTTGAAGATGGGGCTCGTTCTAAAAAGATGGGGGTGGTTTTCCCCGTAAGGGGCCCGTCAATTGATTTGGTTAAACACTGGGTTTGGTTGTTATACACACCACCTAGTGAACCGAATGCAATTGGCCATTTTAATCCGATTACAGATATTAGTAGAGTTCTGGGGGAGGGTAAGAAACAGAGTGCCCGTTTCTACTGTCCAACATGCCTGTCTAGATTTTGGAGTGAATTAAAACTACGGGATCATATGAAGCACTGTAGACGGCATGGATATCAGACAGTGGAAACGGTTTCAGGGGATAGGGCCATTCTACTCTTTAAAAATTTCCAAAACACCCTCCTCCAATGCAACAAAATATCTTTGGACTGTGAAGCTAAGTTGGCGGAGGTGAACGATCCCCAATATCCAAACCGTATCAAAGAACACCAGGCCATTGCAGTGTCCTATGCACATGCGCAAAGAGACAGTTCTAACACCATGCGGTTGTTAGAAATAGTTGAGACATTAGATGAGAACGAGTGCATGGTCAAGGCATTGACTAAACTAATTGGCACGGCTAATGGCGCTATTTCTCGTTTGAGAAATACGCATTATCCAATGGTGCTGTCTGCAGAGGATCGTCTCGCGATTAAAAATCAAAAAATATGTTGGGTTTGTAAGGGGGAGTTTGTAGAGGAGGATAAGGGGACTAAAGGGAAAAGAGGGGGGAGGGGGAAAGTCAGAGACCATGATCACTTGTGGCAGGAAATATCATCTGGGGGTAGTAATTTTAGGGGGGATAGCGCATCAATCGTGTAATTTAAATGTTAGCCAACAGTTTTTTATCCCTGTTTTTATCCACAACTCTAAATATGACTTAAAATTTATTTTACCGGCACTGGCACGTATGCACAGGGAGGGAGGGGGAGTAGACAGTCCATGGGTAAATAATTCATTTACCTATAACATTATTCCCAAATCGGCCGAGAAGTTGTTGCTTCTCGAACTGAAATGGCAGGTAGTGGATAATGGACATACGTGCTGGAATAAAATCAGGTTTTTAGATTCTTTTAGTTTTTTTCCCAAGGCATTGAGTCAATTGATTCAAGTGCAGAAAAGCGACAATTTTGATAGCTTTCCCTTGCTTAAACAGCACTTTCCAGACAGTGAAATGTATGACTTATTAACCAGCAAAGGTGTATACGCATATGATTATTACTGTTCTGGCGCTCGCTTAAGCGAGGTGAAACTACCTCCAATTGAAGCTTTTTACAATTCACTGACCAACAGTGAATGCACAGCCGAGGAGTATGAGTTTGCCAAGAAGGTGTGGTCCAAGGGGAATTGTAAAAATGGGTGGGATTATTGTAGACTGTACTTGGCCAGTGACGTTTTAACTCTGTTGGATATAGTCTGTAAGAATACAGACCAAATCTATTCAGAGTTCGGGTTAGATATAGGATATTATTTTTCCACACCCCATTTAGTGATGGATTTAATTTTAAAATTAGTAGGGAGGAAATAGGCCTAATCACAGATGTAGATCAACACCTTTTTGTAGAGCGTTCAATGAGGGGAGGGTATGTTTTTCACGGGAACCGCGTCTTATCAACCGATCCGAGCGGACAAAGCACCGGTGTAAAGTCAAATGCAGTGTTCTTGGACATGAACTCGTTATACCCCTCGGCAGTGTCCCACTACTCTTTGCCGTGTGGGAACTATCAATGGCTTGAGAATCCTTGTGAGTTCCCCGACATTACCACCGTCGAGGACAACGGGCCACAAGGATGGTTCTTTGAAATTGATGGTCACATTCCGCTGGCGCTTCACGACTCAGTCAAAGATTACGTTTTTCCCTGTATCAATCGACCCGTGACCAGGGACTCGCTGAGCCCCTACAATCGATCATTGGTTGAGGATATGGGGATGCACTGGACTCCCTCCAAACAAAAACTGATTGCTGATTTGGACCCTAAGGAGAATATCGTTTTTCACCATGTGCTTTTGCACTGGATGGTGAACAATGGTTTCAAGATCACCAAAATACATAGGGTCCTGCAGTTCAATCAGAAACCTTATTTGAAAACGTTTATCGATACTTTTGTCGATAAACGCTCTAGGGCAAACTCAAAGGTGGAGAAGGAATTGTGCAAGCTCATTCTAAATTCAGCGTTTGGCAAAATGTGTGAAAGCGTACGTAACAGATCTCGCTGCGACGTCGTGACTGACCCTCTAGAGTGTGCACGAATTATTGCCGATCCCAATTTTACATCATTCACGAGCATAGAGGCTGGCATGGTTCTTCTACACAGCAAAAAGCGAAATGTGGTACTGAACAAGAATATAGCAGGCGGTAGTTCAGTACTAGAAATTTCAAAAAAGCTCATGTTGTCGTTCTTTTACAATGTGTGCAAGGTGCAATGGCCACGGGAGGGGGAGGTTCAAGTTTACTATGGGGATACAGATTCTCTGCTGTTAAAGGTAAATGGGACTGAAGATTTATTGGGTGATTTAGAAAAGGGGGAACACATCAGCTCGCGGATGGATTTCACCAACTGGAATCCATCCCTCTACCCCGAGTTGGTGAAACGTCAAGCCCCCAACCAACTATTAATGTTAAAATCAGAGACGGGGAGTGATTTGATATCCAGGGGGTGTTCCCGGGTCCCAAAGTTTATTGCGTTAAAACACACGGTGGGGATGAAAAGAAGACATGTAAAGGGGTGCCTACACATTTTGTAAAGAGCAATTTCAACATGAGCGTATACAGAGACTGTGTAGAAAGTAGCCTAGTGCCGAGAGCACAAGTGCTTGCAATTCGCTCTCTACAGTATAGAAATTATACTGTGAGAGTGGAAAAAAATGCAATGTCATGTATATCTGACAAAGTCTATGTGCTCGAGAATGGTGTGAGTGTCCTGCCTCATGGCCACTATCGTATTTCAGACCGAGTTGAATGCATAGACTATCGTAATCAACTGGTCTGGATAAATTAACCTAATCTGAACTAACCAACTAACCACCACCACCACCACTGACCCAACTAACCCAACCACTAACCTGTAGCAGTGACGACAACTATTGTTTTCACCTCCGCGGCTCCCGGGGGGTGGGGGACCCTTCCCGCGGCTGGCTTCCGGGGGGGGGCTACCTTTAAATTCACTGTAATGTTCAACTGTGCTAGTTCAGGTTCCAAGTGTATTTTGTTGTACAGAAAAGTGTTTAAAGACAATAAGTGCTGTAGATGGACAAAAGTGTTGTACAGAAAAGTGTTTAAAGATAATAAGTGTTATTGATAGACAAAAAGTGTTTTTATTTATAAAGTGTTATCATTGTTCATGTTGAACAAATATTTGTTTTCATATTGCCGTAATAAATGCTGCCATGAAATATTGTTTTTGTTGTTCTTGAATAGATAGATCTATGGGGAAATTACTACTTATTCATTGGACACGTATGATTTACAGTTAGTCATAGTCCGACTGTTGTCAACAGCATGTATCAATTTAAAACACCCTTCAGATCGTTTCTATGTGGGCCCTCAATGTCGGGGAAAACAACACTTTTAGCTAAAATAATTCAAAATTGCGATAAAATGTTTTTGGAAAAACCGAAAAAAATCTACTATTGCTATAGTATTTGGCAGGAGTCCTATGATAAAATAAAAGCTATTGCCACAACCATACCAAAACAATTCATACGAGGACTTGATGTTTTTAATAGTATTGAACCGAACTCGTGGCTGATTATTGATGATTTGGCTGAATCCATTGAACAGTTCTCACAGGAAATGCTACAGCTGTTCACTGTCCGATCTCACCATGAACACATTTCCATAACCTTAGTTCTACACAATCTGTTTCATCAGATTAAATGTATGCGAACCCTTGCTTTGAATTGCACTATCTATATTATCTATCGAGTTGTTCGTGATTCTAGCTCGCTCATAACTCTCAATAAACAGATATACCCCGGTGCCCCAAAATTTCTGTTGTCAGCGTACACTCAGGCGACTAGCAAGCCCTACGGTTACATTTTGCTGGATCTTAATCAGAGCACGCCCGAGGATCTACGTGTAGTCACCGACATTTTCGACAATGAAATTACAGTATATCTTCCGGTGAACAGTAGAAAAGGCTATTAGTTGCCATTATGACACTGAAGAAACTACACGAACAACGGCATTTATTTTCCGTTTTAAGCACTTCAAAACCCTTGCTTAGGAAGGCCATACTTAAACATGGTGTTGACAATGATTTCATTAATCTAATATCTGAACTTTGTTTAAATTTAACTGAGGGCAATGTTCAACTGCCAGAAGGTGTTAGACAACAGACAAAGCAACATCGTTCCACTGTACGTGCCTTGGCTTGTAAAAACAAGGGAAAAATTTTTAAAAGAAAACGACTCCTTCAAGCAGGTGGTAGCTTTTTTACATTTTTACTGCCAATAATTGCTGGACTTGTAAACAGTTTTCTCTAGAGAATGGCAAAACCCTATAAATTGACACCATTTGAACTTGTCCTCTCGCCCGTCGAACATTTTGAAGACAATCTAAGCAAATTCATTAATGATGAGAATATTGCCGATGACAAAAAACTGCTTTTACTTCAAGATGCATTGCGACGTATGGACAAACATAAACCTTATCGTGAGAGACCCGCCGCCGATCCCTCTAAACAGGAAACATCTCTTCAAGATTCTGCACAATCAAAGGAGAAGGAATTGAATTCGATTGTATTGAAAATTGGAAACCTATTGCCACTGACCTATCGAGAACAGAGTAAAAGAGTATTATCTTATCTCATGTTGGAAACTGGTGATCAAGTTCAAGTCGACAGCACAGGGAAACGAATTATAATTCAGGGAAAAAGTTATAATCTAGTTGATTTAATTTGTGATATGGTGACGAATCGTAAAGGACTCTTATCCTTTGACGATAATCTATACACCTTTCTAAGTGTATCAAACTTTCCCAAAAGTCTTATTGGCAATAAGCAAATTCTTAAGAAACTAAGAGAATATAGTCCTCCAACAACGCCAACACCATTTAAAAAAGAAGAAGATTCAATATTTGAAAATACTAGCACTACTGATTTTACAACACCTGTGGCTGCTAGTCAAAAGCGAAGACGAATTGATTCACCCTCCAGTGTGCAAAAGGGGAGTGGACATTACACTACGTGTTTACGTTCAAAATGGATGAAGTTCTGAAAGGTGTCTATGAAAATATTGGTGAAGCGGGAAGTTTAAGTTCTCCCAAAACGCATTTCTAAAGTTGTCTCCGGCACCACATTGAAAAATGCAAAAGAGTATCTAGAGAATGAACCGAGTTACACACTACACCGGAATCACAGGCTTCGTGGCAAACAATATCGACAAACTAAAGCCTTTTTCCCTCTGCATATAATGCAAATGGTTCTTTTAACTTTAGACGCAGTTCAACGGCGTCACAATGCGCCCTACAAATATATTCTGGTGGCAATCAGTGTCTTTAGTCGCTATGCCTATGCCATTCCACTACGGTCAAAGAGAGGTGTTGAAGTTGCTCGGGCCATTGAAAGTATTCTTGAACAGGATTCATATAGAAAAATTCAATCGGATCGTGGCAGTGAATTTGTTAATCCCCATGTGCAAAGGGTTCTGTTGAAATATAATACAACACTATATCATAGTCACAGCCCGATAAAGGCTGCATTGGCCGAACGATTAATAAGAACGATTCGTCTATTAATTTCAAGATATTGTACATTGAAAAATACATCGGCTTTTATTCATGATTTAGATAAAATCATGCAGATATACAACCATCGACCTCATCGATCTCTGTCCAACTCAAGCCCTCGGGATGTTCATTACAGTGAAAATACATTTGATGCTTTTCTAAAGCAATACTCCAATGGCAATGAGAAGAAAAAGAAGAAGAAATTCAATGTTGGTGATACTGTTCGAATCAATAGAAGCACCAATATTTTTGAAAAGGGGAATTATTTATGGAGCACCGAACTTTTTAAAGTGTCCAAAATCCTGGACACCGAGCCCACGACCTATCGACTGCGAGACACCAAAGATGATGAGATTCTCGGCGGTTTTTATGAATATGAACTACAAAAAGCTAGAAACACTAGTGAAATTTATCAAATTGAAAAGATATTAAAGAGTCGTACACGCCATGGCAAGAGACAGTTGCTTGTTCGCTGGCTAGGATACAACTCAGATTTTGATTCTTGGGTCAGTGCTGAAGATATTGACAATGCCCAATGATTTGCTATGTGACTTTCATGTCCAATGTTTCCGATCCTCTCTACAATGAATTGAATAGAACAAGTGATTTTTGGACGAAACTCTCCCCCACCATTAAATTTGACGGAAAGTATGAAGTGGCTCTTGTCGATTGTATTCTTAAAAATACCTATGACATCCTGAGAAAGGATTGTAAATATGATATAAAAAATTAGACCCTATGATTGGCCGCCACCACCAGGTGATCAAGAACAAATTCAAAAAATCAATTGGATGGATTATCCATATATTGAATTACCCTACGAGGAACTCACCTGTATGAATGATTTATGTCGTTCTATTAATAAAAGAATTTCCGCTCGTAAAAAAGGAGCTTTTCATTTCAACTATTCAAAGGAGGAGGGCAAGATCTACATTAGTTCACCTATTGCCAGTGAAAAAATTATTCTCAATGATAACCTAAAGGATGTTCTTGGCTTTAAGCTCAATATTAAATAAAAAAACAAGTTTTTTAAACTGAAAGTAAGGAGCGACATTAAAACTTAAAACGAACAGAAATTATTCCGTATATGAAAGGGCTGTCCCCTCCTCAACGCCTCGCTCTTTACGCTAAAGTTTTTTATTGTTTTAAAAAATAAAGTTGTGAGACAGAGTCAAACTTTAGCGTAAAGAGCGAGGCGTTGAGGAGGGGACAGCCCCTTTCATATACGGAATAATTTCTGTTCGTTTTAAGTTTTAATGTCGCTCCTTACTTTCAGTTTAAAAAACTTGTTTTTTTTATTTAATTTCTGATCGTTTTTTAGTTAATGCAGCTTTTATTTGCATAAAAATTTTACTTTTCTTTTGCTAAATGGATGTCTTTACAAATTAACTTACGTAACTAACTTCTATATTCGTATATTTTTCTTCTGGCAAAAAATACAAAGTTGCAGATTTTTGCAGATATGAGCTTGAAACCTATGTAATAGGGTTTTCTGATACGCTGAATCTGACGGTGTGATTTTCATTAAAATTCTTTCACTTGTAGGGGATGTTTCCCCCCTCTTTAAAAAATCGAGTAAATTTTCTCAGGCTCGTAGCCTTTGATGAGTAATACTAAACTTAATAAAATTTATATATTTAGGATCAGCATTATAAACACATTCTTTTGATACATTTATTGACATCAAAATTTCGTTTTTAAAAGTTTCGATTACTATTGAGCCGTATCGCTTGTTTTTTTATTGTTTTTTTTATTACGTATATGTTATTACTTATATGAAGGGGTTCTCCCCTTAGTCAATACCACGCTCTTTACGTTAAAAGTTAAAAAAAATTTTGATTCACAAACCCCTGAATCACAAAGGCCGTTTAATTAGAATAGATAGCTCTTTTGAAAGCACTAAAAAAAAAAAACTGTAGCGTAAAGAGCGAGGTATTGACTTGGGGGAGAACCCCCTCACATACGTTATAATTTCTGTTCGTTTGAAGTTCTAATATTCCTTCTTACATTTCAGTTGAAAAAACTTGTTTTTTTATTTAACTTCTGATCGTTTCTTAAATAATGCTTGGAAATCTGGCGCCCCCTTCATAGAAATGTCCCTTACCCCAAAGAAACATCCTCCACGGAAATACTCTCCAGAGTAATCCTCTCCTCTAGCCCCCCCCCCTCCAGAAAAAATCCTTCCTGAAAATGGTTGTATACTTCCCAATAACCAATAAATAATGCTGGCAAGTCCGGCGCCCCCTTCATGGCAATTTCCCTTCCCCATGAAAACTTCCTTCATGGAAAGATCCTTCCATATAGCCCCCGACCCTCTCCTTCCCCCACCTACCAGAAAAAATCTCCTCTGAAAAAGTCTGTATACTTCCCAATAACCAATACTATATGTTAACATTGAGTAAAGTTCATAACTTTCAGCCCTCCCCCTGGGGGCTTCGAGGGATTAAGTCATCCTAAAAGACATATTTATCATATTTTCGACCATGCTGAACAAAATGGCTATCTCAAAATTTTGATCGGGTGACTTTGGGAAAAAATGAGCGTGGGAGGGGGCCTAGTTGCCCTCCATTTTTTTGGTCACTTAAAAAGGGCACTAGAACTTTTAATTTCCGTTCCAATGAGCCCTCCCACGATACTCTAGGACCACTGGGTCGATACGATCACCCCTGGGGAAAAAAAACAAAAAAAAAACAAACAAACAAACAAATAAACACGCATCCGTGATCTTTCTTCTGGCAAAAAATGGAAAATTCCACATTTTTGTAGATAGGAGCTTGAAACCTCTACAGTAGGGTTCTCTGATACGCTGAATATGATGGTGGGATTTTCATTAAGGTTCTATAACTTTTAGGGGGTCTTTCCCCCTTTTTTCGAAAATCAGCCAATTTTTCTCAGGCGCGTAACTTTTGATGGGTAGCACTAAACTTGATGAAAGTTATATATTTGAAATCAGCATTGAAATCTGATTCTTTTGATATATCTATTGGTATCAAAAACCCGTTTTCTAGAGTTTCGGTTACCATTGAGCCGGGTCGCTCCTTACTTACAGTTCGTTACCACGAACTGTTTGATAATCAATGGTAAAAGTGCCGGAAACACTAATTTCATTTTTGCTGACTACCCGCCTGCCTTCTCCACAGACACTTGTATATTTCTCTACGCCTCATTTGTGGAAACATCTTGGGTCGGTAATTCAAATGTTCCCCTCCTACGAGTTCTTGAACGAAAAACCAATCAAGAGCATATTCATCACTACAATATAAAGCATCTTCAGTATATTCCCGTAAACACTTCCTATTTGGAACTCTGTCAGTTAACACTAAGAACTGAATTAGGTGATCCCATAGCAATTTCAAAAGGTTTGGCTGTGATTACATGCCATTTTCGTCCCATCGTTCAAATCAACAAGATGTATAATAGAAAAGTGGTATTCACTTGTCCTGATATTGACTGCTATGTTAATACTCTTGGCCCAAGACAACAGGGCAATGGAATGGACTATTACAAGGGTCGCTCGTCAATGTCTGGCTACGGTCTTGGCAGTTGGTTTGCTAAGCTGTTTCGCTCTTCACTACCACTGGCTAGAAAATATCTTGTACCGGCTGCGACAGATTTTGCATCCTCTACACTATACGATTGGGGCTCTGGCAAGGATTTTAAAAAAAGTGCTACGGAAAATCTTAGGTCCAGTGCGCGAACCCTTGGCGAGAAATTAAAACAAAATGGTAAAGGCTTAAAAAGGTCAAGAAACAATGCATCACTCATCAGTCTCTACTCAGGTCGGAAACGAAAGACATCATCCCTTTTGTCAAAGAAAAGAAGGAAAAAGCGACACGTAGTGTAACCAGAAGTCCCAGGAAGAAAATTGTTAGATCGAAACTTGATTTCTTCTCTTAAGATGTCCTACCTGCCGCATAAGGATTCTCAACCTTCAATCACCGCATCATTGAATCTATTCAATGCTGAAAATGTTGATGTGAGTGTCAAGCATGGATACTATGAACAATT
The DNA here is from genome assembly GCA_027921565.1 of Artemia sinica. Lineage (NCBI taxonomy): Eukaryota > Metazoa > Arthropoda > Branchiopoda > Anostraca > Artemiidae > Artemia > Artemia sinica. Next base: position 44,523,813 of record CM051265.1, read on the forward strand.
TTATCCACTACAACCCCTCTCCGATAATATCCACTTTCAAATTTATTCCAATGAAGACTACTTTATGGACATGTCTTCAACATTTATAGATTTACAAATGAAAGTTCGGAAATCCGATAATACAATGCCAATTCGAGCCGATGGGATATCCTATGAAAATTGTATACTACATAATTTATTTCGTCAAATTAGTGTCTACATCAATGGCACGCTGGTGAGCACAAGCAACAATCTCTCAAACTATACAAGCTATATGCAATTCATGTTGATGACACCCAAGTCATACAAGGAATTGAGAGGCGCCTCCAATGGATATGAATATATTACTAATACTGATAGTACAGATGCACTTAAAAATGCTACAACTAGTGAATTACATCTAGTTGGAAAAATATATCCTGAAATATTTAATATACCCCAATGGCTGCCGCCCAATGTTAAAGTGGATATAAAATTGACGCTTGCACCATCCAATTTCATATTGAGAAAAGAACTTGCTGCCAGTCCCGATGTAAGTCTCTCCCTCACCTCGGCAATACTTCATGTACGCAAACAGCAGGTTATGAGTTCTGTTGCTTTGGCCGTGGAAAAACTGAGAGCCAATGGGAATAATATTAAACTACTTGTTCCTCATACAATCACCAATCAACGTCATATTGCCATGGGGTCACGCACCTTCACCGATTCATCCTTTATCAATGGCGAAATCCCCTCGAAACTTGCATTGGCATTTGTAAAAAGCGCTAGTGCAATAGGATCGTGGACTGAATGTCCACATAAATTCGAGATGTTTGGACTTTCATCTCTTGTGTGCAAAGTAAACGGCATCCCACTCTACAATCTATCTTTTGATAAATCCTATAGAACATTGTATGAGTTGACCATGCAAACCCTAGATCATGATTCGCAACTATTTGAAAATGGTATAACCGAAGAAATGTTTGCTAAAACACATGGTATCATTGTATTGGATTTGTCTGGCACACAGGATATGAGTATAGTACGTACGGGGACTGTGCGTTTAGAGTGTACATTTGCCGACCCATTGGCTGAGAGTATTGCACTAATCTCACTAAATCAATATGAAACCTATTGGGAAATCACTCCCGAAGGCAGTGTTCTACTAGACTTGGCGCCATGAACACCAGTCAAATAATCAATGTATTTAATATGGATCCCTACATGTCCCAGTACAAATCCTATTGTCTGCCCTCAGACTAAATACCTTGATTATTGTTAATAGCAGTCCATCGACTGTGCTGACGGGTCATCGGCTGTGCATCTATCAAACAATGAAAACGATTGAATTTTTTGATCCTCTTGGCCTACCCTATACATTCTACACACCCCACATCAGCAACTATATTGAGAGCAGTGGGAAAACTATTATTCAAAATCGGAAGAGGGTGCAGGATCTAACGACTAAAAGCTGCGGCTTCCATGCACTACTATATTTTGTGTTCCGATGTTGCGGCTATACTTACAAGCAGTTTCTCCACATTTATGGTGACAATCCACGTCTGAACGACTTTCTAGTGGAAAATGTCCTCTCAGACCTATACAATATTGATTTCAGTGCCCTAAGAGTAAAGTGCTTAAAAAATGTTTGTGAATTTGTTCATTAATAAAATGTATATATACAACAATGTCTTTAAATCTTCACTTTAGATTTCTTCATCGGTGTATAGGCAGCTGTCGTGAACCACTAATGCTAGTAAATCATTTGGATTCACTGTATGTTGATCTTGATTGACTGCAAAGTCAGGGTCACATTTTCTGCAGTACAATGTAACTTCACTCTTGTCATATCTCTTTGTATAGTCAATGATACTATTTGCATTCATATTATGAAATTCACGAGTTTCAATCTGTCTATTTGAAGCAATATCACATACAGTGTTTTCAAGTGGTGAATCACATTCGGTAACTGCCAAATAAAAATCACTTGATTTATAGTCATAGTAGGCAGTGTCGTCACAACGATGACGTAGAAACCAGATTGTCTTGTTACCCCAACAGTTGAATCGTAGACCAGATTCCTCTTCCCAGAATAATTTAAATCCACGACGATACCAATCTCGTCGAAATAAACTAAAATCACGTTTAGGATTCTTTCCAATCATAGCGGGGTAAGTATTCTCCCACTGATCACATTTATCATAGTGACAATTGGAGCACAGGTGCCCTCTAGGGTGAGAGTCACACACCTCCTCAAGACATGAATTACATCCTTTAATTTGTACTGCATAGCCTCTATGTAATTTGCAAGGATTACATAATTTACACTTTTCACTATAGTCATCAATAATTGTACAATTCTCACAATGAGTCCAACTGCCAAGAGTTTACATGCACAATGGACATATATAGAACATTTTTTGGTTTCCGATGTCAACTCTCTCACAGCTAAAACGAAACTGATCGTCCTCGCTCGATAAAGTCAAAGTGGAGGAAAGGGGAGAGGAGTAGCTCTGTGACGTTACCTCTTTCAAAGGCGGAGCCATCTACATTGAATCCATTGGCAATGTTTTCAAAAGTATATCCACAATATGATTCTGCTTTGTTCCAATTAATATATCAATAAATTGAGTATAAGCATTTGAATCACATTTTAAAAGTTTCATACAATAGTCCAATGGGGGGGGAATCAATTTTCATTATATTGTCAAGTGTTCCCTGAGAGAATATCCTGCGTTGAAGAGATAACTCGAGAAAATCATCATCCAAAATCAAATGTTTTTCCATAAACACTAGATTTGATCTAATTCTCTCTTTCTCAAATTTATTCATTTTTCAATCCTTTCACTCTGACTGCTGACTCTAGACTGACCCTGATTCGTCAGCCCTAACCAGAAAAGCATGTACAATTAGCGATACTGTTTATTGTCTTCAATATGTTTCACCAATGCACTTAAAGCACATTGAAGTCTATTCACATGTGCTATATCAACTTTAGCGGCGAAACATAATTGATCCTCTATTTTAAATTTGCTCAAGGATATCACATATCTTGCATATACTGCATCCCATTCCAGACAAAGCCGCGATCCTTTGGTGATTTCCACCGCAATGTTTGGTGCTCTTGTATTATTATCATCAACTCCACTATCAACTTCTAATAGGGTAAACATTCCACTCATTATTACAAATATATATCCAAATGAGTAAAGTCAAACTGTTCTTCTTCTCACTCCTTTGAATTCTATTCACAGACTAATAAAACTATAGCAAAAATCCTTTCCTTATATTCCCTCCGCCGCTAATATGTAAGCAAGGCCTCTGATTTTCTGAGAAGGAAACACGTGATCTAACTGTTTCCTGGAAACTCATAACATTTGCCTCGAGCAACAACAACAACATGATCTTGAAGGAAGTGTCATTGACCTGTCCCCATTAGACTCAATAATCCATCAAAGTGAGAAAGTTCCTGTTTTTTCATTCTCACTGACAAAAACCATAAAACAGACATAAATTACTGTTGACATGCATGAAAAACATCAAATAAATTGACCAACACACATAACCATCCAAGAAAACATCCATAAAAGTGAGAAAGTTCATGTTTTTTCAAGTGAGAAAAATACTGTTTTTCCATTCTCACTGACAAAAACCATAAAAAAACATAAACTACTGTTAACATCCATGAAAAACATCAAATAAATTGACCAAGACACATAACCGTCCAAGAAAACATCCATCAATGTGAGAAAATTCCTGTTTTTTCATTCTCACTGACAAAAACCATCTCTCTAGGGACTCTATGCCCATATTTGGTGCCCTGTCACGATCAATAGGGGCATCTCTACTTAGAATTAAGCTTCATCTCTTTTAGATTTTTTTTCAATTTATCAACCGATCTTACGATCAGAAATGATAAAGGTTTGACGCACTCAGATCGTCAGCAAACCTAAAAGAATGTTCAACGTATGATGAATCTTCGCTAAGAAGGATTAAGAAAGATAAAGGACGTAATTTTGCACTGTAGGGTGGATCACAAGATGTTAAAGAAAAGTTTGTATCCGGATAGGACAAGAGCTAGCGTAGGAAGGACAATCTTTTTCACCTAAAATTGTTCCTTCATACAAAAAAATGCCAGAAGTTTTACTTCTATCAGTAAAAGCAGCTTCGCACCATTAATCTTTAATTTCAAAATATTTTAAACTACCCACAACATAAAACAAGCAATGGGTCGTTGCCTGGTGTGAAACCAAACTGGTCTATGCCAAACTTATCTTAAATATTATAGTAAATTTCATTAATGCCGTCATAAATGAAACTTTTGAAAATCCTAGGAAAAGTCGAAGCATTTTAAATCGGCCTAAGATAAGTAAGATCTTTCAGACTTGAGTTCGAGAAGCCGAAGAAATAAAAGCCCGTTTAGGGCAAGATATAAAAACAGGCTTAGTGCAGCACTGATTAGAAATGGTAGTTAAAGATAAACTCAAATCCTACGAACGCTCAACAATCAATTTACTTGAAATCTCTTATCCTGGGTGGTTCCATTTTCTTATGTGAAAAGAATCTGATTTCGGCCGAGTTTGATGTATTGCGATTGCGGATAAGTTATTTACAGTAATATTTACAATTTAAGAATACCACTTAACATATAAATGTATTGAAGAGTCCATAAAATATTACTAAAACTATTTCGGAGCTGGTACGTGGCACCAGGGAGGGGAGGTACACAAAGCCAGTGCCTCCATTTCTATAAAATCTTGAGATGTTTGCTATTTTCTTATACTTTTTCGTTGCAATTCGTCTATGTCTTGAATTTTTTCGATTATTTTTCTCCTCCTAACCGAATAATTTCTTACACAGTTGCTTACTCTGAAGCATAAGGTATTGTTAAATGTCTGTATAAAAGTTATGTGGACTAGAACATCGCTTATCAAGCCTTCATTACATTTATTAAACATAAATGTTTATTATATGGTACACACTCGAGAAGTGAAGCTAGGTAAATCCTAATGGAATATACCAAAATATGATGAAAAATACAAGGCTTTAGTAACAAAATTATGAAAACTACGGTACTATTGTATAAGCTAGGCATCACGCGAGACAGCCACTCGAGAAAATCAAAGATCAAATAGGCATTACCCGGTAATTCCTATGAGACGCTGAATAAACAAGGGGTCTCTCACTCCGGGAACTATATTTAAACTGTAGTTTTTTGGGGTTTATGGGGAGAAAGGGTACCTAGGTTAGGTTACGTATATAATTATGCTATGCTTTACCCCCACCGCCCTAATGTGCAAATATATAGCCGAAATTTGTTTCCAAACTATTATATTTCATCATATTTTGTTTTATTTCATAAGCATTAACCAAACTTCATTTCTCGCGTGTTGCCTAGCTAATAGAACAGTACCAACACTACAACAAAGAATTATAGTAGGGGGTCGCACAGAATGCATTATATTAAATACCTAACTTAACCCATCCAAAATACCATCTCTATATATTGAATATTTAATAAAAATATACATAAATATAGACTTCTACTGAGCCTAGGCTAATTTTCTTCAAATACTGACAGGTATAAATCTATTATTTTCTGATATGTAGATCCAAATTCTCGAGTGTTTACCATATAATACACAAGTACCTCATTAAATTTATAAGTCTTGCGTCCCATTTATAAGCTAAGTCTCAAACTTCACTGGGGCTAAGTCGTACCAAAGGGGGGAAGGTGGGGGTATTTTCTTCAAACGTTCGTGGAATTTTCTTGGTATTTTTATTAACAAATATCCTTTTATGTTTTTGTTTAAAACATCAAAAAAATTGCACCCATCCCTTAAAAATATATTATGCCCCCTTCTCTCTACATTTTTGTGAATTGGCAGTAGTGATAGTGTATAAGGTTTCAAACTTACAAGAAAACCTACGCCTGAGGCAGTGCAGTTTGACGTGCACATTGCAAAAAGCGACCAAACCTTTTATATTATATACCTATAAAGTGATCAAACACGTTTTGAAAGTATAATTGAGATTGTATAACGCAAGCAGACTGGTTTTTGAGACACTTTTATCATAACGTTTTTTTTTGTTTTATTTTTAACCAAAAACTAGAAATTGTCAAATAGCGTATTTAGGAATGATTTTGTAGGAAAAGCTGTCTATCACCCTTGCATTATCCACTGTACCATTTCTCTGAAGTATGTGCTATCAGACTGGTTTCTGATTTTTTGGACAATTGCCTTTAGTCAAGACTAGTTTGATAGGAATGTGTCGCTAGATAGCATTTGTGAATTGGATCGTATGAAAGTGGAGAAAAAAAGGGTATAGAATTTGCGAATTGGACTATACGAACGATATTAATTGAATAATAGGGAAAAACAGAGCTAGATAGCATTTGCGAATTGGACTATACGAACGATATTAATTGAATAATAGGGAAAAAACAGAGCTAGATAGCATTTGCGAATTGGATCGTATGAAGGTGGAGAAAAAAGGGTTAAACTGATTATTGGACAATTGCCTTTAGTCAAGACTAGTTTGTTAGGAATGTGTCGCTGCTAAAGCTAACTCTAATTGCAAAAAAAGGGTATAGCATTTGCGAATTGGACTATACGAACGATACTAATTGAATAATAGGGGAAAAAACAGAGCTAGATACCATTTGCGAATTGGATCGTATGAAGGTGGAGAAAAAAGGGTTAAACTGATTATCAGTTAAGGTAAACCCTCGGGAGTGTTAACTCATAGCTTATTTATTATAAATTTGGAACAATATCAATCTATGAAAATGGTTAACAATGATAAAATGGTCTTGTGACTTGACATAGCTTTACTTCTTTGATGTGTTCTGTATAATACACAAGTGGCGTTTGAACAGTGTTGTCAGTTTAAAATAGAGTCTAACGTTATAGTATACTAAAAAGTTGATACTAGGAGAGATGTAGATGGCAAGAAAAGAATTTTAATAATGAAATTCAGAACAAACCTTAGAAATCCTTGCGAATCAAGTAGTAAGGTGTATGTGAGTACGAACCATCAAGGATCATAAGCACCAACGACCCTAACCACAAGAGACCTCAACCCCCAAAGGTCCCCTATCCCCAAACTCAAAGGGCGCCCCTCCTCTCCAACTTTTTGGCCCCCTCCCCCCATTTTTTTAAATTTGTTTTTGAAGTTTTTTTTAAACTTTTTTTTATTATTTTTTTAACATGATATATTTTTTTCAACATCACCAGACCGTACAGTTTTTTTCTTCCTTTTCTGCCATAAAAAATCACGATTTTTTAACTTAAAGTAAGGAGCGACATTAAAACTTATAACGGACATAAATTATTCCGTATTTAAAAGGGGCTGTCCTCTCCTCAGCGCTTCGCTCTTTACGCTAAAGTTTGACTCTGTCTCACAACTTTATTTTTTAAAACAATATAAAACTTTAGTGTAAAGAACGAGGGGTTGAGGAGGGGACAGCCCCTTTCAAATACGGAATAATTTCTGTTCATTTTAAGTTTTAATGTCGCTGAATTCAATTAATGCAGGTTTTGATTTTGGCTCACCGTACACGAATAATTAAAACGAAATTTGCATATTAATTTTACTTTTCTGGTTAAATGGCTTTCTCGAAAGTTGTTTAATTTTATTTACGAAGTTTTTATTAGTAATAAATATATGTAACTTACTAATTAACTTACGTGACGAACTTCTATATTCGTATGTTTTTATTACGTATATTAGGGGGTTCGACCACTAGTCAATACCTCGCTCTTTACGCTAAATTTTCAATTTTTTCCAATTCTTTAATAATGACCCCTTAATCACAAATGTCGTTAATTAGAATAAACAGCTCTTATGAAATGACTAAAAAACACTTTAGCATAAAGAGCGAGGTATTGATTAGGGGGCGAACCCAATCATATACGTAATGATTTCTGTTCGTTTTAAGTTTTGATGTTGCTCCTTACTTTCAGCTGAAAAACTTGTTTTTGTTATTCAATTTCTGACCGTTTGTTTAAATAATGTTGGGAAATTTGGTGTCCCCTTCATAGCAATATCCCTTCCCCCATGAGAACTTCCTCCATGGAAAGATCCTCCCGCGTAACTCCCGACCCGATCCCCTCCCCACTACCAGAAAATCCCCCTGAAAACGTCTGTATACTTCCCAGTAACCAATACTATATGTAAACCTTGGGCCAAGTTCATAACTTGCAGCTCTTCCCCCGGGGACTGAGGAGGATTAAATCATCTTCAAAGACATAGCTATTATATTTTTGATCATGCTGAACAAAATGATCATCTCAAAATTTCAATCGGGTGACTTTGGAACAAAATTGAGCGTGGAAGGGGCCTAGTTGCCCTCCATTTTTTCGGTCACTTAAAAAGGGCAATAGAACCTTTAATTTCTGTAAAAATAAGCCCTCCTGGGATATTCTAGGACCACTGGGTCGATACGATCACCCATGAGGAAAAGAAACAAAAAAACAAAAAACAAAAAAACAAAAACGCATCCGTGATCTTTCTTCTGGCAAAAAAATACAAAAGTCCACATTTTTGCAGATAGGAGCTTGAAACCTCTACATGAGGGTTCTCTGATACGCTGAATCTGATGCTGTGATTTTCATTAAGGTTCTATGACTTTTAGGGGGTGTTTCCAACTTTTTTCGAAAATAAGGTGAATCTTCTTAGGCGCGTTCCTTTTAATGGGTAAGATTAAACTTAATGCAACTTATATATTAGAAATCAGCAAAAAAATCTGATTCTTTTGATGCATCTATTGGTATCAAAATTCCGTTTTTTAGAGTTTCGGTTACTATTCAGCCGGGTCGCTCCCTACTTTCAGTTCGTTACCACGAACTGTTTGATTAAATAAAAAAAGAAGTAACTGAAAGTAAGGAGCGACATTAAAACTTAAAATGAACAGAAATTAATCGGTATATGAAAGGACTGTCCCCTCCCTAACGTCTCACTCTTTACGCTAATGTTTTTTATTGTTTTAAAAAATAAAGTTTTGAGACGGTCAAACTTTAGCGCAAAAAGCGAGGGGAGGAGGGGACAGCCCCTTTCATGTACGTAATAATTTCTGTTCGTTTTAAGCTTTAATGTCGCTCCTTACTTTCAGTTAAAAGACTTGTTTTTTTATTTAATTTCTGAACTTTTTTGAATAAATGCAGCTTTGATTTTGGCTCAGCGTACATGAATAATTAAAACGAAATTTGCATGTTAATTTTACTTTTTCTTTGGCGAAACGGGTCTCTCGAAATTTTGACCTGACGTAACTTACGAATTGACTTACGTAACGAACTTCCATATTCGTATATTTTTATTAAGTAAATTAGGGGGCTCACCACCTAATCAATACCTCACTCTTTACGCTAAAGTTCAAATTTTGTTCCAATTCTTTAAGAATGACCCTTAATCACAAAGGCCGTTATTTAATACGCGCATTGATTTAATACGCGCAATAAACTAGATAGTCTCAATAACCTACCATGGAGTACCACTGGGAAAGCAGCTCGGAAATATCAAAAACATAGGTTAGGTTAGGTTAGCTTACGTGCGCGCACGTAAGCTAACCTAACCTATGGTTTTCATATTTCCGAGCTGCTTTCCCAGTGGTACTCCATGGTAGGTTATTGAGACTATCTAGTTTATTGCGCGTATTAAATCAATAATTTTTTCCCATTGGAGGGATAAACACCGACACCATATTTTTAAAAAAGAAGTGAAAATGAATTATTCGAAGAAAGTGTGTGCACATGATAAAGTCATTACCACTCTAAGTGAACCTAAATTAACTCAACTTTTTGAATATCTTTCTCACTATGACTGTGTTTCTCAGCGGGTGTGCTGCCATCTACAACCAGTCTAACCTAAATTAAACGTAACGAAGCATGAAGTCAAAATTAATAGAACTTGGATTTTATGACTGTTATGTGATGTATCCGATAAAAAACTTTGAAAACGAATTTATTCTTTCTGGTACTTAGATTTTGTCAATTTTACCCCATGTATCTGAGAAAGGGATGTTGATATAGAATTTAATAACTCTGATACTTAGATTTTGTCAAGTTTATCCCATGTATTCGAGAAAGTGATGTTGATATAGAATTTAATCAATCTGATACTCAGATTTGGCAATTTTATCCGAAATACCCGACAAATGATGTTGATAAAGCATTTATTCACTCTGATACTTAGATTTAGTAAATTTTATCCCATGTATCTGAAAAAGGGATGTTGATATGGAATTTAAACACTCTGATACTTAGATTTTAATCACTCTGATACTTAGATTTTGTCAATTTTATCCGAGATATCCGATAAAGGATGTTGATAATGCATTTAAAGGATGTTGATAAAGCATTTATTCACTCTGATACTTAGATTTTGTCAATTTTATCCCATGTATCCGAGAAAGGGATGTTGATATGGAATTTAATCACTCTGGTACTTAGATTCTGTCAGTTGTATCCGACATATCCGACAAAGGATGTTGATAATGAATTTATTCATTCTGATACTTAGATTTTGTAAATTTTATCCCATGTATCCGAGAAAGGGATGTTGATATATAATTTAATAACTCTGATACTTATATTCTGTCAATTTTATCCGATATATCCGACAAAGGATGTTGTTATAGAATTTAATCAATCTGATACTTAGATTTTGTGAATTTTATCCGATATAGCCGACAAATGATGTTGATAATGTATTTAAAGATGTTGATAAAGCATTTATTCACTCTGATACTTAGATTTTGTCAATTTTATCCCATGTATCCCCGAAAATGATGTTGATATGGAATTTAATAACTCTGATACTTAGATTCTGTCAATTTCATCGACATATCCGACAAAGGATGTTGATAATGAATTTATTCACTCTGGTATTTAGATTTTGTCAATTTTATCCCCTGTATCCGAGAAAGGGATGTTGATAAAGCATTTATTCAATCTGATCCTTAGATTTTGTCAATTTTATCTGATATACCCGACAAAGGATGTTGATAATGAATTTATTCACTCTGGTACTTAGATTTTGTCAATTTAATCTGATATACCCGACAAATGATGTTGATAATGAATTTATTCACTCTGGTACTTAGATTTTGTCAATTTTATCCAACATATTCGACAAATGATGTTGATAAAGCATTTATTCAATCTGATAATTAGATTTTGTCAATTTTATACGATGCATCTGACAGAGGATGTTGATAAAAAAATTTATTCACTCTAACACATAGATTTTGTCAATTTTATCCGACATATCCGACAAAGGATGCTGATAAAGCATTTATTCACTCTGATACTTAGATTTTGTCAATTTTATTCAACATATCCGACAAAGGATGCTGATAAAGTATTTATTCATGCTCTGACACTTAGATTTTGTCAATTTTATCCAACATATACGACAAAGGATGCTGATAAAGCATTTATTCGATCTGATACTTAGATTTTGTCAATTTTATTCAACATATCCGACAAAGGATGCCCATAAAGTATTTATTCACACTCTGACACTTAGATTTTGTTAATTTTATCCAATGTATCTGGCAAAGGATGTTGATAAAAAATAATTATTCACTCTAACACTTAGATTTTGTCAATTTTATCCTATGTATCCGAGATAAGGATGTTGATATAGAATTTAATCACTCTGATACTGAGATTTTGTCAATTTTATGCGACATATCCGGTAAAGGATGTTGTTAAAGTATTTATTCACTCTGATATTTAGATTTTGTTAAATTTTATTCGATGTATCTGACAAAGGATGTTGATAAAAAAAATTTACTCACTTAATGCAATTAAGTGAAGATGCCCCTTTAATGCCCCTTAAGTTTAATCTAATGTTGATAAAAAATTATTCACTCTGACACTTACATTTTGTCAATTTTATCAAACATATCCGACAAAGGATGCTGATATAGCATTTATTCACTGTGATACTTAGATTTTGTAAACTATATTCGTTGTATCTGACAAAAGATGTTAATGAAAAAAAATTATTCACTCTGACGCTTCCCTTTTGTCAATTTTATCCCATGTATTCGAGAAATGGATGTTGATATAGAATTTAATCAATCTGATACTCAGATTTGGCAATTTTATCCGATATACCCGACAAATTATGTTGATAAGGCATTTATTCACTCTGATACTTAGATTTAGTAAATTTTATCCCATGTATCTGAGAAAGGGATGTTGATATGGAATTTAATCACTCTGATACTTAGATTTTAATCACTCTGATACTTGGATTTTGTCAATTTTATCCGACATATCCGATAAAGGATGTTGATAAAGTATTTATTCACTCTGATATTTACATTTTGTCAATTTTATTCGATGTATCTGACAAACTATGTTGATGGAAGCGAATTCAATCGATAAAGAATATTAATAAAGAATTTGTTCAATTTTTTTTCATAATTTCCTGAATTAAATTTCTGTAATGTGTATCCAAGAGGTGAATTCAAAAAAGAGTTTGGTACTTACTTACTTACAATTTTTTCATAATGACATATCCAACAACTGATGTTTATAATGAATTTATTCATTCTGATACCTAGATTTTTTCAATGTTATCCCCTGTGTCTGACAATAGATGTATGCAAATTCCTTTTCTTGCATCTCCGATGTTTTAATAGACATTCTAAACGTTTGATATGCTATTTTACTCTAAAAATAATGAACACATAACAATGTAATGCATAATATATTTTTAATGAAATAATGCTATGTAGAATATATTATGATACATTATTAATATCAATGATCAACTTTGGACATTTTGAATCTGTTCCATAAAATAGTTCACCATGTTCTCTCTTGATATTATAGTTATTGTCTTCTCTTAGTTCGTAATCAGTAGAATAATCATTATTCCATTGAGTCATACACAATTTTTACTGGTGTGTCATCGACAGGCTCAATATGCTTTTCGTCTTTGGTATTATTTGGTTCATTGACTGTTTGAACTATGGCAGTAACGTTTCCTGGTACTTTGTTTTTCACCGATTCATCTTTATATTCCATAGTGATATTTTCTGCCGATGCCCGTTTTATTTTTCTGGCAATTTCACTGTCTATTATCACATTATTTTTACACAGGTAACAGTTTCGGCACGTAGACAAGATATGGTTTATGATATTAGTAGAAGAGTAGGCCTTTCTTTTATTGATCTTCCGTTGAATGATAATACTCGAAAGCTGACGATTGGATGTATCAGTAGGTAATGTGTTACCTGCAACAGTAGCAAGGAGTTGTCCTCTATCATCAACGATTATTTTTATGTTGGCATTCTCTTTGAGTTGGCATTCTAAAACACACTTTTATGTTGGCATTCTAAAACACACTTTATTAAAATGCTCCATCTTCACTTTTTTTAAAGATATGACTTATGTGTTTATCGTTCCACTGCGTAAAAAATACTGATTTAATACATGCAATAAACTAGGTAGTGTCGATAACCCGCCATAAAGTACCAGTGGGAAAGCCGCATCGTGTCTCTGAGGAAGCATAGATTACAATTGTTAGAGCCGTAAGCATATTTTATGTCATTTTAAGATACTTAAAAAAAAGTTGAATAATTTCGAAGTCCAAAAAAAAATTTAGTCCAATAAAAAAAAGTGCTACTACAAACATTATTTTTCTAATAGTAAAGGTCATGACTATCATGTCTATACCATTCTCATTTTGAGTTTGGAAAATATTAAATGTGATTTTTTTTCGTTTTAAGTATGTTTCATCTCATTCGAAGACATGTAAAAAAAAAGTTGAAAAAAATATATCATGTTAAAAAAAAATCAAAAAAGTTAAAAAAAACTTAAAAAAAATTCAAAAAATGGGGGGAGGGGGCCAAAAAGTTGGAGGGGAGGGGCGCCCTTCGAGTTTGGGGATAGGGGACCTTTGGGGGTTGAGTTCTCTGGTGGTTAGGGTCGTTGGTGCTTATGATCCTTGATGGTTCGTACTCAGATACACCTTACTACTTGATTTGCAAGGATTTCTAAGGTTTGTTCTGAATTTCATTATTAAAATTCTTTTCTTGCCATCTACATCTCTCTTAGTATCAACTTTTTAGTATACTATAACGTTAAACTCTATTTTAAATTGACAACACTGTTCAAACACCACTTGTGTATTATACAGAACACATCGAAGAAGTAAAGCTAGGTCAAGTCATAAGAAATTTTATCATCGTTAACTATTTCCATAGATTGATATTGTTCCAAATTTATAATAAATAAGCTATGAGTTAACAACCCCGAGGGGTTACCTTAACTGATAATCACCAAATCGCAAATGCTATACCCCCTTTTTTGCAATTAGAGTTAGCTTTAGCAGCGAAACATTCCTAACAAACTAGTCTTGACTAAAGGCAATTGTCCAATAATCAGTTTAACCCTTTTTTCTCCACCTTTATACGATCCAATTCGTAAATGCTATCTAGCTCTGTTTTTTCCCCTATTATTCAATTAATATCGTTCGTATAGTCCAATTTGCAAATGGTATACCCTTTTTTTGCAATTAGAGTTAGCTTTAGCAGCGACACATTCCTAACAAACTAGTCTTGACTAAAGGCAATTGTCCAATAATCAGTTTAACCCTTTTTTCTCCACCTTCATACGATCCAATTCGCAAATGCTATCTAGCTCTGTTTTTTCCCTATTATTCAATTAATATCGTTCGTATAGTCCGATTCGCAAATGCTATACCCTTTTTTTCTCCACCTTCATACGATCCAATTCACAAATGCTGTCTAGCGACACATTCCTAACAAACTAGTCTTGACTAGAGTCAATTGTCCAAAAAATCAGAAACCAGTCTGATAGCACATACTTCAAAGAAATGGAACAGTGGATAATGCATGGGTGATAGACAGCTTTTCCTACAAAATCATTCCTAAATACGCAATTTGACAATTTCTAGTTTTTGGTTAAAAAAAACAAAAAAAACATGTTATGATGAAAGTGTCTCAAAAACCAGTCTGCTTGCATTATACAATCACAATTATACTTCCAAAACGTGTTTGATCACTTTATAGGTATATAATATAAAAGGTTTGGTCGCTTTTTGCAATGTGCACGTCAAACTGCACTGTATATTCATGCCTCAGGTGTAAGTTTCCATGTAAGTTTTCAATCAATAGATGCCTTACTACTGGTGCGTAACTTTTTATGGGTAAGAGTAAACTTGATGAAACTTATATATTTAACTAGTACCACGAACTGTTTGACATGCCACACCCCGCGCGCCCGGGAAGCTGAGTATAATAATTTTGTTATAAGCAGGGTTGGCTGATACACTTTTGGAATCAAGTTCTCGTTGCTGAACTTGCATTCAACAAGTCCGTTTCATTCTCAGACATATAATATATTTATACCTATATATGGTACTTGTTTAGTATCCATTAAACACGCGAGAAGTGAAGTTTGGTTAAGGGTAATGAAATAAAACAAAGTATTATAAAAATATAATAGTTCAAAAACAAATTTGGGCTATATATTCTTTCATTAGGAAGGGGGGAGGGGTGGTGGTAAAGCATAGAGTATATTAAATACGTAACCTAACCTAGGTACCTTTTTTTGCCCCTTCAATCCCGAAAGACTGAAGTTTAAATTTTTGTCACGGAGTGAGCAATACGTCATCAGGCAGCGAAAACCTGTTTTTCATATAGCATCTTTGAGATTTCGATGGCGTCTTTCTCGCGTGTTTACTAAATAAACAAGTACCATATATATATATATATATATATATATATATATATATATATATATATATATATATATATATATATATATATATATATATATATATATATATTATATATATATATATATATATATATATATATATATATATATATATATATTTTTATTTATTTTGATTAAGGTAACAACTCTATTTTAAACATATTCTTTCATCGAATTAATCTGATTATGATTAATTAAATTAATTACTGAATCTGATTAATAAAAATAAAACTATAATTTGGCTTTTTTCCATTTTGTGTAAGCCAACAAAACTACTTTAAACATATGTTGACGTTAGTAGTAATCAATGTTATACTTCCGTACCCTGTATAGCAATCTCCATGTTATTTGCATGCCCCTATAGGAATTCCCTTCCATTCTATTCTATAGCGCTATGTCCCTTCCATTGTTATTCTATGGGACCTCTACACGTGATTAAACACGTTATGAAACTATGTGCTATTTGCTTATGTCCCGTTGGTACCATTCCAAACGAGTGGGGATTCCCCGCCTGTTCCTAAACATTGCAAAAAAAAGATAACAGTATGAACGCGGATTCCTCACACAAAATTGTTTCAACTCCAAGTTTTCCAACCAGAGCGTTTTTTTTTGAGCTGACACCTGTTTCTTAGGCAGCCAATCAGAGACAATCGAGATATTTACTCCTCTCTCTCTCTCAGACAATTTTTTGTTGTTGCTAGCTCAGTTTCATTGTGGCAGTGAGAGTGTCAACACATGAAAAAATGTTCCATACATGTCCACTGTGTATGTACACACTGGGCAGCTGGTCATCATGTGAGAATTGCACAATGATTGATGAGTATGACGAAAAATGTAGATTATGCAACCCGTGTAAATTGCATAAAGGATATGCTGTACAAATTAAAGGTTGTAATTCCTGTCTTAAAGAGGTGTGTGACTCTCATCCTAGAGGCCACCTATGTTCCAATTGTCACTATGATAAATGTAATCAGTGGGAGAATACATATCCGGGTATGATTGGAAAGAATCCTAAGCGTGATTTTAGTTTATTGCTAAGAGATTGGTATCGTCGTGGTTTTAGATTGTTCTGGGAGGAGGAACCGGGTCAGCGATTCAACTGTTGGAACAACAAAAGAATTTGGTTTCTGCGTCATCGTTGTGAAGACAATGACTACTATGATTATAAGCCCACTGATTTTTATTTGGCTGTGACGGAATGTGATTCGTCGCTTGAGGACACTATTTGTGACATTACTTCAAATAAACAAATTGAAACATGTGAATTCTATGGAATGGATGAGAATAGTATCATTGACTATACAAAGAGATATGACAAGAGTGAAGTTACACTCTATTGTAGAAAATGTGACCCTGATTGCAGCACATCAGGATCAGTACACTGTGAATTCAGATAATCTACCTGCACTAGTTGTTGTCGACAAATACCTATACCTAGTAGAAGATGAAATCTAAAGAGTAGAAAAGTCGTTTTATCATGTATATAAATTTTTTATTAATAAACAATTTCACATACATTTTTAGAACATTTTATTCGTAGGGCACTAAAATCAATATTAAATACGCTTGTAAGTATATTTTCCACTAGAAAGTCATTCAATCGAAGTAATTCAATGTAGATGTCGAGAAACTGCTTGTAGGTGTAGCCACGACATCTGAACATGAAAAAGAGTAGTGCATGAAAGCCACATGTCTTAGTCGTTAAATCCTGTACTCTTCGTTGATTTTGAATAATGGTTTTCCCACTGCTTTCAATAAAGTTGCTGATGTATGGAGTGTAGAATTTATACGATAGGCCAAGAGGATCAAAAAATTCAATATTCTTCGCTGTTTGAAAGATGCATAGCCAATGCCCGGTCTTCAAAGTCGATGGACTGCTATTAACAATGATTAGGGTATTGTTAACACTTGGAATTTTTTCAATGAAGTCCGAAGGTATGCAATAGGACTTGTACTGGGACATGTATAGATTCATACTAAATACGTTGATTATTTGGTTTGTGTTCATGGTGCTAAGTCTAGTAGAACACTGCCGTCGGGTGTGATTTCCCAATAGGTTTCAAATTGACTCAGTGATATTAGCGTGATACTCTCAGTCAGAGCATCGGCAAATGTACACTCTAAACGTACATTCCCTGTTCGCACTATGCTCATATCCTGAGTCCCCGACAAGTTCAAAACAATTACCCCATGATTTTTTGAAAACATTGAATTGGTTATTCCATCTTCAAATAGTTGAGAGTCATGATCTAGGGATTGCATGGTCAACTCGTAAAGAGTTCTATAGGATTTTTTGTCAAATGATAGAGTGTACAGTGGAATACCATTCACTTTGCACACAAGGCTAGATAGACCGAAAAAATTAAAATCATGGGGGGATTCAGTCCAGGATCCAACAGCACTGCCACTCTTCACAAAGGCCAAAGCCAATTTTGATGGGATTTCTCCATTGATAAATGATGAATCGCTATAGCTACGAGAGCCGGTGGCAATGTGACGTTGATTGGTGATTGTATGGGGGACAAGAAGTTTAATGTTGTTGCCATTGGCTCTTAGCTTTTCCACTGCCAATGCAACAGAGCTCATAACCTGTTGTTTTCGGACGTGGAGAATTGCCGATGCGATAATGACATTTGCATCGGGTGCTGCAGGAAGTGTTTTTCTCAAAATGAAATTCGATGGGGCCAGCTGTAACTTTATGTCAATCTTGACATTGGGGGGTAGCCATTGGGATATATTGAATATCTCATGATTTAATTTTCCAACCAGATGATACTCTTGGGTCACTGCAGTAGTCAACTCACCGTCAGTATCAACACCTGTTCGATATTCATAGCCCAATGATTGTCCTCTCAACTCCTTGTATGCCTTTGGTGTCATCATCATAAATTGTATGTAGCTTGCATAGTTTGATAAATTATTGCTAGTGCTCACCAATGTTCCATTAATAAATACATTAATTTGTTTGAATAGATTGTGTAGAATACAGTTCTCGTAGGAGCGACCATCGGCAGCAGTTGGAGTTGTATTATCTGACTTTCTTCACCGCAACATTTGAATCAATAAATGTTGATGACAAATCAATGAAATAGTCTTCATTGGAAAATATTTGAAAGTGTATATTTTCCGAGAGGGGTTGTTGGGGGTGAAATTGTTCATAGTAGCCATACTTGACACTTACATCAACATTTTCAGCATTGAATAGATTCAATGAGGAACTAATTGATGGATATGATTCCTTTCGGGGGAGATAAGTCATCTTAAGAGAAGAAATCCTTCTTTGATCTAACAATCTTTTTCTTTTTCTTCTTCTGCTTATTGGTCTTCCTTGTTTTATTCCTCAAAGTCCTTGTTGATGTCCTTCGCTTCCCGCCTGGGTGGAGACTGATGAGTGAATGACGCGCACGCATCCTTTTCAATCCCTCCCCATTTTGTCGAGATTTTAATTGCTCACCAACGGCTCTTGCTGAAGATCTAATATTTTCCTTAACACTCTCGTTGAAATTCTTGCCCGACCCCCAGTCCTGTATTGTGGAGGCAGCAAAATTTGATGTAGCAGGTACAAGATATTTTCTGGCAAGGGGTAGTGCAGAACGAAATAGCCTAGCAAACCAGCGACCAAGACTATAGCCAGACATTGTAGTACGACCATTGTAGTAGTCCAATCCATTGCCTATTTGACGTGGACTCAAAGCACCAACATAGCAATCGATATCGGGGAAGACAAATGGAATTCTTCTATTGTTCATTTTAGGTGATTGTTCTGTCGCCGACAATGGGTCGAAAATGACATGTAATCACTGCTAAGCCTTTTGAAATTGCTAGAGGATCACCTAATTCAGTTCTTAGTGTTAACTGACAGAGTTCCAAATAGGAAGTGTTTACGAGAACATACTGAAGATGCTTTATATTGTAGTGGTGAATATGTTCTTGATTGGTTTTTCGTTCAAGAACTCGTAGGAGGGGAACATTTGAATTACCGACTCTCGATGTTTCCACAAATGAAGCGTAGAGAAATATACAAGTGTCAGTGGAGAAGGCAGGTGGGTAGTCAGCAAAAACGAAATTAGTGTTTCTGGCACTTTTACCGTTGATTATATTGAGCTTAAAGCCAAGAACATCCTTTAGGTTATCATTGAGAATAACCTTTTCATTGGCAATAGGTGAACTAATGTAGATCTTGCCCTCCTCCTTTGAATAGTTGAAATGAAAAGCTCCTTTTTTACGAGTGGAAATTCTTTTATTGATAGTACGACATAAATCATTCATACAGGTGAGCTCCTCGTAGGGTAATACAACATATGGATATTCAAATGAATTGATCTTTTCAATTTTTTCTCGATCGTTAACGAGTGGCCAATCATCATGTTGATCGCTAATGAGTGGCCAATCATGGGGTCTAATTTTTATTTCATATTCACGATCCTTTCTCAGGATGTCATAGGTATTTTTGAGAATACAGTCGACAAGAGCCACTTCATACGCACCGTCAAATTTGATGGCGGGGGAGAGTTTTGTCCAAAAATCACTTGTTCTATTCAAGTCGTTGTAGAGAGGATCGGAAACATTGGACATAAAAGTTACATAGAAATCATTGGGCATTGTCAATATCTTCAACACCGATCCAGGAATCAAAATCAGAGTTGTATCCTAGCCACCGAACAATTAACTGTTTCTTACCCCTGCAAGTACGAGTCTTTAATATCTTTTCAATTTGATAGATTTCACTATTATTTTTAACTTTTTTTAGTTCATAGTCATAAAAGCCGCCGAGAATCTCTTCATCTTTGGTATCG
Source organism: Artemia sinica (assembly GCA_027921565.1). NCBI lineage: Eukaryota > Metazoa > Arthropoda > Branchiopoda > Anostraca > Artemiidae > Artemia > Artemia sinica. The sequence goes on from CM051265.1 coordinate 44,544,328, forward strand.
CGCAAACGATAAGTTATGGGTTTAGTGTCTAGGATTTTTGCCACTTTAAAAAGTTCGGTGGACCACAAGTAATTCCCCTTTTCAAAAACATTAGTTGTCCTATTAATTCGAACAGTATCACCACATGAATTTATTTTCCTTCTTGACAATCGTTTCATTGGAATACTGTTTAAGAAAGGTGTCAATTGTATCATGATCAGAATGATGAACTTCCGTTGGCGTAGAGTTGGACAATGATCGATGAGGTCGTTGATTATAAATCAACATGGTTTTATCTAAATCATGAATAAAAGCCGGTGTATTTTTCAATGTACAATATCTTGAAACTAAAAGTCGAATAGTTCTTATCAATCGTTCGGCCAATGCAGCCTTTATAGGACTATGACTATGATAGAGCAGTGTACTATATTTTACTAGTACTTTTGCAACATGGGGATTAACAAATTCACTACCACGATCCGTTTGAATTTTTTATATGAATCCTGTTCGAGAATACTTTCAATGGCCTGAGAAACTTCAACGCCTCTCTTTGATCGCAATGGAATTGCATATGCATAGCGACTAAAAACACTGATTGCAAGTAGAATGTACTTGTATGGTGTATTGTGACGTCGTTGAACCTCATCTAGAGTCAGGAGATCTGCTTGCATTATATGCAATGGGAAAAAGGCTTTAGTTTTTCGATATTGATTAGCACGAAGTCTATGATTTCTATGCAGAGTGTAACTTGATTCATTTTGTAGATAGTCTTGTACACTTTTAGTGTGAACACCAGTGACCTTGGAAAGAGTGGTGGGTGAACTTAAACTCCCCACCTCACCAATATTTTCATACACACGTTTCAGAACTTCAACCATTTTGAACGTAAACACGTTGTGTAACGTCCGCTACCCTTTTGTATACTGGCGGTTGCTGATGGTGGTGGTGACGTTGACTTGATACGTCTTCGCTTTTGTCTAGCTATCCGTGGTGTGCTAGTATTTTCCAAAATTGATTTAAAATCTTCTTCTTCTTCATGTTCATATTTTAATGGTGGTGTTGACAATGATGCATGTTCATTTAATTTTTTTAGAATTTGTCTATTGCTAATAAGACTTTTGGGGAAGTTTAATGTATTTAGAAAGTTGTATAGATGAGCGTCAAATGATAATAGTCCTTTACGATTTGTAACCATATCATAGATTAAATCAAGTAGATTATAGCTCTTGCCCTGAATTATAATCCCTTTCCCATTGCTCTGAAGTTGAACATGATCTTGACCACTTTCCATGAGATAGACTAGGAGTCGTTTACTTTGTTCACGATATGAGTGGGGCATTAGATTTCCAATTTTCAATACAATTGAATCCAATGCCTCCTTCTTTAATTGTGTTCCAGCAGCAGACTCTTGAGGAGATGATTCTTTTTTGTGATCAACAGCAGCAGCAGCAGCAGTGGTCTTCACACGATAGGGCTTATGTTTGTCCACTCGGCGAAGTGCATCTTGAAGTAAAAGCAGTTTTTATCATCCTCAATATTCTCGTTGTCAAGGAATTTACTCAGATTGTTCTCAAAGTGTTCCACGGGTGAGAGAGCGAGTTCTATTGGAGTCAATTTATAGGGTTTTGCCATCTAGAGAAAACTGTTTACAAGTCCTGCAATTATTGGCAGTAAAAGTGTGAAAAAGCTACCACCCGCCTGAAGAAGTCGTTTCTTTTTAAAATTCTTTCCTTTCTTTTTAGAGGTTATTTCTTTCCTTTTGTTATTAGATTAATGAAATCATTGTCAATACCATGTTTGAGTATGGCATTCCTAAGCGAGCGTTTTGAAGTGCTTAGAACTGAAAGCAGATGTCTATTTTCATGTAGTTTCTTCAGTGTCATGATAGCAACTAATAGGTCTTTTTAGTGTTCACGGGGAGATATACTGTAATTTCATTGTCGAAAATATCTGTGACTACACGCAGATCCTCGGGTGTATTTTGATTAAGATCTAATAGGATATAGCCGTGGGGTTTATTAGTTGCCTGATTGTATGCTGAGAGCAGAAATTTAGGGGCACCTGGATAGATTTGTTTATTGAGGGTTATTAGCGAGCTAGAATCACGAACAACTCTGTAGATGATATAGTAGGTGCAGTTCAATGCAAGTGTTCACATACATTTGCTCTGATGAAAGAGATTGTGTAGAACCAGAGTAACGTAAATCTGTTCATGATGAGAGCGAACGGTGAACAATTGCAGCATTTCCTGGGACCATTGTTCAATAGATTCAGCCAGATCGTCAATGATCAGCCAAGAGTTTACTTCAATAATGTTGAAAACATCAAGTCCCTGTATGAAATGTATCTGCATCAATCCCGTGGTGGCAGCAATTGCTTTTATTTTATCGTATGACTCCTGCAAAATACTGTAACAATAGTAGATTTTTTTCGGCTTTTCCCACAAACATTTATCGCAATTTTTAATTATTTTAGTTAAGAGTGTTGTTTTGCCCGACATTGACGGCCCACACAGAAACGCTCTGAATGGTGTTTTAAATTGATACATGTTCCCTTCAATAGTTCATCTGAACAACTAACTGTAGACCATAGTTATCTAATGACTAAATAATTTCCCTACTACTACTCCGTTCAAGAACAAAATCAATAAAGAATCATATTTCTTGTATTATAAACAGCAGCATTTTACAGAAAACAAAGAAAAAAATACACCTTTTAAATTTATTTATAAAAAATGCACTAGAAAAAGCACTTAAAATAATATCAATTTTTTTTAATGAAACATGTACAAAAGCACAAAAAAAATCTGCTCTAAGTCCAAAAAAAGATAACTTTGGTAGTGGCTGGCGGTGTAACCCCCGCTGGCGGCCGCCCCCCCCCCCGGGCCGCGAGCCCCCCCCCCCCCCCCCCAAAGGCCGTGAGGCCCCACCCAAGGTTTTAGGAAAAAATTTACTGGACTTTATTCAAACCGATACTTTCCCTATGGATAACACATTCGGCCCGGTCTGAAGTTAAATAGTGCCCAAGGGGGAGGGTAGTCACACCGTCTTGACAAACATAGACCTTGTCGGAGATAGTACTCATGGCAATTTTTTCTACATTTACAGTGAAGTTCCTGTAGTTGAGAGAACGAATTGCCAGCAATTTGGCTCGTGGAATTGTATTTTGAACAATACAATTCCTATAGACGTCCATGTTGAAATTCTTATCCACATAGCGCGTAGGTACTCCTTTGCAACGTTTCTTGATTTCCTCGTCGTAAGTCTGTATAAAGTACACCTTCGGACTTACAAACACACCACTGGAAATCATGTCGCTTCCCGTTTCAGATTTAAAAAATAAAAGCTGATTTGGCGCCCGACGTTTCACTAGCTCTGGGTATAGCCCACTCAAATTGGTGTAGTCCATCCGTGAGCTGATAATTTCACCGTGCGCCAAATCATCAATTAGATTTGGGGTTTTTACTTTTAACAGTAGAGAATCTGTGTCCCCGTAGCAGACCTCTACTTGCCCCTTCTCCGGCCACTGTACCCTAGCCACATTGTAGTAGAATTCCAACATGAGCTTTTTAGAGATCTCCAAGGTCGCACTGCCTGCAGCAATATTTTTATTCAGGACAATGCGTCTTTTTTTCCTATTCAATAGTACCATGTCCGGGGCAATGATTGTGAAGGAAGTGTAATTTGGATCGGCAATAATTCGAGCACATTGTTTGGGATCGGTCACGACGTCACAACAATTCCTATTGCGAACACTCTCACACATTTTGCCGAAAGCCGAATTCAAAATGAGTTTATAAATTTCTTTTTCGGCTTTCGTCTGCGCTTCAGAACGTTTGTTGACAAAAGTGTCAACAAACGTTTTTAGATATGGTTTTTGGCTAAACTGGAGCGCTCTGTGAACCTTTGTGACGTTGAAACCGTTCTTGCACATCCATTTTAAGGTCACATGATGTACAACAATATTTTTTTTCGGCAGAAGGTCAGCAATAAGTTTTTGTTTTGAAGGTGACCAATGCAATCCGTCCACCTCGACTAAACGCCTATTGCGGGGGCTCAAAGAGTCCCTAGTCACAGGTCTATTGATGCACGGGAAAACAAAATCCTTTACTGAATCGTGTAGCTCAACTGGTATCTCCCCATCAATTTCAAAAAACCATCCAACCGGTCCATTCTCCTCAAAACTGTCAGTGTTGGGGAAATGGGGAGCTTGAGGGTCATTGAGCCATTTATAGTCACCGCAAGGTAGCGCATAATGGGACATGACCGAGGGGTAGAGAGAATTCATATCAAGGAAAACTGCATCCGATTTTGTCCCCGTCTTCTCTCCATTTGGATCAGTTTCCAAGATACGATCCCCGTGAAAAACGTATCCACCCCTCATTGACCTTTCGATGAACAGATGCTGATCAATGTCTGTGATTAGCCCGATTTTTTCCCCGCTAATTTTTAGGATGAGGTCCATTACCAGATGACGAGATGAAAAATAATAGCCCAAATCAAGATTAAATTCCCCATAGATTTTGTCCGTATTTTTACACATAATGTCTAACAAAGTTAACACATCACTCGACAAATACAGCTTGCAGTAGTCAAACCCATTTTTACAACCTCCCTCTGCCCAAACTTTTTTATCAAAACTGTATTCATCGGGGGTGCACCTACGATCGTGTAGACTGTCGTAAAACGATTCAATCGAAGGAATAGTTTCCTCGGTGAATCTCGACATGGAACAATAATAATCATAAGGATATATGCCCTTGACCGTCAACAAATCATATAAATCATTTGGAAATTGTTGCTTGAGAAGGGGGAAAGCGTTGCAGCCGTCATCGTTTTTCTGCACCTGAATTAATTCGCTCAATGATTTGGGGAAAAAACTGTAGGAATCTAAAAAGCGAATTTTATTCGTGTACTCAACGTCGGCTTCAACAAATTTCCACATAAATTCCAAAACAAGCAATTTTTCCGATGATTTAGGAATGATTTTGTAGGAAAAGCTGTCTATCACCCATGCATCATCCACTGTTCCATTTCTTTGAAGATGTGCCATTGCTGGTAGCACATACTTCAGATCGTAGTTAGAGTTATGTATAAAAACCGGAAGAAAGAGTTGCTGTTTAATTTTTAAATTACATGAATTGTGAGCCCACCCCCGAAAGTTACTTTTTCCCGTTGAATTGGGATCAATAAGGTGATTATGATCCTGAACTGCGTCTTTTGGGGCAAGAAAACCTCTACAAACCCAGCAAATTGTCCCCTTTTCTAGTGCCCGTTGCTCCTTATCTGATTAAATAAAAAAACAAGTTTTTTAAACTGAAAGTAAGGAGCGACATTAAAACTTAAAACGAACAGAAATTATTCCGTATATGAAAGGGGCTGTCCCCTCCTCAACGCCTCGCTCTTTACGCTAAAGTTTTTTATTGTTTTAAAAAATAAAGTTGTGAGACAGAGTCAAACTTTAGCGTAAAATTTTTTATTTAATTTCTGATCGTTTTTTAGTTAATGCAGCTTTTATTTGCATAAAAATTTTAATTTTCTTTTGCTAAATGGATGTCTTTACAAATTAACTTACGTAACTAACTTCTATATTCGTATATTTTTCTTCTGGCAAAAAATACAAAGTTGCAGATTTTTGCAGATATGAGCTTGAAACCTATGTAATAGGGTTTTCTGATACGCTGAATCTGACGGTGTGATTTTCATTAAAATTCTTTCACTTGTAGGGGATGTTTCCCCCCTCTTTAAAAAAACGAGTAAATTTTCTCAGGCTCGTAGCCTTTGATGAGTAATACTAAACTTAATAAAATTTATATATTTAGGATCAGCATTATAAACACATTCTTTTGATACATTTATTGACATCAAAATTTCGTTTTTAAAAGTTTCGATTACTATTGAGCCGTATCGCTTGTTTTTTTATTGTTTTTTTTTTATTACGTATATGTTATTACTTATATGAAGGGGTTCTCCCCTTAGTCAATACCACGCTCTTTACGTTAAAAGTTAAAAAAATTTTGATTCACAAACCCCTGAATCACAAAGGCCGTTTAATTAGAATAGATAGCTCTTTTGAAAGCACTAAAAAAAACTGTAGCGTAAAGAGCGAGGTATTGACTTGGGGGAGAACCCCCTCACATACGTTATAATTTCTGTTCGTTTTAAGTTCTAATATTCCGTCTTACATTTCAGTTGAAAAAACTTGTTTTTTTTTATTTAATTTCTGATCGTTTCTTAAATAATGCTTGGAAATCCGGCGCCCCCTTCATAGAAATGTCCCTTACCCCAAAGAAACATCCTCCACGGAAATATTCTCCAGAGTAACCCCTTCCTCTAGCCCCCCCCCCCTCCAGAAAAAATCCTTCCTGAAAATGGTTGTATACTTCCCATAACCAATAAATAATGCTGGCAAGTCCGGCGCCCCCTTCATGGCAATTTCCCTTCCCCCATGAAAACTTCCTTCATGGAAAGATCCTTCCATATAGCCCCCGACCCTCTCCTTCCCCCACCTACCAGAAAAAATCTCCTCTGAAAAAGTCTGTATACTTCCCAATAACCAATACTATATGTTAACATTGAGTAAAGTTCATAACTTTCAGCCCTCCCCCTGGGGACTTTGGGGGATCAAGTCATCCTAAAAGACATTTTTATCATATTTTCGACCATGCTGAATAAAATGGCTATCTCAAAATTTTGATCGGGAGACTTTGGGAAAAAAATGAGCGTGGGAGGGGGCCTAGTTGCCCTCCATTTTTTTTGGTCGCTTAAAAAGGGCACTAGAACTTTTAATTTCCGTTCCAATGAGCCCTCCCACGATATTCTAGGACCACTGGGTCGATACGATCACCCCTGGGGAAAAAAAAAAAAAAAACAAACAAACAAACAAATAAACACGCATCCGTGATCTTTCTTCTGGCAAAAATGGAAAATTCCACATTTTTGTAGATAGGAGCTTGAAACCTCTACAGTAGGGTTCTCTAATACGCTGAATATGATGGTGTGATTTTCATTAAGGTTCTATAACTTTTAGGGGGTCTTTCCCCCTTTTTTCGAAAATCAGCCAAATTTTCTCAGGCACGTAACTTTTGATGGGTAGCACTAAACTTGATGAAAGTTATATATTTGAAATCAGCATTGAAATCTGATTCTTTTGATATATCTATTGGTATTAAAAACCCGTTTTCTAGAGTTTCGGTTACCATTGAGCCGGGTCGCTCCTTACTTACAGTTCGTTACCACGAACTGTTTTGATAATGTCATTGGGTAGTTGGTGTGACGCAATCGTGAAATTGCGCCGTTTGCTGTTTTTATTAAAGATATCAATAACTTTTCCATACTACCCTCTTCATCCATAGCCAAAAAAACTCTTCCAACTGCATCTTATTGTTGGAATCGCGACGGGCATGCGCATAGGAACACGCAACTAGTTTGTGTTCCTTGACTATATTTGGCCTTGATGGGTCTGATACCTCAACCAGTCTTGATTCACAATCCAAAGACACCTTATGAACTTGTAGCAGGGAATTTTGGAAATTTTTAAATTGTAAAGTATCTTTGCCTTCTGCCGGCATTTCAATTCGTTGATTCCCATGAATTTTGCAATGCCCCATGTGATCCGAGAATGTTCGCTCAGATCGAAATGGGGAAAGGCACATGGGGCAATAGAGACGTTCCCCTTTCTTCACACCTTGGGATAGGAGTCGACTTATTGCTGTAACGGGGAAAAAATGACCATAGGAATTTACATCTTTGGGAGGTTCGTAAATAACCCAAACCCAATTTTTAACATTATCCACCATCGGTGTCCTCACTGAGTATAAAACCCCTTTTTTATTTGGTTTCTTTCCCCCGTCTACAAATTCGTGTCATACTGGAGAAAAACCACCCCCAACCCAAGATTTTCATTTGCTTTTTGAAATATGGCTATTTCTTTCAAGGACACAGGATACTTCCCCTCTAAACAATCAAAATTTACTTTAGGGAAATTTTTTCCACCGTTACGAGCAAGTCCGTCGAGATTTTTTATTGTTGAATCTTTTTTTAATGTTTTATGGGCTGCTGCTAAAAATGCGTATTTAAAGCATTGCAGCCCAGTTTCAAAATTGAAACCCTGAACCCCTCCTGTAGCCGACAAATCTGGGTGGCATTTTATTTTTAGATTATCCGCTCCCCCCTTAAAATAAAGTTTTTTTTTAAATCTACTGAGATTCAGATCCATGTGTTCAATGTATAAAATTGTGGACCCACATCCCCTCTCGTTAAACGTGTCCAAAGGTTTTTCGCTAGCGACTCGCCCCCCACTATAACACTATAAGTACGCTAAGACATCCTTCTGGCAATCAACCCATCTCCCCAAACACACTTTTCAGCCATTTCTCGTTAAAAATTTTATTTCAAGTCATCCACACGGGTTTTTCGCTTGCAACTCGCCCCCCACTATCACACTATAAGTACGCTAAGACATCCTTCTGCCAATCAACCCATCTCCCCCAAAACACTTTTCATCCATTTCTCGTTAAAAATTTTATTTCAAGTCATCCAATCGAGTTTTTTGTAAGCAATACGCCCCCAAACTATCACACTATAACTACTCTATGACATCCGGCTGCCATCGCTCCATCCCCCAAAAATATTTTTTCAGAGATTTCTTGTTAAAAAATTTTATTTCAAGTCATCCACACGGGTTTTTCGTTTGCAACTCGACCCCCACTATCACGCTAAAACTACGCTAAGACATCCTTCTGCCAATCAACCCATCTCCCCCAAAACACTTTTCATCCATTTCTCGTTAAAAATTTTATTTCAAGTCATCCAATCGAGTTTTTTGTAAGCAATACGCCCCCAAACTATCACACTATAACTACTCTATGACATCCGGCTGCCATCGCTCCATCCCCCAAAAATATTTTTTCAGAGATTTCTTGTTAAAAAATTTTATTTCAAGTCATCCACACGGGTTTTTCGTTTGCAACTCGACCCCCACTATCACACTATAAGAACGCTAAGACATCCTTCTGCCAATCAACCCATCTCCCCCAAAACACTTTTCAGCCATTTCTCGTTAAAAATTTTATTTCAAGTCATCCACACGGGTTTTTCGCTGGCAACTCGACCCCCACTATCGCGCTATAACTACGCTAAGACATCCTTCTGCCAATCAACCCATCTCCCCCAAAACACTTTTCAGCCATTTCTCGTTAAAAATTTTATTTCAAGTCATCCACACGGGTTTTTCGCTAGCAACTCGACCCCCACTATCACGCTATAACTACGCTAAGACATCCTTCTGCCAATCAACCCATCTCCCCAAACACTTTTCAGCCATTTCTCGTTAAAAATTTTATTTCAAGTCATCAACACGGGTTTTTCGCTAGCAACTCGCCCCCCCCCCTATCACGCTATAAGTACGCTAAGACATCCTTCTGCCAATCAACCCATCTCCCCCAAAACACTTTTCAGCCATTTCTCGTTAAAAATTTTATTTCAAGTCATCCACACGGGTTTTTCGCTAGCAACTCGACCCCCACTATCACGCTATAACTACGCTAAGACATCCTTCTGCCAATCAACCCATCTCCCCAAAAACACTTTTCAGCCATTTTTCGTTAAAAATTTTATTTTCAAGTCATCCACACGGGTTTTTCGCTAGCGACTCGCTCATCACTAACACACTCTAAGTACGCTAAGACATCCTTCTGGCAATCAACCCATCTCCCCCAAAACACTTTTCAGCCATTTTTCGTTAAAATTTTATTTTCAAGTCATCCACACGGGTTTTTCGCTAGCGACTCGCTCCCCACTATCACACTAAAGTACGCAAGACATCCTTCTGGCAATCAACCCATCTCCCCAAAAACACTTTTCAGCCATTTCTCGTTAAAAATTTTATTTCAAGTCATCCACACGGGTTTTTCGCTAGCAACTCGACCCCCACTATCACGCTAAAACTACGCTAAGACATCCTTCTACCAATCAACCCATCTCCCCCAAAACACTTTTCAGCCATTTTTCGTTAAAAATTTTATTTTCAAGTCATCCACACGGGTTTTTTGCTAGCGACTCGCCCCCCACTATCACACTCTAAGTACGCTAAGACATCCTTCTGGCAATCAACCCATCTGCCCCAAAACACTTTTCAGCCATTTCTCGTTAAAAATTTTATTTCAAGTCATCCATACGGGTTTTTCGCTAGCAACTCGACCCACAGTACAGCACTATAAGTACTCTAAGACACCCCGCTCCCATCACCCCACCACTTGTGTATTATACAGAACACATCGAAGAAGTAAAGCTATCCGTTATTAAAATTCTCTTCTTGCCATCTACATCTCTCTTAGCATCAACTTTTTAGTATAGTATAACGTTAAACTCCATTTTAAATTGACAACGCTGTTCAAACACCACTTGTGTATTATACAGTACACATCGAAGAAGTAAAGCTATCCGTTATTAAAATTCTTTTCTTGCCATCTACATCTCTCTTAGTATCAACTTTTTAGTATAGTATAACGTTAAACTCTATTTTAAATTGACAACACTGTTCAAACACCACTTGTGTATTATACAGTACACATCGAAGAAGTAAAGCTAGGTCAAGTCATAAGACCACCCCTTTTTTTTCTCCACCTTCATACGATCCAATTCGCGAATGTTATCTAGCTCTGTTTTTTCCCTATTATTCAAATAAGATCGTTCGTACAGTCCAATTCGCGAATCCCTTATCCCTTTCTGCAAATGTCAATCAAACAATTCTGATTGTAGTATCCATGCACTTTTCAGACATTTCTCGTTAAAAATTTTATTTTCAAGTCATCCACACCATAGAGCTACGATCGCAATGAATGGTACTTGTTATAAAAAAATGTCAATTGCCATAAAAAAAAAAAAAAAAAAACAATCATACTCTCAAAACGTGTTTGACCACTTTATAGGTAAAGGATTGGTCGCTTTTTGCAATGTCCACGTGAAACCACACTGTATATTCTTGTAGGCGTGAATGTACGCTTGAATGTATAGTTGAAACTGTGTAATAGGTTACTACTTATATATATATATATATATATATATATATATATATATATATATATATATATATATATATATATATATATATTATATATATATATATATATATATATATATATATATATATATATATATATATATACTATATATATATATATATATATATATATATATATATATAATATATATATATATATATATATATACTATATATATATATATATATATATATATATAATATATATATATATATATATATATATATATATATATATATATATATATATATATATATATATATATATATATATATATATATATATATATATATATATATACATCAGTGGCGGATCCAGGGGGCTAAAGTAGTGTAATTTACTTAATTAACGCAAGTTTGCCCCCCCCCCCCTAATGTGAAAATACACAGCCTAAATTTGTTTCTAAACTATTATATTTCCATCCTATTTTAATTCATTAGCATTAACCGAACTTGACTTCTTTCGTGTTTAGCGCTGGTTTAGTTATAATGCACAAGCAGTCAGGTATATATATATATGTATTTAGCTTGTAACTTTTCATAAGGTTTTTGCACTTTCATTAAAAGTGCAACATATTTAAATAACAGTTATTAAGTCAGTGTGTCTGGACATCAGAAATTGAGTGGACATCCGCTATCAACCTGAAAAGTGCTGTTGAATAATTACACTTGCCGCATTCACATTCGTAGACCTCAATAAAAATTCAGTATTTGATCGGGTACTGAACACTGAAGACTTTATTTGTCTGCTTGTTATACTGGAAGTAAAGTGATATGGTATAAGAGATGAAGTGAATGGAGACTGATCAAAAAGGAAACCGAAAACGTCGTTTCGCGGCTTTGGGATAAATTTCGTGCATGTTTATGTTCCAATACTTCCGAATAATATTGTCTTTTGGATACAATAATGATTTATGCATTGGTAAGTACTTTTTGTTCAGTATGAGGCAGGATATATGATTTTTTCGAGAAGTGAAGGCAATATTTGAAAAGGAAATGTGATAATCGTGCCAAGATTCCAATTTCTTAGCTAATCACAATAATAACAAAAGAGTAGTGCCATTCGTTTTCCCATTCACAACATTTTCAAGTGTAATAATCAAGGGCGTTTCCAGGATTTTATTCCAGGGGGTGGGGGGGGATACCTAAAAATTTAGGTGCTGGTCGGTTATTAGAAACGCACCCAAAAAGTGAGGTTAATTCTAATGAAAAATAACAAAACATGATGATAAAATAATACTTTAGAAACAAAATTATGGAAACCTTATCCAAACTAACCTAACTTAACCTAATCCGACATATCGTAACCTAACCCCCACCTCTAATCTGCAAATATAGGCTATAGCCCCAATTGTAGGCTACAAGTCCAATGCATTCTGTCCAAGTCCAATGCATCATATCATCACTTGTTTTTGTAACTATGAAACCGGTTTTCTGAGATGTAATTTAAATGTAAATTTTGAATATGTTCCCAATAGCCGACAATTACCAAAATTTAAATACGCATCAAAACTTTGTTTAAATGCATTTTTGTTATGTTTTACGAGTCGGAAAAAAATTTGAGGGGAAGGGGGTTCAAATCTGGTAATCCTCCCCCCTAGTAACCCGCCTTAATCATTGCATCTATCATGACAATTGTGTTCCAGCTCCCCAACCCATATTGGAACCTATTCTGTAGGTACATAAAACTTTGGTGTTCTGTTGCTCTGCATTAGCTCTTACAATAAGTTTGCGTATTCGAGAAAACAGAACAGATAACTTTTGTTTACACCCTAGGCTCTTTAGGTATACCTATGACCTTATTGGGGGTGGAGGCTGCTGCGGAATAATGATGGTAGTGATTTATATTTGGAATGTTGCACATTGCCAGGATAACGACTATTATATTGCAAGGAACATAAAATAACGAATCTAATGGTGCTACTTTTATTTATTTACGTTACCTTCGGAGAAGCCCTAACTCCGTAGGGTTACCAACACTGTTTCCAAATGTATTGTTTGCTACCTGCAACCCCGTCTAATTGGGCCATATGTAGCCCAAGGCTATGTACAAAGTGTGGAAAAAGTTAGGTTAATCCTAATGAAATATACCAAAATATGATGAAAATATAATAATTTGCTAAAAGAAATATGGAAACTACAACAGCGAATTGTGGAAAGCAGGCCGCCCAGGACGCATTATATTAAATATCTAACCTAACCAACTCTCTATGTTAGATATTTAATTAAAATATACCTGCAGAGTAGATTATCTCAGTCAGGTTAAGCTAATTATCTCCGAATGCTAATCATAACCGAAATAAATGTAACGGTAGCAACTGTTACATTTGGAAAAAGTGCTAATTGGAGAATATAATGAAACTATTCTTTTGTTATAACCGAGTTTATTCACGAATTTCAGCTTGGCGCATTATGCTTCTGCCTTTTTCATTTTTGCTAGGCTAGTTTTACTAGGCTTAGTTTCTGTCCAGGTTTTGAAAAGTTGATAACTCATTATAAATTTGAAGTAGGCCTAGTTACTGCATATTATACGACTGCGTACGCGGAAGGGATCGGCGTTTACTTGGGGTGGAGGGGTCCACTGATCCAGAGCTGATGAACCTGTGCGAAATAATGACAAACGAGGTAGGCATAGCATATATTAAACACGTAACCTAACCTAACCTAGGTACCTTCCCCCCTTAAACCCAAAAATCGTTTAGATATTGTAAACTCAATGAGAAAACACGCTTTGCTATCAATTTAACTAGCAAATACCCGTTTGTCTACTTTCGTGTCTGGTTTCCATGTACAGTCTATAGCGCTGGTTTAGTTATAATGCACAAGTTCCAACAACAATTATTACTTCATTATATGCAGAATAATTGTTGTTATCACATTTCAAGTGCAGTTCCACTATACTTCATGCTTTTGGAAACAAGGCTAGGGAGAAAGTGAATAAATCACATGATGTCTTTTTATGCTCTAATTGCTCATGGAGAATTTTTTTTTCTTTAGCCCTTTAAGGGGCTTAAAACAGCCCATAGTAACCAATGTGTTAAAATATCACTATGCGGGAATTAACTAATGGGTGACAGAGCCAATTAAGTTTTAGAGATTTGTCGGTAGAAATTTCTGAGTCAGAACACAATATTGGAGGGCGGTCAGCAACCATTCTTAACGGGTTGTCTAAATTCTTCTTTGAGATGAAATATCCTCTCTTGAGATAGATATGGAGTACCTCCCGCTAAAAAATTGTTCTTAAAAGTACTTGTTGAAACTTAATGTATCACTAAAAAGCTGATGTCCGTCAATGCAGTACTGAAGTCTCAAACGAACTACCTCTTTCAATTATAGCTTCCAAATTGTCAAGTTGATGCAAAACATGGACCACTCCGTTACTGAAACATCCCCAAATGCTTGTTCTCTCTCCAAGTGGCATAAAATCACCCTTACTGTATACTGTTTGCACAGCTTATTTCCTCCCTGCGAGGCCCCCCTTAAGATATAGTTCCTATTCCCTTGACTGCTTAACTTGAACGTAAACACCAAGAGACGTCGCCATGGTTCGAACTCATCTGCCTTGTTCTCTTGTAGTACTTTCTTTACCTCCCTAGACACAGAGCCTACTTCTATTTCTATACCTCCTATGCCACAACTATTCAACATTTTAATTGTTTGTTCGGGCCAAGAATCTTTCCTATTATCATGTATGATTTCTCTACAAACTACCTTAGCTAATCGATCCTCATGCGACCATAAAATCCTCTCCCAAAGCTTAACCATTCTCACTAGTTTCTTATTCCAAAGAACTTGTAGAACTTGAGTTCTGTTATTTCAGCCTACTAGACCTATCATTTATGCCTGGAAATATTTTAAAACTCGAATCCTTTCTAACGCCAGTCCTTCCTTTATCTCGGGTAATTCTAAACAGTAATCTACCGCCGAAATCAACCTCTCTAAAAAAATCTCTTCTGCGGTTTCAAATCTGTTTGACCTTGTTCCTGTTTAACCTGTTTGTTCTGTTTGACCTGTACTATTTCTAAGGAACATCTCCATTAATCTATTTCCTTGAATCTACTTCTAGGAAGCCCGGGGGAGGGCTAGTGATGAATAGCTTTACTGCTGTCTGGCCTTATTACGTTGTACTGTTAAAATTTCCATAAATATATTTATGCAATATATTTTAGTATTAAGACTAACCAAAATAATAGTTACCATCCCTGAATCGAACAGTTCGTGCTAACGAACTGTAAGTAAGGAGCGACGCAGCTTAATAGTAACCGAAGCTCTAAAAACGGAATTTTGATACGAACAGATATATCAAAATAATCGGATTATTATGCTGATTCCAAACATATAAGCTTAATTAAGCTTAATGAAATATAAGTTTCATTAAGCGTGTTATCCATCAGAGTCTACCAGCCAGAGAGAATTTGCCTTATTTTTGAAAAAGGGGAGAAACACCCTTTAAAAGTCAAGGAATGTTAATGAAAATCACACCATCAGATTCAGCTTATCAGAGAATCTTATTGAAGAGGTTTCAACCTCCTATCTGCAAAAATGTAAAATTTTTATTTTTTACCGGAAAAAAGATCACGGATGCGTGCTTTTTTACCAGGGGTGGTCGTTTTGACCCAGTGGTTTAAAATATTGGGAGAGGGCTCAATCAAACAGAAATATTAAGTTCTAGTGCCCTTTTTAAGTGACCAAAAAGATTCGAGGGCAACTAGGCCCCTCCCCGCCCCTTTTTTCCCAAGATTGTCCGATCAAAATTTTGAAATAGTAATTTTATTCATCATAGTTGAAAGGCCTAATCACTTTGACTTTGGATATAACATGACCCACCCCCCCCCCCCTCAGAGCCAGTCCTTAAGTGATAAAATTCGCCCGTTATTTACCTATAGTATTTGTTATTGGGAATTATGCATACATTTTAGGGTGCAGGGGACGAATATTCTGCTGGGGGGTCACATATATGAAGGGGGTTGCCCTCTCCTCAACACCTCACTCTTTACGCTAAAGTTTGAATTTTGTCCCATTTCTTTAAGAACGACTCCTGAAACAAAAGTGTTATTTAATTAGATCAATAAGAAGCCTTTTTAAAAGTACTGACAAGCTTTAGAGTAAAGACTGAGGTGTTGAGGAGGGGGCAACCCCTTCATATCGCAATAATTTCTGTTTGTTTTAAGTTTTAATGTTGCTCCTTACTTTTAGTTGAAAAAACTTTTTTTTGTTTAATTACCTATAAAAGGGAATTTTTCTCACTAGAATTTTTTTATACGTCTTAAATTTTTGGTTACTACAGGTCATGGTTCGTAGCTGTCGCTGCAGCCATGTTCGAAAGCTATGTCTGTCAGTACAATATTGAAAAGGAAGCACAGTACATGGATGCTCCCAAATGCGGACAGACTCGACCGAAAGTTGAAGAAAAGGTATATAGATTCATTAACAGGCAAAAATGAACTGCATCAAAATGAAAAAGCCTACCCATAAGGTTTCAGCCAAGAAGCGTGGCCAAAAAAGTAAACAGGAAACTTTTCCTTTCGCTGATTCGAGATTTTGATCTGAAGAAACTAAAGTACAAAATAGTGGCATTAAATCCAAGAGAGATCACCCTTCAACATCTCACGGATATATGAAGAAAAAGAACGGTTCAGTATAGATACGTACTTAAACAGGAGGGGGAGGGGCTGTCCTATCAATGAAAAAAAGATAGAGGGTAGCAGTTTTTAATATTGTCAAGAAGGAAACTGAATTCAAGTGCTTTAAACGGGTTGCTCCTTACCACAAATTCATTGGAAAGAAAAGCTTCCTATGAATTAGATAAGTAGAAACGTGCAAAGAAGTTGCCAATCAGCAAAACCAACTAGTCCCACTGAAACCTTGTTGTATGCAATGCAAAATTAATGATGGATTTCGACAATATGGTGATAGGTAAGACTCATCTTGACTAGAACTTATCTTTACTTTGGTGAAAAACCAAAATGATGAGTAAAACAATGTCTGTTATCTCCTACACTCCGGTTATAATTGATGGAGTATGTCTCCCATTGCAAGTAAGTGATTTAGTATGTTGCAGGTAATTATTTGGTAAAAAAAAAACAAAAAAAAATGTCTTCCTAATTTAGTAACTGAGGTAACTTGAGATTGCCGTTTCAAGAGGATAACAAAGTATAAATTAGAGGCTTGAATGGTATAGGAAACTAACAGTTTCAGTGAGAAGTATTTAGTTATCCTAGCTCTGATTTTTATCTTTATTTTTTATTCATTGACATCTGGAGCCCAGAATCGATAGGTTTTTTTTTTTTTTTTTTTTTTAAAGACACAAGGTCTTTGAGCCGCTTGCCAAGGGTCACCACAGATCCTAACTTTGCTGCTTATATCCTCGTCTACAGCATCTTTTATCTAATATTTTGAATAGTCTAAAAGAGAATTGTCTCTAAAACTAGAATAAGAAGAATTTTGAAATGACCAGACTTAGAAAGATTTAGTGAACAACAACAACAAAAACAAATAAAAACACAACAAAATGAGTTGTCAACATAATGTTGAGTAGGTAAATAGTTTCACTTCTTTTGTTCTTTTAGATGCTAAGCCTAGCTGTTTACGTCGGTTTTACAAATTTGGCACTAGCTAGCTATGGAAAAGGAATGTCTAAGCTTTATCTGCCTGCACCTCCCGGTGAAAGACCTCCTTGTGCAAAGGAAGGAGAAACATATTGTAATGAAGTTGACTATTATCCTGCGTAAGTATATATTTGTCCTTCGAATTTAGTACCTGAAGCTAAATAGAATTGGCATATTTGAAGACAAGTAGACAAATTATTTTTTTGTGTGTGTCTATGTCGAGATTGGGAGCAATTTTGTTCTTTTTATTCTTCATTTTTTGTATTTTTTAGCCTTTTAAAAATATCTCGTCACTTTACTTTTGTAGTTGGTAGTTTTTAAAATTTTGAAATAAAGAAAGGGGCTTGACACCCCTTTGAAAAGTTCAGCGACGAGGAATATTGCTGAGAAAAAAAAATGCAAACGTCAACTAAAACTCAAAAAAGAAATTATTAGCAAACTCTGTTTAACCACGCCACAAGTCTAGAGATGCAAAGGTCATATTTATTAGTTTGTATCCTCGATTGCTCTCCTTTTAAAACGGCAAAAAGTGCCAAAGTAAGTATTATTACAGCAGATTTGCCAATTCAATGTTACCCAATATTTAGGTGACGCCTACAATCACGACCCAAGGGGAACTTTCTCCTCTTGTATACCCAATTTTAATTACTAGTCCAACAAGTATTAAATATCAAGTCATTCCTTGATTTTTTTTTTTTTTTGCTGGTTCATTATGTTTGATATTTGAGACAGTAAATCGTATTCCAGTCTACTCTCGAGTTGAAGCTTATGATAAAGTGGCGAATGAAATTAAGATTTATAATCCTTTGTGAAAGTCTTGTAAAACCTTGGTCCTGCTGAGAAGAACAAAATGGGTTGGCCTTTTTTTATTCTCCTAAATTTCTTCAGGTTTTAACCCACACGCTTTTCCTGGGTCTGAAGACAATTGCGGTTTCCAAACTAGATCTCAAAATCTAAAGCAGAACTTTAAAATACAAGTCTTGATTTCATCGAACCCAATAAATATTGGTTTTTCGAATTCATGTTTTGTTTCCGATTTTGAAATCATGTGCGTTTTTGACTGCTGAATGAAGTGACTGCTGAGTGGAAATATACAAGAGTGGAAACTGGCGTTAGTGTCGACAAAAACCACCAACGCCATCTAGCGTTTGGTTGGCCATCTCTTGGTAATTTGTTAGTGTATCAATAAGGTAAAATGGGTGTGCCTAATCTAATTCACAGAATTAGAGCAGTGGTAAATGTATCAAACCCAGCTGTAGCAAGATCTGATCTTTATTTATTTATTTTTTGTATCGGATTCACGACGCTTCTTGACTACTCCACTTCTCTTGACTACTTGACGCTTCTCTCCAGCGTGAAAGTATTGTTTAATTTATTTATTTGTTTTTGAATGTGGGTTAATAAACTTATATGAACTTAACTTATATTTGCGAAGTTTGAAAAAATGCCAAGAAATACCACATGCTAGATGGCGTTGATTATTTTTTCGTCGGTGCTAGTGCCAGTTTCCTATCTTATATGTTGCCTATTCTCTTTGGGCTAGCTAATAATTGTTTCGCAAAATCTAAATTGGGCTTTACAATTGGGCTTTCCTTTTGCACTGGCACATCGGCGCAAAGTTCATTAATTGAAAGGTCAGAGTGAATAAAAAAAGAAAGGCTTAAGGTTTTTTCATAGAATAGGTTTATTGTTTGCAAAAGATTGCTAATATTAGTTTCTCAGTCAATTCGATTCTCATTCGTTCTCCTTGCTCTGTTGGTTCCGTAGCATCATTCCCATGTATCTTACATGCGCCAATGGCATATGAAAACACTGCGCTTGTTGGTAGACTGTTGTTGCTCGTCGTGAACACGACGTGAAATAAATATTGTCCGTGAAAATAAACCAGTATGACCCTAAAGTTAGTTAGCTCCAATTACAGAGGAACATTTTAACTTCTCGGTGGATCCAAAAATAGGCATGATTATATTAAAACTCAATAAAGGCTGATGCATGTTTGCAATTCAGTCAAATGTATCAGGTTCTGGAAGTGAGTTGAGTATGTGAAAAATATATAAGTAAAATAACCTAGCTTAACATATTTTTCCTAGGTATATTCTAGGCATAGGAATTAATCATCAGTGCATTTTTTTTCAACACTTCGTGCAAATATTGATGCCAATGTTTGTTGGGAGTATTGGAAAAGTGGGGGGGGGATCTTTTCCGAGGGAAGTTAGTGAAAGCGGGGGGGGGGGGTGGGGATCTTTTCAGAGGGAAGTTAGTGAATAATCTAGTTAATTTGACTGCGTTCCAATAAATGACTCAACTTATAAAAATAATAATAGGATACAAAACGATACGCTCTTAAAAGGGAGGTATCTTTATCCTAAAAAACAAAATTATTTGCAAACTCTTTAATGAGCAATGTTACCTTGTTCATACTTTATGTTTTATCTCTCACCGAGTTGTCTTTCTGGCTTTATACATATAAAATAAGCTTGTAGATAATGTGACAAACATTAGTATTGTGTCTTTATTCTTTAGTTCTGTCATCACCTGGAAAGCAGAGCTGTGACAGACTGAAATAACGAGCCAAATTACATGTTGCTTTCATGCGATGAAATTGAATTGCTGCCACTGTAGACAGAATATAGACGTCTACAGTGATTACTGCTTTAAAAAGAAGAAGATTAATGATATATCCTATTGCTGGAAGAGGAAAGTTTCAATTGGAATTTTATAATTTTTCAAACGCAAAGTTTTTCTGATGGAAGTAAAGAGGGAAGTTGAATGGCTTACTGCTACTAATGCAAATAATCGATTTTCGTTGTTTTTCAAAATAGGGGCAAAGTTCCCCCAGTTGTTTTTTTCGAACCACATAAAGCACATAAACCAGTTACGGTGGTTTTACCGGAATTCCCGGAGTTCGGATAAGAGATGTGAAAAAATCAGAAGAAAACTAAAAGTCGACGTCAACTTTTACAAAAATTTAAGAAAAATAGAAAACGCATTTAACTTCCCGCTTCAGTTCTCGGAATGGAGGGATCCTCTCCGAATAAAACAGTTACACACAAACTGTTATCAAAAGCCGAATTCCTGTAACAAATCAACTTGTTGTTCCAAAATAATGTTGGAGAACTCAGAGCACAGTGTTCAGAAAATGCTAATGCAGCAAACGGCGATAACTTGTTTCGACGCACTTTACATTGACAGAGAATCTTTCTTTTTTCGGTTTTCTATAAACATCTTCAAAGATATGCTAGCCTTTATTCATTCATTGATTAACGACGCTTTCGATCGCAAAAGTATTGTGGCGGCTGGCCCTAAGGCAGCTAGGATCGAGCCTTGGGCCACACATCTCCAGGCAAAAACATACTACTGGTTCACCATAGGACAACCAGAGAGGCTGGCTTATCTACTAGGCTAATACCCTGTCCAACTAGGCTAGTATTTGTTCTGAAAATCCTTTTCCGGCACTTGTGTTTCCAACAGCTGACGGAAAATTAATAACTAAACTTGTCAAAAATTGAACAGCGGAAAAAACTTTATGTTTAATCTAGGGCAGTGGTAACTAACAGATTTTGGCCATGCCCCAACGAGGCATTATTAAAATCCTAATGCCTCCCTCGTGATATTTAAATTTTTATATTCAAAATTTTACGTGTATTCGCCTGAAAGAAGCTTAAAAAGCCATTAACTTGGTATCTTTTTTCGGGTCGTCCTCTAGGCTTATTTTATACTTATGAAAGATTGTCTGAATGCAACTTATATACAATGTATGACATCATTGCAATACTATTATGTATCTTTTTGGTCTTTAAATCTATTTGAACGTTACTTCATTCGCATGAAAAATGTTATTTTTTTTTCAAAATTAAGACTCTGAAGTATAGTCAGCCGAAGGGTGCACATCCTACTTATGACCTACCAAAATATTGCCGTGCCCCACGTTGGGAATCACGGCTCTAGGGTGAAGGTTTGAACCCAAAGTTTCCAAGTGTAGCCTCATCCAAAGCAGTGTCAAAGCAGGTTCGGATCAAGGGGGGGGGGAGCTAGAGGAGGCAAGCGCTCCGGGGGGCATGCCCGGGAGGTAGTAAAACAAGCTGACACTGTAATATTTTTGGGCAAAAATTGTAATATTTACAGTATTGATGGTGTGGCGGGGGGCGATAAAGAAATACATTTGCCTCCCCTGAGAAAAAAACCTAGCTCCGGCTCTGTGTCACAGACCAAATGATGCAAGCTAAAGTAAAATTTTACCTTTTTGTCACGGTTACAAGACAATTTTTACTAAACGATATCGTATTCTGATAACGGAACATTTTTAAAGTACGGAGTGCAGTGAACATGAAATCTAATTTTTGAATGGGTTACGCGAAAACTTACACAGCCATATAATGCTTAAAGATTATGGAAAATCCGATTTTTAATGAAAAAAGACCTCCACGTGCACTTATGCAGCTTTTGGTAGGAGACGATGCTAAATAAAAAAAAAATGAAACGTGGGTGGTAAATCAGCCAACATTTAGTTAAAACCGAGTATAGGCATCACCCTGGAAAATTCCCCCCTGCTGAAAATTCCCCCACATAATAATTCCCCCCTGAGAAAAATTTTCCCCGGATAACTCCCCCCCCCCCGCATTCCCTCTGAATAATTTTGGATGTTCATTAGAAGGGAAATTGAAACTTCAACTTACCTGTTTAAGTCAGAGGCAATGCTATAATGTTGCTTATAGTAAAGAGCCCTTTTTAAGAGTCAAAAGTGATTGGAGGGCAACGAGCCACCACCCACACCGTTTTTTCCTCTAACGCATCCGACCAAAATTTTGAGATAACCACTCGTTCAAAAGAGTCCAAAGATCAAATAACCATGCCTCCAGGTTTGACATCCGTCCTTCCAGCCCCTGAGGCAAGGGCTGTAAGCTATGTAAGCTACCCATTGTTAAGATATAAGGTTTTTTTTGAAATGGTGGTCGTATAAACTTGGGAGGCGGCTCATTCAATTAGAAATATAAATTTCCGGTGCCCTTTTGAGATTGAAAAGTGATCGGATGGCAACCACCCCCTACTGTACCCCTTTTCACCCAAATGCATCCGATTAAAATTTTGAGATAGCCATTTTGTTCAAAGTGGTTCAAAGGTCTGGAAATTAGGTCTATGAGGATGACAGCCCCCCCCAGCCCTCAGGGCAAGGGTTTTAAGTTATGCCCTTGGGGCATATAAGGTTTTTTTTATAGAAAGTGTTGTCGTAGAAACTTCAAAAAGGGTTCATTCGATTGGAAATTGAGAGGACTAGTGCCCTTTTTAATAGTCCGAAGTGATAGGAGGGAAACCCCCCTTCCTACGATCATCACTTCCCCAAACACTTCCGATCGAAATTTTGAGATAGCCAGTTTGTTCAAGGTAGTTGAAAGGTCCGGAAATTATGTCTTTGAGGATGACAATCCCCCACAGCCTTGGGGCAATATAATGTTTTTTTTATAGAAAACGTAGTCATATAAACTTTGGAGGGGGGCATTGGATTGGTAATCTGAAGCTCTAGTGTCCTTTTTAGGAGTCAAAAAGATCAGAGAACAGTTACCCCTCCCCCCCCCCCCATACATGTCGCATTGTCCCGAAATGCATCTAATAGAAACTTTGAGATAGGCATTTTATTAAAAATAGTCCAAATATCGTATAACCAGGCTGTTGGGATTGAAACAAACCCCCAGGGCCTAAGGGCAAGATTGTAAGTTATGCCCCGGGGGCATTTAAGGTTTTTATGGAAGGGATGGTTGTATAAACTTTAAAGGAGGCTCATTTCGTTGAAAACTGGAAGTTGTAGTTCCTTTTTGAGAGTCAAAAGTGATGGAGGGCAGCTAGCCCCCCTCTCTACTACCCTTCTTTTCACCAAACGAATTTGATTGAAGTTGCAAGTAGCGATTTTACTCAAAATAGTCCAAAGAAAATATATCAATGCCTCCAGGCTTGGAACAACCCCCCAGTGCCCTGGGGATAGGGCTGTAAGTCATGCCCTGGGGGTATATAAGTTTTTTTATGAAATGGTGGTCGTATAAACCTCACCTGGGGCTCATTTACTTTAAAATTGGAAGTTATAGTGCCCTTTTAAGAGTAAAAAGTGATTTTAGAGAAACCAGCCCCCCCCCCACCACGTTCATCATTTCCCCAAAGACATCCAACCAAAATTGGAGATACCAATTTTTTTCATTGCAGTTGAAGCGTCTGGAAATTATGTCTTTGAGGAAGCCACTCCCGCCCCAACAGCTCTCAGGGCAGGGGTTGTAAGTTATGCCCTGGGGCGTTTAAGGTTTTTTATAGAAAGGGTGGTCATATATGCTTCAGAGGGGACTCATTGGATTGGTAATCAGAATTTCTATTGCCCTATTTAAGAGTCAAAGTGATCAGAGAGCGGCTACCCCCCTCCCCCTCCCCATACACGTCGTGTTTTCTTGAAATACATCCAATAGAGGTTTTGAGGCAGTCGTTTTATTCAAAATAGTCGAAAGATCATATAAGGCTTTTGGGTTGATACAAACCACCAGAGCCTTGGGGCGAGTGTTGTAAATTATGCCGCGGGGGCATTTTAGGTTCTTATGGAAGGGGTAGTTGTTTAACTTTAGAAGAGGCTCATTTGGTTGAAAATTAGAAGTTCTAGTTCCTTTTTAAGAGCCAAAAGTAATGGAGGGCATTTAACCCCCATCCCCTCCCTGACAACCCCTCTTTTCACCAAACGTATCTAATTGAAATGATGAGGTGGTGATTTTGTTCAAAATAGTCCAAAGAACATATACTAATGCCTCTAGGGTCGACACAACCCCCCAGCGCCCTGGGTATAGGGTTGTAAGTTATGCCATGAGGGCATATAAGGTTTTTATGGAATTGGCGGTCATACGAACTTCAGACGGGGCTCATTTGATTTGAAATTGGAAGTTATAGTGCCCTTTTTAAGAGTGAAAGTGATTTGAGAGCAACCAGTCCCCTCCCCCCTCCACGTTCATCATTTTCTTTAACACATCCAATCAAAATTTAGAGATAGCATGGGTTTAACAATAAGCTGAGATAATTCAGGACAAGGGTTTGTAAGTTATGCCCTGGAGGCATATAAGGTTCTTATAGAAAGGGTGGTCGTATATGCTTTGGAGGGGACTCATTAGATTTGTAATCAGAAGTTCTAGTGCACTTCTTAGAAAGGTATCAGAGCGCACATACCCCCTCCCCGTCGTGTTTTCCATAGGTGCATCCAATAGAATTTTTGAGACAGTCCTTTTATTCAAATAGTCCAAAGATCGTATAACAAGGTTTTTGGGGTTGATATAAACCACCAGAGCCTGAAGGCGAGGGTTGTAAGCTATGCCCCTTGGGCATCTAAGGTTCTTGTGGAAGGGATGGTTGCATAAACTTTAGAGGTGGCTCAGTTGGTTGAAATGGGAAGTTCTACTTCCCTTTTAAGAGCTAAAAGCGATGGAGGTCAACTAGTCCCCCCCCCCCAACTGCCTCTCTTTTCACCAAACGCATCTGATTGAAATTGTGCGATTGCAATTTTGTTTAAAATAGTCCAAAGAACATATAGCAATGCTTCCAGGGTTGACACCCCCCCCAGAGCCCAGGGGCAAGGGCTTTAAGTTATGTCCTGGGGAAATATAAAGCTTTTATGGAATGGGTGGTCGTATTAAATTCAGATGGTCTCATTTGATTTTAAATTGGAAGTTATAGTGCCCTTTTTAAAAGTCAGAAAGATTTGGGACCCCCCCCCCCCGCGCCCATCATTTCCCAAAAGAAACATCCAAACAAAGCTTTAAGACATCCTATTTTTTCAGCATTGTTGAAAGACTCAGTAATTATACATTTGAGGATGTCAACCCCCCCCCCCTAGGTCTCAGGGCAAAGGCTGCAAGTTATGCAATTTGTTCATTTTTTACGTATAGTATATGCTATTAAGAAAAGGTATGCATGTTTGACTTCTATTTTCCCAAAATACGAAGGGCATTAAGATAAGTCTTCCAGGGAATGTTGAGGGTAATGTTGAACTAAATCAGAACATGCTATTTGTATATGGGTTGTCAAAAGGGTGTAACTCAGGAATGAATGGGTATTTTAATTTGGAATTTTCAGGAAGTGATAAGGGAGATGATCAATTGACCAAAATGGCAATATTTGCACGCTACTACTGCTGTAATTACTGCTGCTTCTACTGCTACCACAAGTACTATTACTACTACCACTACTATTACTAAAACTAATACTTCTGTAACGAGTACTACTAAGGCTGAGGATATTGAAAAAAAAATATCTGGGGATACGTTGAGGGGAAAGTTCAACTAAATCAAAAAATAATATATGTATACTGATTTTTTGGAACGGCTTATCACATATACGATATTATCACATAACGGCTTATACAATATTTTTGGAACGGCTTATCACATCAAGAGGAAACTTCAGGGGCATCGTGAGTGGGATGTTCAGTTGACCATAAGGCAAAGTATACCTGCTACTACTGCTATTAATACTGCTACTACTGTTCCTAATACTACTACTACTACTACGAGACTTGTACAATTAAGGCTACAAGTATGAAGGTGAAAGTCTGACAGAATATTGAGTGGGAATTTGAACTAAAACTAAACACACTATGCACATGCAGATTGTCAAAAGGCGGGTAATTGACTTGGGTAATGCTTTCGGAGAATACTTAAAGGGGAAGATCAATTGACAAAAAGGTAATATTTGCATGTCACTACTAACACTAATACCACTGCTACTTTTATCAATGCTACTACTGCTAATAAACTACTCCAACTACTACTTCAACTGCAACAACTTGTAAGGCATAGAGTATTAAGGTGAAAAGGGCGTCAAAAGGATGTCAAAAGCTCACATCAACAATATCTTTGGAATGGCTTAACGTGTCAAGGTGAAACTTCTAGGGTATCATGAAAGCGATGTTCAACTGACGAAAAGGCAATATGCGGATGCTACTACCCCTATTAATACTGCTGCTACTACTGCCACCACTAATATAACACTAACACTGCAACTACTTCTACTACCACCTAAATTGCAGTGATAATAGTACTATTAAGGCTAAGTCTATGAAGGTAAAATTTGAGAAAATGTTGGTGGCAAATTCCAACTAACAAAAGACACTATGTGTATTTAGATTATCAAAGTAGCGTATCTTAAGAATTGATTTGTGTATTAAGTTGGAACTCTCAGAGAATACTTAAACGGGAAGATCAATTGTCAAAAAGAAAATGTTTGCACACTACTGCTAATACTACTATTACTGCAACATCTACTAATTCTACTACTACTATTATTATTGCTCAAGCTATTACTTATATCGCAACTACTTGTAAGGTTAAGAGCATTAAGATGAAAATTTCAAGAAGTATATGAATATACATGTTATCAAAAGAGCAAATCAACAATGTCATAGCAATGGCTAATGGTATTAAGCTGAGTAGTTATATTACTGCTGTGACTGTTATTACAACTATGCCTACGGGTATGAAGGTGAAATTTTCAGAGAATATTTCTTTCTGAAAGTTTTTGTTGTACGGATGACAACCTCCCATCCGAATGCAGGGTGTCAAAATGGCATATCAGCAATATCTTAGTAACAGTTTTGTGTGTGAAATTAAAACTTACAACCCTTTTTGTGGGGGGAGTTGAACTAACCAAAAGGCAATATTTGCATCATAATACTACTGTTTCTACTCCTAAAACTACTTGTACTGCTACTATTATTATTACTGCTACTTATGCTACTAAAGATAAGACTACTAGTATTAACTCTACCCCTTCTGTTACTGCTATAACTACTGGTGCTACTACTACTGCTAATAAACCTAAGGGTATTAAGGCGAAAATTTTTGGCAACATTGTAACTGTATTGAAATAAGTATCGAAACACACTATGCCCACGTAGGTTTTCAAGAGGAATATCAGCAATGCTTTAGGACCAGTTGATGGTATTAAGTGAAAAATTTCATCGTGTGTTGAAGGGGATGTTGAAAAAAAGAGTTTTGTGCATACTGCTACTACACAAGCGAAGGGTATTAAGGTGAAGCTTTAAAGGAATAGTTAGGCGGATGCTGAACTAAATCAAACCGAACTATGATCATGCAGATTATTGATAGAGTGACAAAGCAATATCACAATAAACGACTTACATTATTAAGTTAGACCTTTCAGGGTAAGTTGTGACAGATTTTGAACTAGCCAGAAGACACTATGTGTATACTTTTGATACTGCTTGTACGATTACTGTAACTAATGGCATTAAGTGCATTACGTTGAAACGTTTAGGGAGAGTTTCAATTAAACGAAAAAATTATACGTATGCAAGTATTAAAAGGGCATATATGCATTATCGTAGGCAGCGCTGCTCTATCATAGCTAGTAATATCATTGATATTTTAAAGGAGGTAATTGGAGGGCAATCGGCCCTTCTCTTTAGCTCATAAATTTCCAAACACTTCCAATCAAATTTAAGTTAGTCATTTTGTTCAGCATAGCTGAACGGTCATGTAATTGTATCTCTAGGGCTATTGCTAAGGTCAACCCCCCACAGTTATGCAATTTACCCATTATGTTTAAAAACTAAATGTTGCCTTAAGAATAAATCAAAAGCACTGTGTGTATGCTGATTGCCAATAAGACATCTCAGCAATATCCCAAGAACGACTGAGGGTATCATGTTCAAACTGTCGGGGCTACTTCTATTGCTACTTCTGCTCTTAAAATTTAACTAAATCCAAAGAGAGTAAGCGTATACAAGCTGTCAACGAGCATAGATATTTTTTCTTGCGAGTGGTATTAAGTTTTATTTTTCAGGTCAACTAGAGGAGGTATCAAATTAAATTAAATACTACTATTTGTGTCCAGATTTTTAAAAGGGTGTATGTCGTTAAAAATTGTTAAAATATTTTCTCCAGCACGCAAATAGCAGGCCAAAATATAAATTCTTAAAGAAAAGCCGAAAAGATTTAAACTATTATTTTCTTTTTCCCTTAAAGTACTATGTCAGTATAAAACGAACAGAAATTAATAAAAAAAAAATCTACAAAATAAGGTTTTCAAATAAAAGTAAAGAACTCAATTAAACTAAAAATGAGCAAAAATAGAATCAAATGATCTATCACGCGTAAAACTACCACAAATCATCATCTATAAATAAATGAAACCCAAAGCGACCATAAATTACAATAAATAACCGAGTCAAACTCAAAACGAGCAGAAATTAACATGAGTAGGGCTCAAAATCCTCTATGCCTCCCCAAGGCCAGAACATAATTTGCACTTAACTGACAAAATACAAACGGACGTGTATTGTCAGTTTAATATACATATGCTGATATTTATTCCTTAAAATATTAATAACATTTGATTTATTAAAGTTATAAAAGTGAAAAAATTAAAAAAAAATCTCAGTAAAGTGAAAATTATGTTATGGCCTTGGGGAGGCATAGGGGTTCTATGCTTGGTAGATTATTTGATCCTAGTCTTGCTAATTTTTGATTTAATTAAGTTCTTTAGTTTTATTTGAAAAATTCATTTTGTGGAAAATGTTTTTTTAATTAATTTCTGTTCGTTGTACATTTTACGCTTGGTAGATTATTTGATTCTATTTTTGCTCATTTTCGGTTTAATGGAGTTGTTTACTTTTATTTTAAAAAAAAATATTTTGTGGAAAAGGTTTTTTTTTTAATTAATATTAAGAAAAGAGGACATGTTTGATCCTGCATATCCCAAAAAGCCTTAGAGTTTTAAGCTGAAACTTTAAGGAAATGTTGAGAAGGATGCCAAACACAATCAAAACACACTTTGTCCTTGCTGGTTGCGAAAAGGGAATATTAGTACTATATAAGCAACGGCTAAAGGTATTACGTTGCGATGGGGAGTTGAAGAGAGACCGAAGGGTAACCAGACCCTCTCCTTCTTGCCCTTTTTAAGTGCCCCTTCTCGTTCGTAAATTTTCACTTTGCCCAAACTAGTCAAAAGGTTTAATAGTTAGAGGGGGAAGAGGCCTCAAAACGTGCATTTTAACGCCAAAAGATCCTAGATCTCATTGAGATTTCAGATAAATACAGAAATAGCACTAAGAAAGGGGCGGGGGGGAGTTAGAAATTCATATACAATACCTCTTGATTTCTAGGAACATTTCTAGTCCACGCTGTTATCATGAAAGTAAAGAGTAAAATTAAACCCCAAAATCAGCAAAATTCATTCCGTGTAGGAGAACGGCTACCCCTTCCTCGTCCCCAGCCTCCCCCCCACGGTCATAGAAACTTCGGAGGATGCTCATTCGATCGGAAATTACGAGTTCTAATCCTTTTTTCAAATAGAAAGTTCAAATTCTTCAAATTTTTAGCCAACAAGCTCCTGTCCTAGAACCGTTTTTGATCTGGTGGTTTTGATATCTGGAAAGTGATCACATATCCATGATCTTTCTTTGGTAAAAAAAAAAAATAAAAAAATAAAAAATGCACCAAACATTGGTAAATAGGAGCATTAAACGTCTACAGTTGGTTCTCTGATTGTTTTGTTGCTAGGAAGGAGGGCAGATGCCTCAAAGGGTGCATTTTAATTTCAAAACATTCTAACTCTCATTGAACCTTCATGCAAATACAGAATTAGTTCTAAGGAAGGACGGTGGGGGGAGGGGGGTTGTAGGTAGAAATTGATTTTAAATCCTTCTTGATATCTGAGAATATTTTCTAGTCTACGCTGTTACTATGAAAGTAAAGAGTAACATTAAACTCCAAAATTAGCAGAATTTATTCTGTATAGTAGGGAGGCTGCCCCTTCCTCATCCCCAACCTCCCCCTCGTGGTCGTAGAAACTTCGGATGATGCTCATTCTGTCGCAAGTTGAGAGTTCTATTCCTTTTTTTCTAATTCAAAAGTGATCATGAGTGAGTGATCCTTTTGTTGTCCCTTAGGACATTTTATCCGCATCTTGAGGTACTTATTTTGTACTTTCTCTGTGGCTGCTCAATTTGCGTGAGAGTGAATTTTTCTTGGGGGAGAATTATCCTGAGGAACTTTTCTGGGGGGAATCTTCCGGGAGGAATTTTCTGTGGGGGTGAATTTTCCGGGAGGAAAATGCCAGCTCCCGTCAAAACCGTATGGAACCAAACACTTAAAAAGGTGTAGCTTGCCGTTGAAGGTGTAGCTTGCCGTTGAAGGTGTAGTTGTCTCTGTGAATCAACAGTTTGATAATGTTTGAATTTACGTACGAAAAGCGTTGTCAGATTTAACTAACTAGTTTACTTTACCTATTTTTGCAGTTCAGTGTTGCAACAATGATAAAAATGTGGCACTGCCCAGAATACTTTACAATTTTTGAAACAACCCAATAAAAAATAATAATAATAATCCAAGAAAACCAGTGTTTTCAGGTTTGAATAAACCTAAGATGGGTTAAGATTAAGATGGATTCAATAAAACAAAAAACGCATCGTTTTATTTGTTATTCTTGGTACTTTCAAGTCCTTTAAGCACATAATTAAGAAACTGCTCAAGAGCTCGAGAAGAAACAGGTTCTCAAATTAGTAAGAACAAGTTTTGCACGTGCCAAGAATAAACACTTCCAAAGGAAACTAAATATATTAATGTATGTCAGTGGTCCTCGTCATCTAGTCCATGGAACAGAGGTACTCCTGGGGGAAGGTGCTGTTAACGAAAAATTTGCTTGTGATGATTTGAACAATTCATACTAGGGAATTTGCTTATTTCTAATCTAGCCACCTCGATGTTTCATCGTTGATTTTCCGATAAACTATATTTGGGCAAATGTGTCTGAAACTGTTCAGACCCACGTCCTTTCATTGAAGGTACTCATGTGTTATAGCGGTAAAACTCAAGTTCTTCGTCTAAGCGCTCAATCCTAATAAATACCAAAATATGATGAATATATAATACTTTATTAACAAAATTATAATAATTTAGAAATAGTCTGCAGAGTCTGCATGCAGAGTGTCTTAGCTACTCTTAATCTGCATATTATGAAGTAAGAATTGTTTTCTAAATTTACGTTGTCCAAATACTTCACCCCAATGTGACTTCACAAATACTCCCCTAATGTGCAAAAATATAGCCCAAATTATATAAGTCCAATGTATTCTGTCACACGCCACTTGCTTTCCACTGAGCGTAAGCTAATTGTCTCTTAACACAGATCTAGATCGTTGTTTAAGGCCAGAATACCCTAGGAGGTCAATTTTCTCGAAAAAATATGGAGCCGTTTTCGAGAAAAAAATAAATAAATACATGAATACATACACAATTATTGGTCACTTATAAAGATAGTATAACCTACTGATTATTGTAATGATGAAGTTGAGTATTTTTAGCTATGTCGTGTGAGATAGAAATAATAATTTAGAAATAGTCTGCAGAGTCTGCATGCAGAATGTCTTAGCTACTCTTAATCTGCATATTATGAAGTAAGAATTGTTTTCTAACTTCACGTTGTCCGAATACTTCACCCCAATGTGACTTCACAAATACTCCCCTAATGTGCAAAAATATAGCCCAAATTATATAAGTCCAATGTATTCTGTCACACGCCACTTGCTTTCCACTGAGCGTAAGCTAATTGTCTCTTAATACAGATCTAGATCGTTGTTTAAGGCCAGAATACCCTAGGATGTCAATTTTCTCGAAAAAATATGGAGCCGTTTTCGAGGAAAAAATAAATAAATACATGAATACATACACAATTATTGGTCACTTATAAAGATAGTATAACCTACTGATTATTGTAATGATGAAGTTGAATATTTTTAGCTATGTCGTGTGAGAAATTAGGCTCATGTCTAGACAAAGTTAAGAGCTTTGAGTCGTCTTATCTAGTAGCCAGCGATTTTAATTGTAATTTAATTGAAGTTGATATACAAGCATCTCTGTGAACGATCCTTATTAAGGAAATGTTGAATGATTGGTTGCTTATATGCCTACATCAATTTGAAAATCTAATCTTGATCACATTGCATTATCTTGTAATTTGGTAACTGAAAAAGTCAGTGTTCCAATTGAAATTCGATTATCTGACCATTTTCCGCTGCTCTTTCGCTCTAAATTCACCTGTCACCTCAGCAATCAATACAAACGAATCCTCGAATACGTCTGCTTTCTCATAACTGGCCCAAAATCAACAGGGATCTCTTTCTAGAATTTCTCTACAAGTTCTCTTCCATGTCTTCTCTAGATTCTTCTGAATAAAATCTTAGTTCCTTTCCACCTCCTACACATTACAGAATACCCTTCAAAGGAGGAAACTCATCTTAGACGAAACATATATTTTGCTGAGATTTACCACGATATCCGCTTTGCCGAGAGCCAAGCTATCCCCCGCTAGTCCCTATCTAGTCGCGTCTTGAAGACAAGCCAAATTTGGGTTTAATCTGTGGAAAGATCGCGATAAACCACGGCATTAATTGCCCGAGAACCAGGCATTTGAAGAATGGCAGTCCCCTTTTGACTAAGCACCTCACACTTTTGATGCAGATTATATTCTCGCAGTCCATTGTGCCTTCAACATTTGATATTGAAGACCATATTCCATTTCCGAAGAAGGGAAAAGCTAATCCCAGTGTATCTCTTTTCGACCCATCACCTTTCCAAACTATTTCTGAAAACTTTTTGAGCTTTTTTTTCAGATGAGCTGTAAGCAATTTGTTATACACCTACACACAAAAAATGATTCTGCTGACACGAAATCAGCTGGCGAAAGTAGAATTATTGCTGGTCACGAGGATTGACGTGCGTTTAATTCGATGACAAACTCTGCTGTTCATCTTAAAGCTAGCAAGGGTGGCTTTAACCCAGATATTATTCCAACACTTGAGGATTTGTGTTCACGGTCATTTGTCCGCCTCAAGTTTCCGCCTGACAAAAATGTGTCCCCCATTCCCTGGAGAAAGCTTATACCTGTGTTAAAGGGTTCCCGACGAGGTGCAGTTTCCTCGCCTGATCTCTTCAACAACTATGTCCTAAAGGCTGACGATCAATGCTTCCTTCCTTGATACCGGAATTTTATCAATCTGTTCTTAGTATGTTACTGGAATACTATCTTGAATCTCAGCCAAACGCTGCAGCGGATCAGCGAAATTTTCGGCATTGACCGGGAGTGTTTCATTGACCGTCTTAATCACCGAATATCTGCACCTTATACTTCTATTGTTACAAGCAAGTTCTGTTCTGACCGTTATCTACTAACTAGCCTTTACAATGCAGTAGTCCTCCCTCATATCTTCTATATTGCACTATTCTGGAAAGTCTTCACAAAATCAGACGAGTCAAAATCCTTTCGTTGTTCTTCCCGTTTCTCAAAATATTTATTACGTTTACGGTTTACCAAATTGACACAGAAACACACCAATAGTTCGAAAATAAAAAATTGAAGACCATTTACTAGCTATCTCTCAGATTCTTGCAAAACATAACAAAAATTAGCTGACCACGAATTGGGCCCATTTCTAGTGCACTGACGTATATATATATATATATAATATATATATATATATATATATATATATATATATATATATATATATATATATATAATATATATATATATATATATATATATATAATATATATATATATATATATTTATATATATATATATATATATATATATATATATATATATATATATATATATATATATATATATATATATATATATATATATATATATATATATATATATACGTATTAATTAAAGTGATTTGTATATTTATAATGCAGGGGTTTATGTATACTTTAATTATACTTAAACGTGATAGCAGCTGTTTTTATTATTTGCTTTTGCTGTCTTCTGTTTTTTTTTTCTTTTGTCAGTGCACTGCCCTTTGTTCGTGGCGGGTTTTCAATGTGGACAATTATTGATACTAGAAGTATTTGGGGTATTTTAAGTTTTATCGATTAATTTTCAGCTCCTTTATTCTCTTTATGGTCTTTATGGTGGGGAGGAAAAGGGGCTCCTCTCTCCTCTCCCCCGCTACTTTTTGCTACTGCCTATACGTCCTATTTTTTCTTAAGGATCAATATAAAGTCTTTAGATTTTTATTCAAGGCTGGCATCTAGTTTTTTCTATGCTTGAAATTGTCATAATTTGTGATGTATTGCAGCCAAATCTGTAACAATTGTTTAAATGTAAGTTCTTTTTTCAGAGAATTAATTCGTTATCTACTCGATAATTTGGAGTACGACTATGATTCTCTTTTGACGAGTGAAAGCAGTGAAAATTCACCAATTTTTATGTAAGTATTTGTACCTACTTTTTTATAATTGGTTACCTATTGTACTTAATCCTTATGCAGCTGCTTCTTATTTGTTTTTGTTTTTCATATTCGAAAATACAGCTATGTTTCGACTCCCGTGCAAAACTACGAATTATGTTTTATCTTTCTTTTTTAGATAGATACTCAATTTATAAGAAACGTAGCATTTACAAGGATAATCCGGGTTGCAGCGGTAGCTAGCAACCTAGTATGAGACGATCACGTCCAATGTTAAGAAATATAAAAACCCATAACTCCTAAAAAAGAGTCAGATCAAAACAAAAAATTCACCATTACAACCGCCATATCCGAAACCCCTATATAGGAAGTTTTCTGTCCCTTGGCTTGAACAGCAAGGGAAATATATTGGCTTGAAAATCAAGAAAAGTGGCAGCTACTACAGCTTTCTGCCTAAACGGTATCTT
This sequence comes from Artemia sinica, assembly GCA_027921565.1. Classification (NCBI taxonomy): domain Eukaryota; kingdom Metazoa; phylum Arthropoda; class Branchiopoda; order Anostraca; family Artemiidae; genus Artemia; species Artemia sinica. The sequence goes on from CM051265.1 coordinate 44,579,676, forward strand.
TTTTTTTTCTTTTTTCTTCCACAGATAGCTTGGCACTGGAACATCGTAGAGAGTTGTTCAATGGCTCATTTTAATGGGGTTAAAAACCTTTTGTAATTAAAACAAATTATTTTTAAAACAAGATCAATTTTTTACGAAAAACTACATATTTCATGTTAAAGATTGATAACATCACAATCGTATCAAACAGTTCGTGGTAACGAACTATAAATAAGGAGCGACCCGGCTCAATGGTAACCGAAACTCTAAAAACGGAATTTTGATACCAATAGATACATCAAAAGAATCACATTTTAATGGTGATTTCAAATATATAAGTTTCATCAAGTTTAGTCTTACCCATCAAAAGTTACACGCCTGAGAAAATTTGGCTGATTTTAGAAAAAAGGGGGAAAGACCCCCTAAAAGTTATAGAACCTTAATGAAAATCACACCGTCATATTCAGCGTATCAGAGAACCCTACTGTAGAGGTTTCAAGCACCTATCTACAAAAGTTTGGAATTTTGCATTTTTTGCGAGAAGAAAGATCACGGATGCGTGTTTATTTGTTTTTTTTTTTGTTTTTTTTTTCCCAGGGGTGATCGTATCGACCCAGTGGTACTAGAATATCGTGGGAGGGCTCATTGGAACGGAAATTAAAAGTTCTAGTGCCCTTTTAAGTGACCCAAAAAATGGAGGGCAACTAGGCCCCCTCCCACGCTCATTTTTTTCCCAAAGTCACCCGATCAAAATTTTGAAACAGCCATTTTGTTCAGCACGGTCAAAAATATGATAACTGTGTCTTTTAGGATGACTTAATCCCCCGAAGTCCCCGGGGGAGGGGCTGAAAGTTATGAACTTTACCCAATGTTAACATATGGTATTGGTTATTGGGAAGTATACAGACGTTTTCGGGGGGGATTTTATCTGGTAGGTGGGGGGGGGTGCGTTGGGGGTTGTATGGGAGTATCTTTCCATGGGGGAAGGGACATTGCTATGAAGGGGGTGCCGGATTTCCCAGCATTATTAAAAAAAAGATCAGAAATTAAATAAAAAAAAAATCAACTGAAAGTAAGGAGCAACATCAAAACTTAAAACGAACAGAAAATATTGCGTATATGATTGGGTTCACCCTCTAGTCAATATCTCGCTCTTTAAGCCAAATATGTTTTAGGACTTTCATAAGAGCTATTTATTCTAATTAACGGCCTTTCTGATTAAGGGGTCATTTTTAAAGAATTGGAACAAAATTCGAACTTTAGCTTAAAGAGAAAGGTATTGACTAGGGGGCGAACCCCCTAATATATGAATTAAAAATCTATGAATAAAGAAGTTCGTTACGTAAGTTAATTCGTAAGTTACGTATATTTATTACTAATAAAAACGTTCGTAAATAAAATTAAACAAGTTTCGAGAAAGCCATTTAACCAAATAAAAGTAAAATTAATGTGCAGATTTTGTTTTAATTATTCATGTACGGTGAACCAAAATCAAAACCTGCATTAATTCAAAAACGTTCAAAATTTAAATAAAAAAAAACGAGTTATTTTTAACTGAAAGTAAGGAACGACGTTAAAACTTAAAACGAATTTAATGTTAAAGATTAATCAATGATGTCATAATAGTAGGTTGTAGCCAGGTCGTCTCTTACTATCCGATTAAGAAAAAGCCATGGGCTTTTTTCTGTTTGTAATTATAATAAAGAGCGAACGTTAGCTCATACTTACTCAAATAATAATTAATAGTAGTAGCCTTAGCCTTAGTGGCAGCATTATTATCGAAAAATTTTCAAGAATATGGTGCCACATTTTACTTTCTTAACTTCTTGATTCTTCGAGGTTCGTCTCTTACTTTTCAAACAAAGAAAAAGCCTTACGCTTGTTCCTGTTTGTAGTTTTAGCATAAGGGGAGATAAAGATTATTATAATCTGGGTTGCAGCGGTAGCTAGCAACCTAGTTAGAGACGATCACGCCCCATAGTAAAAAATGAAATAGCCCAAAACTCCTAAAACTAGAACCAAATAAAAAAAAAAATGAAGTGCACTAACAGAACCGCCTTGTCCGAAATCCCTTTGTAGGAAACTTACCGTCCCTTGGCTTGAGCAACAAGGGAAATATACTGGCTTAAAAATCAAGAAAAGTGGCTGGAACTACGATATTCTGCATAAAAGGAATCTTTTTTTTTTTTTTTTTTTTTTTTCTTCTTTTTCGCCACAGCTAGCATGGCACAGAAACGTCGTAGAGAGTTGTTTAATGGCTCATTTTAAAGGAAATTGCAACATCTGGTGTCTTTTGTAGTTAAGAATTTTTTTTTAATATAATGAATTTCTTACAAAAACTGAATTTTTCTATAGCACTGTAGTAGCTTTTTTCTCAGATTCAGGTGACCGTGCCTGTTCCAAAGAGCCCCTGTGCTCCAAACAAAACTCCTGGACCCCCTATGGAACCCTATGGAATATGCATCAATTTCTACCACCAGCCTCCCCTGTATTTGTCTGAAGATTCTTTCAAAACAACTGCTGAAAAACAAAAGCCATTAAACTAGGATAAGAATTTTTTAAGACACTGTAGTCAGTAACACTCATTCGGTAGCAATTAGTTGAAAAGCAGGCTAAATCTTAGAAAAGGGCACTGGAACTTTCTTTTAAGTAAAAGGCTTAAGGCTCCTTGGTTAGGTGAAGGCTAGGAGGCTAGTCATGCTTTCTCAATTGTACCCGAAAATAAGGAACAAATTTAGGGCGCTTGTATGTCATTTGTTACCTGTACCTTTTTTATTAACTTGGTCCATTTTAATGTTGGCTCCATGTAACGGACCCTTTAAGTAACTTCCTTTAGCTTCGACAAGCAACGGGGGGGGGAGGGACTTATTCATTACCGGGGGGTGAACAGTGTTCTGTAATTGAAACTTCTTCTTTTTTGTTTGAGTCTTTTACAGGATAATTGAGTCAAGGATTCATTTATTTTTGGCATCTACATGGATTAAATAAAAATGATAATAACAGTAAAACAAGCCCGCATGAAGAGATTTTGTCCAAGAATTTTAAGTATTTGGCGGTTATTCCTTTTTGCTGATTCAATATTTTCATATTTATTCTTGCTAATAGGTTTGGTTTTCTTCTATTTTAGTGCTCTAGTTACTAAAATAGAGGATGAAATGAAAACGGCAGATAAAACAGGTGTTTCTGGAACTCGTAGTAGTAGACATAGGTTATTTGCACAAACATGCATGAATTCTATCAAAGACTCAATTCACCCCCCCCCCCTCCCCACTTGGTGGCAGTTACCATTTTACGACTTAGCTAAATCCGATACAAGATCATATCCGCAAGTATACATTTGATGATTTTACGTAGCCTATCGATATTACGTAGCATAGCGGTCTGCTAAAGTTTGGGACACGGCTTTCTTCAGAAGAGCAATGGGAAGATGTACTCGCTGCCGACGAATCAAATAAGAAAGCCGAACTTAGCCAATAAAAGCTTATCAATAATTATTTACTCCATTTTCCGGATGTGAAAAGAAAATATCTTCTGTTGAAACTAAGAAAAATTGAAACTAAGAAAACTAAGAAAAGCAGATTCGGAAAGCTTTGGCCCAATAGTACCGCAATAGAATAAGCGAAATCTTTAACGCGCGACTGAAGCAGTGATATAATACAATCAAGAAAATCAGTGGTAAAACAGTTAAAAATGTTGACTTTAATCTTGACGTCCCCCTGAAAATACAGCTAATTCACTAAATAAACACCTCGCAGCTATTGCACAAACCCTCCCTCCTCTCTCAAGGAATATTCTCTGCACCCTAGCACCAGACCAGGATATCCCAGTCATACAACCTGTTGATGTTGAGGGAAAAATACGGAAACTAAAGAGAGCTTCAATATGCCCCCTTGATATTCCGATTGATTTAGTAAAAGCATTTCCTGATAAACTATCAGAACCTTTATCAAATTTCTTTGACACAATAACTAGAAGTAGTTCATTCCCTAACTGTTGGAAATAAAAGAATACGTCACACCCATACAGAAGAAAGGGGTTAGTTTAGATTTCTATGGAGTCCGACCAATTACCTTAACACCGATATCCTATGAGAGCCTTCTATTGAATAATGTATTCCTATAGATTTCTATGGAGTCCGACCAATTACCTTAACATTGATATCCTCTAAGTCTAAATCACAGTATAAAGATATAGCAGTAAGTTTACCGCAGATAATTTCTGGCTCTTCATTCTCGGTGCGAACAAACAGCTCCTCCCACTTGTTCTTGCATTAGCGCGTACAAACATCTCCTCTCATTTGATCTGCCATCAGCGGTCCAATTACCCTGGAACGCATATTTTGGCAGAAACTTTCTCAAAATGCCTTTGGAACCAACTTGAGACTTCGAAACCTACTTTTAATTCCTAAAAACATCTAATAATAACATTGCACTACTAATTACCCATTTTCATATATCTATTGGAATAAATTAATTTAAAATTAGTTTCTTCAAAATTTAGTGTTCCAATGTTGAAGCCAAGTTTCGCGTTCAAGAGAAATCTGACTTGTCTACCCGTGAAAAGATCTAATGTCGCTTATGTTTCTACGTTCTCTGGAGCACTCGCACCTCGGTCCGGGTTTTTATAATGGGTGAGATAGGGTACATCATACTGCCTATAATTTATACACTGTGGTCTAAATTGTATGAGAGCTTTGTAGCAGATTGGCTTAGAGACGATTCTTGAACTTATTAAATAAAAAAAAATAGGTTGTTTTTAACTGAAAGTAAGGAACGACGTTAAAACTTAAAACGAACAGAAATTATTCCGTATATGAAAGGGGCTGTCCCCTCCTCAACGCCTCGCTCTTTGCGCTAAAGTTTTTTATTATTTTAAAAAAATAGGGTTGTGAGAAAGTCAAACTTTAGCGTAAAGAGCGAGGCGTTGAGGAGGGGACAGCCCCTTTCATATACGGAATAATTTATGTTCGTTTTAAGTTTTAACGTCGTTCCTTACTTTCAGTTAAAAAAACCTGTTTTTTTTTATTTTTGAACGTTTTTGAATTAATGCAGGTTTAGATTTTGGCTCACCGTACATGAATGATTAAAACAAAATTTGTATATTAATTTTACTTTTATTTGGTTAAATGGTTTTCTCGAAACTTGTTTAATTTTATTTACGAACGTTTTTATTAGTAATAAATATACGTAACTTACGAATTAAATAACGTAACGAACTGCTACATTCATATATTTTTAATATGTATATTAGGGGGTTCGCCCCCTAGTCAATATCTTGCTCATTAAGCTGAAGTTCGAATGTTGTTCCAATTCTTTAAAAATGACCCCTTAATCCCAAAGGCCGTTAATTAGAATAAATAGCTCTTATGAAAGTACTAAAAAATCTTTGGCTTAAAGAGCGAGGTATTGACTAGGGGGTGAACCCAATCATATACGTAAAATTTTCTGTTCGTTTTAAGTTTTGATGTTGCTCCTTACTTTCAGTTGAAAAACTTGTTTTTTTTTTCTATTTAATTTCTGATCTTTTTCTTTAATAATGCTGGGAAATCCGGCGCCCCCTTCAGAGCAATGTCCCTTCCCCCATGGAAACTTCCTTCAAGGAAAGATCCTCCTATACAACCCCCGACCCACCCACCCCCTCCTACCAGAAAAAATCCCTCCTGAAAACGTCTGTATACTTCCCAATAACCAATACTATATGTTAACATTGGGTAAAGTTCACAACTTTCAGCCCTCCCCCCGGGGACTTTGAGGGATTAAGTCATCCTGAAAGACATAGTTATCTTATTTTCGACCATGCTGAACAAAATGGCTATCTCAAAATTTTGATCGGATGACTTTGGGGAAAAATGACCGTGGGAGGGGGCCTAGGGGCCTAGTCGCCCTCCATTTTTTTGGTCACTTAAAAAGGGCACTACATCTTTTAATTTCCGTTCCAATGAGCCCTCCCACGATATTCTAGCACCACTGGGTCGATACGATCACCCCTGGAAAAAAAAAAAACAAATAAACACGCATCCGTGATCTTTCTTCTGGCAAAAATTGCAAAATTCCACATTTTTGTAGATAGGTGCTTGAAACCTCTACAGTAGGATTCTCTGATACGCTGAAAATGATGATGTGATTTTCATTTCAAATTTGAAATCATCATTAAAATCTGATTCTTTTGATGTATCTATTGGTTTCAAAATTCCATTTTTTACAGTTTCGGTTACCATTCAGCCGGGTCGCTCCTTACTTACAGTTCGTTACCACGAACTGTTTGATAGATGAACGACAATTCGGAAAAATGAAAGGCTTATCAACGACACCTGGTCAGTCTCCTCGATACTGTACATAAGCTACTTGACGAGCCAGATACCTGGCTCCATCTCCTTTTAATTGACCTCCAGAAGGCTTTTGATTTTACTAGTCATAATGTTTTACTTGAAAAATTGCTGAATGAACTTAAATTACCTCATTTTCTAGTGAATATTATTGCATTTTTTATGTCCAATAGAAGTCAAGTTATTAAGCATAAAAATGTTGATTCTGAGTTATTCCCTATTTCTTGCAGAGTTCCACAGGGTACACTTTTAGGTCCTTTACTATTTTTGGTAATGATCAACAATCTTGCTAATGAATCAGCCGATCAATGGAAGTTTGTGGATGACATTTCATTGCTCAAAAGGTGCAGAAGAAATATTAAGAGCAGTACAATCGAAATTCTTGAAGACGATGCAAGTGAAGCAGTCCAGTCAAAAATGAAAGTGAATTCTCAAAAATCTAATATTATAGCCCTCAGTTTTCTTAAATCAAAGCCATCGTTTACAACTTCAATACCTAATGAAATAATTACAACAAAAATTAAACATTTAAGGGTTAAATTGACGAGCGATTTGAAACGGGCGACCAATGTTTGTTCTATTATTAAACAGGCTGGTGCATCTCTGTCTCTCCTTAAGCTATTTGCTAAATTTTCATGTCCAAAAGCACATATCCTTCACCTTTACAGATCTTTTATTTGCCCACTGCTTGAGTATGCTTACCTGGTATGGCACTTTTGCCTTATGGTGGATCAGTCTGATAGGCTAGAAATTATCCAGAAGAGAGCCATGAGAATTATTTACGTTTGGTGCAAAGTGTCTTACATTTTCCTCCTCAAGACATTCTGCCTCCCAACCTTGGCAGCCCAGTGTGTTACTCTTTCCACTAAGTTCGGGAATAATCTGCGTCTGAACCCATGTTTTCAATATTTATTCCCAGCCCCTTATTGCCCACCAAAGTCCGGTCTACCTCGATCAAAAGCACAAAAAAAATCGGTTCTAAACCCTATCAATGCAAGAACTAAGCCTTTATCAAGAGAGCTTTGTGCCAGCGTTTGTTGAAATCCTAAATAAATAAAAATTGTACTCTTACCTTATAGTGTGTCAGTTTGTTTGTTAGTGTTTTAAAATGACAGGCCAGTCGGGACCATCGTTATATGTTTTTATAATGCCTGACAAAAAACGACAAATCCAGCAGTTTAATGTTGTGAAAGCTCGTTTGTAAATAAAGTATCATTCATTCACTAATTCTATGATTGGCTACAGCCAATAGATAATCTGGGTGGTCAAGACGGCCACTACTCTTGATCGCCACAAGGACAATATTCGTGATTAAGCTGCTTCTTGCTTGACAGAAAATGCCAAGTGTCAGATTTAATGAAAAGAAAACCCATCTGATAAAATCAAGCTGACCAGCCAAATCCAATTTCCAGGCTCATTGAATTTTTGCCAAAGCACGAGAATCGATCTTGTAGCTTTCGTCCATGACGGGTATCGACGTCTTAACTACTTGAGTTTGCTATTTGGAGCGTAAAATTTACGGTATCATGTATACTTTGATGATATTAAAGTACAACTTCACTTATTAGCCAACTTGATTTAAGGTTTGACTAAAAACAAATTACAGCAGATGCCATATCTACACTATACTGGAGGAAACAAAATTTTAAACAACATACAAATATCGATGTGTTTAAATAAGGATGAAATTTGACTTTTTCATGTTTTTTTTTTCTTTATGATAAAGAAAATGAATTTCCATTTCAGTGGCTAATTAAGGAATATAAATCTTTAAAATTGGGAAGATGTTTGGTGTCCTCATTCTGAATCTGAAGTCGGTCTTTTCTTTTCGTTTGTCTGTCATCATATTTCATCAAAAACTTTGGATGGGATTCATTATCTGTGTCATAACATGACAATTCACTTCATTTTACTTTTTTTCATGTTTATTTGGAATACCAACTTAGTGTTCTCCTTGAATAAACATGATTCGTTATTTGCCACGTAGGAGAATCACTAAAATACACAATGAATTTTCCATGCCTGACCTCTCGAAAGACAGTTTTTTATAATGGGCTATCATAAGCCCTTAATTTAAATAAATACACAGCAATACAAAAAGCAATAAGATAAAAGTTTTTTCACACAGCAATAAATATCTCCAAGATTATCAAAAGAAAAAAAATGCATATGCAGACAATGGCAGAAAGGACAGAAAATTTAAATATTTATAGTTATTGACATCTTTTAAACACAATTTAGCCGTTATTTATACAGTCTAAGCTTCTTCGTCTTCACAAATAGATTTACTTTTATTGGAGGATCGCACCATCTATATTTTACTGACCATTGTAAGTGATAATCTAGTCTTAGTCCATAGGTTGGTTTGGTGGTAGGCTTGACGTCAGAGGAAAGCGAAGAATATTTTGAATGTGGTGGTTGTAAGGTTAGAGATAATTTACTGAAGATTATGAATACGATTTTTGAAAAGGGGGAATTACCCAGCGATTTTAGAAAAACTTGTTAAACCCCTCCATAAGAAAGATGATAAGAGTGGGTGTGTTAATTATAGAGGCATTAGCCTGGTTACTGCAGGAAGCAAATTACTTGGTATGAGATACTTTTTAAAGTTAAAGATGCTGTAGATAAAGTTTTAAGAGAAAAAGAGCTTAATTTTAGGAAGGGTAGAGAATGCGTCGACCAAATTTTCACTCGTAGATTAATAATTGAGAAGTGCCTGAATCATCAAACGCCTTTAGTCCTCAGTTTTATAGATTGTGAGCAAGCGTTTGATTCAGCTGATAGAAGAGCTTTAGCGGAGGTCCTATCCTTGTATGGTATACCAGATAAATAGAATAAAGTGATTGGTGCTACGTGCGAGAATAAAATTGCTGCGGTTAAGGGAGGAAATGAGGTTGGCAGGTGGTTTCGTATTGAATCAGGAGTTAAGCCGGGTTGCTTTCTATCCCCATTTATATGGATAATTTTGATGAACTGTGTCCTAAAAAGCACAGTAAAGGCAATGGGAGAAGACGGAATCAAATGGGGAAGTAAAACGCTCCTAGACTTAGATTATGGTGATGATTTCAGCATCCTAGATGAAAATGTTAGCAAAATGAATGAATTTTTAGAGGTTTTGTGAGTTCAGGGTGCAAGAATATGTTTGAAAATTAATGTCAAGAAGACTAAGTCGCTAAGGCTAGTGATAAGTGAAGGTGAAGAGGTGATGTTGGGTAACGAGAAGATCGATTAAGTAGACAGCTCCACTTACGTCGGTAGTATTACTAGTAAAGACGGCACGTGCAATGAATATGTTAAAAGTAGAATAGCCAAGGCTTAGGATGTTTCTTCACAGTTGAAAAAAGTTTGGAAGAACAGGAAGATAACTTTGCGAAACAAGATTACAATATTGGAAGCTACAGTGATGACAGTGGTCAAGTATGGTTCTGAAGCGTGGGCTCTCCGAACAACGGAAGAGAAGTTGCTAGATGTTGCCCAGAGAAATTGCTTAAGGATTGTTTTGGATACCTGACTGACTGACCGTATCTCAAATAATAAGCTGTACGAAAAATGCGATTCAATCCTGCCTTCTATGAGAGAAAGGATGAGGTGGTTAGGACAGGTTCTACGGATGAAGGGTGACAGATTGCCAAAGATTGTCCTTGTCGGCCAACCGTCTAGGGCCAAACGAAAGTGGGTCGTCCCTGAAAGGGGTGGAAGGACGTCATAAGGAAAGATTTAAGGGAAATGGGGACTTTGTAAATTGGGAGGATGTAAAGAGGAAGAATTTGAATAGATTGGCATGGAGGAGGAGCGTGTGTGGCCGTGTTGGCCTCAAGCGGCTTGGTTCTGCAGTGAGTTGTTAGTAGTAGTAGTAAAATCCGTAGTAGTAGAAATCTAATAACTGAAATTCAACAGACGCAAAAGACACCGACAATTATACCACTGCTCGCGATTGCAATTATGTCAAAATTATCACAACAATGCTGATAATAATAAGAATGGAACCTTTGATGCCATTAGGCTAGTAACAATGACAGTGATGGCAGCGGGACGCCGACGTTAATATTCATGTTCACTGGCTATGCCAGAGGAGATATCGAAATTATAATTACTATCGTCATCGTGCTCTTCTGTGTCATAGTTATCGTCTTAAGTGTTGTTGACATCGTCGGTGGGATCAATATTTTTATCCTCCTAATTACCCTTCAGAGTGTTAAATCCTTGGCCTACTATTTCATGATAAATTGTCAGACAGCCTAATTTTATAGGGATTAATTTTTGTGTTGATCGAGTTTTGCCAGATTTTGTGTTACTAGGTTGAAATTTAATTTTAGCTGGGTTGAATTTACTGGATTGAAATTGATATGTGCTTTGTTGATTTACTAGTCATGTTTATGGTTATATAATTGATTGAAACCGAGTTCTGCTGCGTTGAGTTTGGATAGGTTAACTTTCGTCGGGTTGAAGTGTGCGTCGGTTGAACAATGTCAGGCTGAGTTTTGTGTGGGCTCACCAATATTTGGTGCATTACCCAGCTCCTCCCCCATAAAGCAGTGTGCAGGCTATAGCAGAATCAGCCTAGGTATTTTTTCTTAAGGACTTCTGCCCCGAATGCATCCTGTATCCTATCCATTTAGCCCCCCAAATGGCATTTGAAACCCAGCAAAAATGAGGGTAGACCAAGACTCTCTTTCAAAAAATGCATCTTGTTTTAATGACATGAAGAAGAATTTATAACAACGCGTAGATAAGAGTAACAACATTATCTTTCAAATTAGCCGTTAAACAGGTATCTAAGTTGATTCAGTGCCCCACTAATGGCGAAAAAAATAGGACACGTCAGTGCTATACAGACTAAAAAATAATTATCTCGGGTTCTTAAAATGGGGGGGGGAGGGGGCTGAAGAACTTAGGACAAAGGTTTTCGACCGTGATGATTGCAACAGTCCTTTCTATTTGAATCCTGAGGGATTTTCAAGGGTCTCAAGTCCTTTTTTGAAATTCCCATTAATTTCTTTAATTCTTTAATTCCCATTAATTATTTTCGCAATAAACTTTTACAGCTAATATAAACGGAAATAATAGTTATTATTCCTCAATCAGTATTAAACGAATTTTTTATCACGAGACAATCCGTGGTTTCTCAGTGAGTTTCAATATTTAAACGATTATTTTTTGGGGTTTAGAGGGGGAAAAGGTACCTAGGTTAGGCTAGGTTATGTATCTAATACATGCTTGCTTTATCCCCCCCCCCCTAATGTGCAAATATATAGCCCAAATTTGTTTCTAAACTATTATATATTCATCCTATTTTATTTTATTTCATTAGCATTAACCAAACTTGACTTCTTTCGCGGTGCCCGCATAATGCACCAGTACCTATACTTCTTCCATTTACCCGTGACACAAAGGATTTAAGGTATACACATGAGACTGGAACTTATTGCAAGTATTGCTGTATATTGAACAATGTCTGTTTTATCACAGTGGTAAACAGAGTTTAACATTCTAAATCTAAAACTTCCACTATGAATTAGGAACCCTTCAAAACGTTTTGCTCACCTTCCTGTGTTGCTGTGATGAAAAGATAAACTTGATCACATCATATTGGTCCTGAATTGCTGTAATCTTTCTAAAAATATTAATAATCCCACTTATCATTTACAATTTTCCCTTGATCTAGGTGCTTGACTCCGTCGAGCTCCTTAGTCAAAAGAATAAAAGTACTCTGAAATATTTAAAATTACCAAAGTGCCATCAGTGTTTCTGATGTAGTGTTTTTGATGCTCGTATCAGTCTGGCATCAGATGTTTTCCTTACACTAAGGAGTTATAAAATGGAAGAGGCAGGTTTTATTTTTATTTTCTGGCAATTACAAAAAGAAAAAGATTGAATGTTTTTGAGGCCAGTAAGGATTTTACTGGATTTCTCCATGTCCTTGCTGGTCATTTAAAAGAAAAGAGTATACGCGGTAGTCAGGGGCAACTCACCAGCGTTGCTTATAGTAAAGAGCCATAAGGGTTCAATGTATTATTTTTCTTTTCTTGCCAGAGGCACTTCATATAGAAGGTGTGGACGTGTAAACTTCAGAGGGGGCTCATTCGATTGGAAATCTAAAATGCTATTGCCCTTTTTAAGAGTCAAAAATGATCAAAGGGCAAACAGCCTTCCTCCCCCCTACACCCTTTTTCCCAAATGCATCCAATCAAAATTTTGAGAAAGCCATTTTTTTCAAAATACTCCAAAGGTCAAATAACTATGCCTCCGCGATTGATAAAACCCCCCACAGCCACCTGGACAAGGACTCTAAGTGATGCAAGTTCCCCATTGTTAACATATGAGGAGTTTTATAAAAAGAGTTGTCGTATAAACTTTGGAGGGGTCTTATTCGATTGGAAATCGAAAGTTCTAGTACGCTTTTTAAGAGTCAGAAGTGATCGGAGGTTAACCAGCCTTCCTCAAATGCATTTTCCTCAAATGCATTCGACCAAAATTTTGAGATATGTATCTAATTCAAAATAGTTCAAAGGTCAAATAACCATGTCCTGGGGTTGACAACCCCTCCTCCCTATCCCCCGGGGCAAGGGCTGTAAGTTATGTAAGTTGACCATGGTTAACATATAAGATTTTTTATTGGAAAAGAGGGCGTCCTTGATCCTGGGTCTCCAAAAAGGCTTAGGGTATTAAGGTGAAACTTCAAGGAAATGTTGAGAGGGATGCCAGACACATTCAAAACGCGTTATGTGCTTGCTGGTTCTGGAAAGGGAATATCACAAATAGGTAAGGAAAGGCTGAGGGTATTAAGTCGAAACTTTCAACGTATGTTGGGGAGATGTTGAAGAGAGATTAGACGGCGATCAAGCCCCCTTGCCCTTTTTAGATGCCCTCTTTGCTCAACACTAATCGAAATCTTGAAATTGTCATTCTGTTCAAACTGGTCAAAAGATATAATTGCTATGCCTCAAGCGATGCCATGTCCCCCACAGCCCGGGGCAGGGATTGTAAATTATGCACTTTGTTCATTGTTATCATACAGGATTTATCATTAGGAAAAGGGGAAATGTTTGATTCTGGGTATATCTTAAAAGCCTAAGGGTATTAATATGAAATTATGGAGAATGTTGAGGGATATGTTAAATTAAACCAAAAGGCACTATATGCATTCAGTTTATCAAAAAGGAGATCTTAAGTATTTTGAGAACAGTTGAGGGTATTAAGTTGAAACTTCCGGGACATGTTGAAAGTGGTTGGAGGCCTTCCAGCCCCCTTCCATGCCCTTTTTTAGTTACCCTCCCTCCAAAAACATTCAGTCAAAATTTAGAAATAGCCATCCTGCTCAAAATAGTCTCAGATAGTTCTGCGAACTATGTTTTTGATTAATCTTAATGGTTCAATTTTGTTATGAAAATAAATGTATGGCAAATTCGAAAATAGTCTGGAAACCAGGGCCGTATCCAGGATTCTTTCGGTGAGTCGGTGTTACAAAAGAATTTTTTCGGGGCGGGGTACAAAAAACTTTAAAAAACACATCAAAAATTTGTTTATATTCACTTTTGTTATGTTTTTACGAGTCGCACAAACATTTCAGGGGGGGGATCAAACCCTTAACTGGAAACGGCCTGGCTGATAACCCACAAAAATTGTGTCGGGTCAATCTGAAAATTGCGCCACTGAAATATCCATAGCTAAAACCCCATTTAGAAGAATTACAGTTCCCCATCTTAAGCAACAAGGAAAAGTACATTTTAACATGGGATTCGGTGATGTTTCTCCTTTTTTTATGTTTTTTGTTGGATTTAGTTGGGCAGTGAAGCATCATAGGGAGATATTTAAGGGCTCACTTGACAGGAAATTGCCCTGTTTAGTGTCTTCTGTATGTAACAAAATTACACAAGGAGCCATATAAATTGGGCCTCGACTAATCTTACAATAAAAGTCCTACCGCTCAGGTGTTTAAGTGTTGTTTTTAGTTTCGTTTTCTAAAAGATATTGAGTTGAATAATGTGAAAGTTGAATAATATAAAACTCCGTTCCTTTTCTTTTATGTCCACTTGTTTTTATATCCACGTGAGTCCTTTCTTTTATATCCACTGTATACATTTTATTTCTTTTCCCAGCCAGGGTGGTAAATACTACAAGGTCTTCTTATAACTACGGAGAGTTGAATTCCTATTTTAATTGGATATTCCTTGGAAGGGGATATCAAGTGGCTACCATATCGGGGTTCAAAGGGGTTTGACCTCCAGGTACAATTTTTACTCGGTCATACTTATTATTTTTTCAAGACCACACTGCCTTTTCACTGCCATTTATATCTCCTCCAAGACCTAACCACTCCCTCAACCACTCCCTAAAAGAAAGATGAATCCAAATTCCCAAGGAGTCTAGTTTCAAATTCGGCTTTTCGGATTTTTTTTTGGAAAGGGGATTCCTTCGAATCAATCTGACACGGCTAGCAGCCCCGTCCCTGTAATTGCACAGTAGCGCAACCGTACGTTAAGGGTGTGACTGTTTATGGTGATTTACTTGTAAGAGCTACTTCGTTAAGGATGATAATACTAAAACTAGATACTATTTTCGACAAAAAGTATATGTCTTGGCAGCAAAGCTGTTATTGACAACGTGATTCCTTCTTTACTGGGTTGCAGCTAAGACAAAGCCGAAGACTTTTTCCTGTGTGTATATTTCCCATAGTAGGGTCATATTAAGTGTTGTTGGCACCCACTATCTATCAAATAAATGTCTTTTTTCCTTTGTAAATGTTTTATGTTATCATTAATTATGAGACTGTTAAGTGCAGCTTGGACTTGGCTCACTTTATATTGAGTTGGGAGTTAGCTTATGTTTGCAGTGAGTCAGTCCGCTTCGACCACATTTGCACCAAATCATCAATTAGTTCGATTGTTCAGTACGTAATCAAAATTCCGTTGGTCAAAAACTAAATCAAGCATTACAACCTATTGGAATCGCATGAAACGGTACTCTGCAGCTTGGACCTAGATCGGTTTCGCACCGAGCCAGAACTTGGCTTGTGTTTGCAGTGAGTCAGCCTACACAGTCAAATTAGATAGTTTTTGTCAGGCAGGAATCAGCTCCGATTTTCAATGCGGCTACCGAGATTCCGGACGATGTCAGGACTTTGCTTTATTCTCTCATCAATATTCCGCAGCTTGGACATCTTCTGACCTTTCTTTTGTATCCACTGTGCACTTTTTACCCTATTTTGTCGCCGGATTGTAATTGACGAATATTACAAAGTTACAATTGATATAAGTAGAGAGAAATGAATTCCTAGTGTTAGTTTGGTATTAGTCGCAGGGGAATACCATGAGGCAACTACATCGGAGTTTAAAGGGGTTTATCCTCCAGTTATGATTACTGCTCGGTTATACTCACGTATATACACCCCTACTCTAATCACCTCAGTACCTAGCTTGGTTGTCCGATGTTGTTTTCTTAAGTTATACCAAAGCATGTTGTTAACTATTGGAAGGAATCCTAGTTCCGAGAAATTTTTGATGATTCTCAGTTACCTGTGTTATTTTATAATTATAGCCTGCATATGTTTTCATTTGTATAGCAGCCATTGGTATATTATCTAATAGTAGAGCCAGCGATGGAGTTTAGGGGTCAAAGATTGATATTAAGTTGCCTAGTGTTTTTTTAGAGAGAGATTGAGACAGATTGATAGAAATTGAGGAGACTGAGAGAGATTGAGAGAAATTGAGCGAGATTTGAGTTGAGCGGGAAGTTCTCGGTCTTATCTGATCTGTTCTCGGTCTTATCTGATCTCTTCTCGGTCTGATGTGATCTGTTCTCGGTCTTATCTGATCTGTTCTCGGTATGATATGATATGTTCTTGGTCTGATCTGATCTGGTCTAGGTCTTATGTGATCTGATCTGTTCTAGGTCTTACGTGATCTGTTCTCGGTCCGATCTGATCTGTTCTCGGTTTGATATGATCTGTTCTTGGTCTGATCTGATCTGTTCTCTCTTATCTGATCTGTTCTTTACTCCAGCAACACACCCTCGCACTGGTGGCTTGCTCATAATACGCCAACACCTACTGCAATATTTTTGCCAGTCAGACTCCATTTCGCGGGTTGACTAAATCAAAATTACCATAAGTGTATGCCTGATATAAGCAGAAAATGCTCATGAATCAGATAATCCGGGATACAATTTGTATGAAATGTCGTGATCACATAACTTTGTGTTCCTGAATGCTGTTTAGCTTTGGGAAATAGTTGACAAAGACTCTTCTGCTATTTATGATTTTTGCCAAAAATTAAGTCCTTTTTCTTTGATTTTGCTATTTTCAGAACTTTTATTATTACAAAGCTTCCTGATTAAAATTCAAGCCATATTCTAGCCCCATCTGTGCAACCACCTAAAGTTCGACCGAAACTAATTATTTCACCTGAAAATTAGTTTTCCCAGTTTGGGAATATTCTTTCCGCTTGATAGAGGCTTCACCATATTTTATAGCATTTTTTTGCTCGTAAAACTATTATTGGAAGGCTCAAGCATAATTCAGAATCTTTTTCCCAAAAAATATAACTGATTTTCTTTATATTTTCTTTATTTTCAGACCACCAGCACGTCCAAAGCTTCCTGTTCAAGCTTCAACAGCTGTTCAAGCACCCCTTAATGAAGCTGTTATCATACCCGGCTCAGATCTCAGGAAATTTAACGAAACAAAGCTCTCAATTGGTCAACCAGCATTTTCCCAACCTTTGCCAACTAATACAATCCGGACATTTTCAAACCTGAGTTTTCCAACAGCTATACCTCAGGTGACTACAAATAAACAACCCGTGACAAACACAAACAAGATTTCTCAGCAGAGGCCCAACACAAACGAGGGATTTAGAATACCCTCAAGTACTGGGTTCAGACCAGTTCAAACTACGCCTCTACAGTATAGCCCTCATGAAACTGTTCCTCAGCATAATGGACAACAGCAAACTGCTTTCCAACAATACGGACAGCACCAAACTGTTTCTCAGCGACATGGACTGCAGCAAGATGCATCTCAGCCACAAGGACATCAGCAAAAGGTCTCCCAGCAACATACACAGCAGAAAACTACATCCCAGCATCAAGGATCACAGCAAACCTATTTCCAGCAAAAGCCAGAGACATATTCTTATACGGCTTTTACGCCACAAGAACCTTGGTGGGAAAAGTAAGCTTTAGTTTTTTTCGTTTTGATTTAGTTTTCTCGCACTCTCTCTCTCCCTATTTCTTTATCTCTCTCTCCCCCTCCCTCTCTCCCCTCTCTTTCTTCTCCTCTTCATTAATGAGAAACAGAGCATAAGTTATTTATAAAATCGTCTAGAAATTACAGAATTTTACTGTGTTATTGGAAAGTTAATTGCTCAATATTCCAGAGAAATTAGAATGCTAAGTGGTACGAAGCTTTCATTCATAAAATGGAAATAACATCTGTCTTAATTGCTACATGATGATAAAATGGTCACAGAACATTTAAAAAAATCTGGTTCAGCCATCTCTCAATATATTTTACAAATTTAAATAAGTGAAAAAATAATTTGCGAAAGATAGGGTCTGAAAGCTCTACCTAACAACCATTCAGGAATTTTCAGTAATTAAAATCAGCAATGGCTGTTCACATAAAGTATTTTAGAAATGTTAATGGAATTACTTAAATTAAAAATGTGACTAAAAATATAAACTAAATAAAAAACCTACACAGAGATCCCGGCCATGACACATAAAAACATTCTTTCTGCAAAAAAAGGGTTCTGAGTGATTGATTTTAAAGTTACGAGATTGCTTGGAAAATGATAACAAATTTAATTTTTAGCAATCTTAAGTATGATTGAGAAGCATACCAATGTCGCAGATAATTGACTACTGCAAACGGTGTATCCAACGCGAAATCGAACCTAACCAGAGTTTCTGAATTTCGACAGGGATGAGTAGTGCTATAGTTCATAATCAATTATAATAGTGTTATATAGATAAGTCAATAAAATTGTACTCTTTGTAGATATGCACGGCAAAATGCTGTTATCCATCGCACAGCTCGACAAGTAAATGAAGAGAATGCCTTGTGTCCAACAACATTTCAGTTTGCATCTCCAAAAGCTGCAGTTAATACAAAAGGGAATTGGATGTTTGTAGTCAATGTGAAAGGTGGAAACAATGAACTCACTCAGCTTGTTAAAACAGAACGATGCGCGTAAGTTTCACCCTTTTGTAATTTACTTTCCAAGTCATATTTATTTTAAATTGAGCTGACTCAATCTGAAAGGCGATTAGTAACTTCGATAATTTTTAACAAGGAATAATACGCAGCCATCATGCAGGTGCTGGAAAAACAATAAAAAATTTTAAAACAAATCACAATCTAAAACTTACCATAACAAGTCACATGTTATCAAGCCAAACAATTGGCTGGATAACAAGTTATAACAAGTCACTGAATAGTACACAAGAGTAGTTTTAAATTAACAAGGAAAAAAAAACAATTAGACGAGAACTAATATATATATATATATATATATTTGAACAAATATTCACATCCTGTGAACTGTGGGAGAGAATATACAATATTTGCTTACGTCTCAGGAAGTCTAACTGACTAATATCTGTGTTGAATCAATTTCTCTAACAGTCACAAGTCCCAACCCCACTAGACCCCACCCACCATACTTAGCCTCTGCAAACATTCCAAACTACTCACCAATTCGTGCCCTTGCCGAAGTTGCCAGAGAAGTTTTACTCTTTTGTCACTGGATAAACTTAAAGAGCTAAAGGTCTAAAATAAAAGATTGCTGACATAAAAAAAAAGCTTTTGCTATTAAATAAGACCTCTAAATCGTTGGAAAATCAAACCTTGTTGCATAATAAATACTTTAATTGGAGAAGATTCAATCTCAAAGAGTTAAAGGTCCAAAATAAAAAGATAGCAGACACAAAAAAAGCTTTAGCTATTAAATAAGAAGTTTCAATAATTAAAAGATAAAAATTCTTATATTGAAGACTTTAAGATTGCTAACGTAAAAAAGCTTCCACTGTGAAATAAGACCTCTAAATTGTTAGAAAATCAAAACATGTTACATTAAAAGACTTTAATTGGGAAAACTTTAATTGGGTGTTTGAAATAAAGTCCGAATGCTCCGCTCGCCTTGAGCTGTGCCTCGTGGCTTCTGCCATTCCAACACTTAAGTGTCCAAAATTTATTAGTTAAGTCGGTATTTGCCATACCCTTTTGCTTCAAAGAAGTGTAATATTAAAATTAGACATGCTTATCTGAAGAATCAAAGCTTGGAGTGGGATGGGGGAGCTCCTAAACGGAGCTTTCCAATTTAGCATATTGAGAAAATTTCTCCGACATGCGCCCATGAATTATACCAAAAATTTATCCGCGATGGAAAGGATGAAACAGTGGCGTTTCATTCGTTTTATATTTGGATTAATGTATCTGAAACTTTCAGTAAAAGTGGTATAAATTTGATATTTATCCAGACAGTTAAGCCTATCCGATATGAAGCTTGGAAAGTGATATATATTTAACATGTGGGAAATATCACGAAGAGATAACGGATGCAAAATATTGCAAATCGGAAAGAAAAGGAAGCTAGCCGAAGTATTCGCACTAAATTAGATAAAATATAAAAATTATCAAAACAATGTTGCTGGAATGCTAGTCCAATACATATAGTAGATAATGCACCTATCAGATAACAACCAGTAATAAATAACAAGCATTTGTCGTCGTATTACCATGCTAAAAGTATATGCTAAGGATTGTCGTAGTATTCCCGTCAAAATTCAACGATAAGGGTCACCGGAAAAAGTCCCCTCGAAATGCAACTATAAGGATTACCGTAGTAATCGAACGATAAGGATTTCTGAAGTATTCTAAGGATAAGGATGATCGCCGTATTCTCATCGAAATGCAACGATAAGGATTGCCGTTTGAATTCCGCTATCTTTTATCGTAGGGATACGCCTTGCTCTCCCTACTAGCAATTCCCTTTCATATCAGCCCTTAAACAGCTCTCTATGATGTTCCAATGCCCCTTAGCAGGGCTACGTGCGCTATACCATCTCTTGTGATGTATAGCCAGTGTGGTCTTAGAACAAAAGTTTTCTAGATTATGAGCAAACGTTTGATTCAGCCAATAGAAGAGCTTTAGGGAGGCTCCTATCCTTGTATTCTGAGGATTCAAAATGTGTATAGAAGACCTCTTTATTTATACCTGGCTCTATTCCAGGTTGCAAACTGTAGTAAATTTACCCTAACTATAGAAGTTACTATAACTGACATCCATCGAGAATGGTTGTGAAGTAACTACTGGCTTAGTTTGGTTTTTAAGGGTATAATCTTCTTGAATTTCAATCGCGTTCATTACTCTTTCAGTATAATTTAGTCTAATAATGCTTTGAATACGTTTCAAATTTTTATTAAGAGCAAGGATGATACTAATGCACAATTACTTCACTAAAGATGCTCGTTAACTCTCTTTAGTAAAAGTTACTTAAAAAATAAATTTGAAGTTACTTTTCTATTGTTCCAGCTACTGCGAAACGTCAACTGAAATGGAAAAAAGTAACCTTTTCGTAACTTTTAGTTACTTTTTATTGAACCTGGAATGCAGCCCCTGTCATAACTTTGGAAGAAAAACAATTTTTTCCTTTATTTTGGTTTAAGTCAAATTGTATTTGACTGTAGGTTTTAAAACACAATTTCAATGATTCGACTAGAATTTTAATCCGTAGGACCTCTTAGGATCTCTTTTTTTATTTAAGGCACATTTTTTTTTTAATTTAATATTTTCCAAATAATTTAAAACATTACAAATCCAGATTTAACACTTCTGAGAGCGAAACAATTTCTTTGGTCTCATTTGTGATTTAGATTTATTTCTGGAGTTTTCTTTTTTAAACAGTAAATTTTATCAAAATTCGTCGAAGGTCTGTCATTCTGAAAAGGGAGGCTGTAAAGGTAGATTTTAAAATCTTTCAAGGGCATAATTTAGGCTCTAGAGTCAATAGCCATTTTCCAAGTTTCAATCGTCTGTTTTAACTACTTTTCAAAATAGCAAAAAGCTTCTCATCCAGAACCTCACCCAAAAATCACGCAAAAAAGAAAAGAAATATACGATATAATCCACTATTTAGTGCTATTTTAAATATAATGATCATTGCCATTACAATTGTGCCCCAGCAACCCCGATTGCCCCAACATAGCCCTTGGCTATATACAAAGGTTTCCTGATTTTGTTGGCTTGCATTTTCTTTTTTTTTCACTCATCTTTTGTCAATAGTTGTATCATAATACAAAAAAATAATCAGCAAACTTTTGCATGTAACCTAGGACTTTATCCCGGCATCAGGTGGGGCTGGGGGACTAGGATGCAATTTTGATAGCAGTGGCTATTGTATTTCGAAAGAGCATCGAATGTGGAATCAAATGGTATATTTATTTTATTTCTATCTGATTCCTGTTTTACAGCATAAACTGAATGTTTAAATGTATCCCAGTCCCCTTCTCTCTAATGTCTGAGCGCAACCCTAGGTTATATACAAAAATTGCAGAATAATTTTCATAATTTTCACCCTTATTTATCATCAACAAATGGTCCATAATGTTGTTTTGACAAAAAGTTGTTATGGTAGCAACTATTATGTTTGGAAAGAGTTTCACTTTGTTGCTATCACTGAATGTCCAACTCCTGATAAGTACTTTTTCATCAGTTCTTAGAACCTAATTTTTTTTTTTTTTTTTAAGAAAGCTGATTTGAATAATTCTTTGCTAACAAATCACCTTGGAGATAGGATCAAATGCCTAGACCACGTTTTACAAGATGAAAACTGATTGATTGCCAAAGATCATACTTTTTTCGCTATTCCTCCAGGGTCAAACAGAAAAGTAGGTCGTCCCCGGACGGGGTTAGAAGAGGTCATAAGGAAGGATATAAAGAAAACTGGAAGTTCAAGAAAGGGGATAAGGAGTAGGGCTTTGAAGAAATTAGAGTGGAAGAGAAGCGTGTGCAGCTGTCTTAGCCTCAGTCGCCTTTGTGCTACACAAGTTATCCTCTGCGGAGGGAGGGATAGCTGGTCTCTAAGATCATGTCCTTCGGACATCTAGGACGGTTATATTTTTAATAAACTTGGTAATTATATATTTTGGAGGTCTGGAAGCGATGCCGCCTTTGTCAAGAAGGGGAATCGGAGGATCTAGCTGAAGGTTCACAGAATTCTTCCAAATTTGTTTGAAATTAAGGGCTAAGATATTAATTATGCTCCGTGGGATCAGGATCAAATCCGACGTTTAAAGGAGATTTGCTGTCAAATCTTGTCATAACTACTTCTACCGGGTTTGTTAGATTTCCAACAATTTTGGTGGAAATTAAGAGAAAGTGTACTAGTTGTTTTTTTTAAGTGTTTGATTCCTATGCGGCCTACGTGGGGGGAAGGGCTCATAAATCTTTGTCATACGGATATTTACCGGAAGAGGATCTTGGATTTCAACCAGGATTGACGGGAAGTAACTGCTAATATAGGGGTCATGCTAATTGGCTATCAAAGCCCAGCCCTTTTGAAGCCAGGGACCGATGCTTCTGTAGGGAGAAGGAAGGGCAAACTGATCCCTTGCTCTCAAGACACTTTTCAGAAAGGGTCGTCTGTTATTAACAATACTAAGTGGGGAAAAGAGCTAGTATTATAGTTCTGGCTTTTGGGAGCCCTGCCTCTCTTGATCTCTGTGGGGTAAGGGTAGGATAAGCGGGTTCATAACTTCGTGTATTCACCACATCTGCTAGACAAGGACATTGGATCTCAGCCATACTTGGTGGAAAGTAAGAGGAAGTGTTCTAGTTGGGCAATTTCATGTATGGACGCAATCTTACTCTGTTGTGGGGAGAAGGTCCCTATGTACTTGTCATCCAGGGTATCAAAAGCTCCTTTTTCATCAGCCTAATTACTAGACTGGCAGTCAAAATTTATTTACCAAAGCCGGGTCAAAAACTTTAATTATGTGTCAGGTTTCGGTGCTCGCTTGGAGTTTTGTTCTTGTTATGTGTCAATAAAAAGTAACTAAAGAACCTCAGGATTAAAAGTCAGTGATTTTGTTGCGCCGTTACAGGACTCGGATCCAATCTAATATACTGCGTTACTTGCAGTGCTCCGAAACTAATACTTCATTCGAGCTTTGCACCGAAGATTTGGTTACATTCTAATATAGACGCCATTCTGATTCCAGATATTCCACAGCTATATTGCAGACACTTCGATTTTTTTCCATGACCGTTTTTACAAGCTGGGACAGAGTTTAATAATTTTATCTGAACTTACCATTGAAGACAATACTAATGACACTGTTATGCCATTCCTATAACACAAAGCTACACTCGAATCATAAGTGTGGTAACAAAGTCTGCGCCAAATTGTTGTGGTCAAGACAGAAGAGACGGGAATGTAAAATTGTAAAAGTAATCATATTCCCATTATCTCCAATGCCAAAAAAAAATGGACTACAAGATTACGCCCGAGCTATTTGACCACACGCCATTTGTAACGAAACTAAAAATAATAGGCTAAATGACGACAGTTCTGTGGTTCAAGAAAATCAATGACAGTGTTTTCAATTCTAATAATTACTTGTTTTGTATTTTGTTTTTCTATGAAAATCAATAATTAGCCGTTTTATATTTTGTGCATCCGCCGCTAGAAAAATAATAACAAACTTTTTCTTGTTTTGAATTGAATTGAATTTATATATAACCCGTTGAAATACAATGATGAACGGAGTATAAAAAAAAGAAAAAGAAGAAGAAAAGAAAAAGCAAAAGAAAAAGACGGATATTGACAAATAAAACGAAATTAAAACTCATAGAACAATCGCACAAGCATAGTAATAAACCAGAAAATGACAACACAAGCCAAAGTAACAAGCACATAGACAAGCACGAATAAAACAAAGATAAAACTTATGGAACAAGCACACAAGCTTAATAATAAACCAAACAATCATACAGTATATATAACAAACAAAAAAACAGTAAACGTGAAAGACCTATTGTTTAAAAATGGAACACCATGGGTGTCCATTTATTCCCCTATTGTAAGCTGCAATGCATCTGCCGATGGCAGCATTGGGGTCAATTAGGCTGTATTTCCTATTGGCCCAAGAATTACTTGCCCAGGGGGGGGGGAGGCTGAGAAGATATTTAGCATACCGGTAATAAATTCGTCGGAGTTGCTTTGATTCCGTTGCCGAAAAGGTACGCAAAAAGGTGCAAGGTATAAAAAATTTGGGAGCGCATATGAGTTATATAATTTAGCTAGCAGCTGGCGATTAAAACAAAGTTTATTGGAAACTATGCCACCGTAGGCACTGGACGTCCGGCGCTTGAAATGGCGAATGAGAAGCTTTTTAGTTGCTTTAAGGGAGCTACCGATGGGGAGGCCAAGATAATTCATTTCCAATTTAGGAGCAACCAATAATCCATTAAGATCAATATTAAATCCTTTGGGAACTGGGCCCTAGTTGAATAGTACCACCTCTGACTTTTCAGCGTTAAATTTAAGATTTATTTTTGAATACTCTCGACTCAAAATGGAAAATTTTTTCTCAAACGTCAATACCGTTCGGCTGGGGTTAAAGACATCGTCCGCATAAGCAATAAGAGACACATCTATCCCTTCTAAAATACAGGAAGAAGCTGCTTGAGATTGTGCGTCGAGAATACAGTTGTTAAACACAATTGGGGATGTAAGGGCGCCTTGCCGCGACGAACAGGTATGGTTATCTTTGTACTTATTCCATGAGGCAGATTAACAGTGACAGTTAAATGATTATACATATCATACAAAGCACGAATAATACAGGTTATACCCCGCGTTTATACAATTCAGTGAGGATATGCGCGTGAATTATCGAATCAAAAGCACGACTGACATCATCGCTCCCTAGAATAAGCGGCTCTCCAGATTTATCAGCATCAATCAAGACCGACGACAGTGCCATCAGTGCATGAGCGCACCCTATTCCTTTCTGGAACCCAAATTTGTGTGGGGGCATATAGCATTTATCAACCAGCTCAGGCATTATCAACTTCTCAAAAAATTTTACAAAAAGTTGTAGCTACCGTTATTGGCCGATATGATGAGCACTCATTTAGGGTTTTTTTTTAGGGACAGGAGTAAGACGGCCAGTTAAAAACGAGGCAGGAACTATTCCTTTTGTAAACAACCTTTGGAAAAGTAGGGCAAGGTGGGAAAAAAGAAAAGGGGTACCATATAGGAGGTGTTTGGCGCAAACGTGATCTGTACCTCTTGAAAAAGGTTTCTTAATTTTACGAATTATATTATAAACATCCAAAACTGATACAGTAAACATTGATTTTGTCCCCTATCGAAGGTATCTTTTCGAGTGTAACTTTGGAGGGATTTTCTATTAGTGGGTCTGGTTCTGAAAACTCTGGAGAAATGTTGTTCCTATAGTTCGGGAGGGATATTAAATGACTGGTTTGGCTTTTGTTTTTGTTTATGTGTTAAATTTCTCCACAAAAGTCCTGGGTTATTAAAAATCTTTTCAGAAAAATTGGAACGAATAGTAGCTCTATGTTTATCTAACTCTTTTGAAAAACGGCGTTTGGTGGATAAACGGATCTGTTTTACGATACAAGTTCTGGGACGGTCGCAATCTATCCAGATACTTAGCCAGAATTTGGCCCTATTACAAGCCTCAACAAGTAAATAATTCTGGGACCAGCCCTTCACTTGGGATCCGACTCATACTTTATTGCGAGGGACAAACTGCTTTTCTGCTTGTAATCAAGCATGTGAAATAAGTGACGCAAATATATTTAACTTAATACGATTTTCATTAATTGAAGACGGAACCGAATTCTGGAGAAGCTCAAATGGTATTTTTATCTTTGCGAGAATATTATCAATACAATGCCGGTACTGGGGTATATCAATCTTATTCCATTCTACCACAGTACGCCACTTAGAATCTTGTATTACCCGTGCACGGTTAAATGGAGCCATAATACTGAAAGACAACGGCAAATGGTCAGATACCACAAACTCATTAAGTACGCTTACACTTACTGCACGACTGGCAATACTACCGGAAACAAGCACATGATCAAGGTTTGACACTGATCCTGAGGGGTGTATATATGTGAAATCAGCAGATTTTGGTAAGAGAGCACTTTCATTTGGAATCAGGCAAAGAAGCAGAGCCGTACGTGGACTATCACTTTTCAATAGGTCACAATTAAAGTCCCCCAACAGAACCCAATGGAGGTGCGAGGCTCTGATTTTACTCAAACATTTACCCAATTTTCTGCATGCTAGAGCAAATTTCGTTTCAGAATTTTCGTCTCTATAGTCTGTTGGCAGGTATACATTAACAATGACAGTATCACCCACTTTAACTGCAAGGAAATGGTCAGATTTTGCAAACAGTTCGGAGTTAGTATGTCGATCTATTATTGTAGCAAGTCCACCTGAGGGGCGGCCTCGTTTTCTGGGCCTTTTAGCCGCTACAAAGGGGAGCACATGAGATGGCACTATATCCAGTAGTTTCATATTATCAGCAGAGAGAAAATGTTCCTGTGTGCATATGATTTCTTTAGTAAGGCAAAGTTGTGTCACCACGGCGATTTTTGCACTGAGATTACCATTTACGTTCCATGACAAGACGCTCTTTTTAATATAGGGCTCAACCATTTCGAACAGATTGGCTTTTTGGCTTCAAAGTCTTGTTCAACGGGCAGTTAGCATGGTAGCACGTGTGTTTGGTGCTTTGACAATTCAAACAGCAGATCGGGTTCTGGCATGGACTTTCTTTCGTCGCACCGTGGTAATTTTGGGCGCAACGGCCGCATTTCTTGGTATTTTTGCACTGTGTCGACATATGGCCGATTTCATGACAATTAAAACAACGTTTCGGGAGAAAAATAAGTTCTTGTATTTTGAAACGCTCGAAGTCAATTTTAATCGTCATTTGTGCGGCGGTATCAAAAGCATCTCTACTTGAAAAATACAGCTTGAAGGTGCGTGATTTCCCACATTGTTCGATTTTCTCACACCTGGCTATTAATCTTTGTAAATCCTCAGCACTAAGAGACTCGGGAATCCCTTTAACTATACCGATGTGTGTGGGAGTTCTGACTTTTGCGCTGGAACTCTGGTTTTGATTATTAATCCCAAGCGCCAATTTCTCCGCAGTAGCCTTCTGCGCCATGGCTACCCGCCATCCATTTTTCCCTGGTCTGAGCTCAGCCTTAGAAGCATCAAGGGATTTGCCACACGCAGATTCTATAAACGCTTTCCGCTCCGATGGGGTTTTCAGTGGCGGAGGGTTTGTAACAACTACAGAGTAAGACAGCTTTGTGGGGGCATTTGGTTGAGTAGGGAAACTAGTTCGAGTAAAAAGATTTAAGTCACCTTTATTCAGTCGTTCCATGAAGCCTTCAAAACGACGGCACATATCATTTACTTTGGTAGTTACGCATGCACTTATCTCTTCTCCGCATGCAGGGACCTCGGTTGGCTCAAAAATGACGAATGTAGGAAGTTGACGCTTTTTTTTTAGCTGATTTGGCAAAGAATTTCACAATCTCCAGGACATTTTCTTCATCTTTAAGTGATTTACGGAAGGGGTCCGGTGGGCCAGATTTTTGTAGGATCAATTCTTTCGCACTAAGTATATTATCTCCGGAGAAAAACTCCACGGCGCGATTAATAATAAATTGATGTTTTATTCCGGCTAGCATTGCTCTTGAAACAAAATTTAATACCGCATTCCAAATGATGCTTTCCATGTCTATATTTTATAATCATTAATCACGAATGTATATCCAAAAATCCACCTTTAGGCTGATTTTTCACCAACCTTAATTACTGCATTAAATCAGTCCAAAAAATATAAGCAGTACCAGATTGCGTCAGAATGAAAAGTCACTTAATACTTTAATCCTTTTGAGATACAAACAATTCACATAGGTGTTTTCGCTTTGAAATCTAGTTTATACTTTTATAATAAACAATTATTTCCTCAGCCCTATCGTCAGTTTGGAGATAAAACATAATAAAAGTACATATTAAGAACGCTGATGTCTGATTGTTCCTCTTAAAATAGATTTGTCAATTTTTTAAACATCTCACACTCACAAATTTTGGGTAATCATAAAAATATTACTTAGAATAAAAAAACTTACTTTAAAACATTTAAAAGCAAGTCCTTCTTGCGACAGTCTCCGGAATGGCGTAAGCGACTAGGTCATTCACTCAAAAATTGATGAAACGCAGTCAAAAACAACCTTGGGAACTATCAGAAATGTAACACACAAATGGACAGCTACAGATCCCGTTTTGACGAGGCCCTGGTACACAATCTCAACAACTGGGATCTTTAGTCCAAAGCTTTCTCAGCATAAGGGGAGGGCAACTGTTTTTGGTCCTGCAACAAGTAAATCGAACGAAGAAAACGGTATTTTCGAAGTTGCTTTCATGTGTCCTCCCTTAGCATTCCTTCCTTCATTTTTGTACCATTAAAATGTTGATTAACAGCAACATCTTGCTCTCTTTTTAAAGCGCTCATTAAATTTTCTAAAAAGCAGATTTTGACAATTTTCGATTGCTGAAATACAGTCTTATGCAATTTAAGAATGTTTTCTTTTTTCTGCAATATCTAGCTATTAGACATCATGGATAAAAAAACCTGAGTATTTCCAAATTATTAGAGTTCAAAAGTCACAAGCTCTTTTTTTATCGTTTTGCAGCCCGCTTTGCTGCACATAGAGAATGGATTTCTGACTTAATCCACCTTAGAACCAAATTTGGGACCAACCAGAGTTGTATTAGGAACAACTCAGTAAAACGTGAAAAATATGAATATTCTGATGAAAAAAAGATTTTTTTTAACTATTCGACCCCGTCCCTGTTTTATTCCTAAAACTTTGGCTGTGTACACATATACTATGAAATATGATCTCTCATCGTGGTTTTGATTTACTTATTTCACTTAACATTTTACTGGCTCCTAATAAAGATCCCAAACTAAGTGTATTTAAGCGTGAATTGTATATATAAATATTCATCATTTTAGGACCAATCAGTGCCGTGGATTGTGTACAGTACCCCTTGGTTTCACTGCTAATTGTCAACAGCAATTTGTTCAGAAGCGTTTGGTCGCCCTGAATGCCAATGGAGATAGCTTATACCACGACATTTTTTGGTTTCCTCATTGCTGTATTTGCCAAATTCGTCAAGCCGGTTAATAATACACATTCTTTCTAGTTTTTTTTTGTTGTAGTGTTCAAAGATAGTGTTATACAAATCTATGTATTTTATTTTTGTGAGAGATATTTGTAATTTATGTTTGATTTTTGTACAATAAATCTCAAATACTAGAGAAAACAGGTATAACAACTCAGATGAATCGGATTTTAATATGCTACAGGCTGAAAGAGACAGCTGTAGCATAGTGGTAGCAATCCTGTAGCAAAGGGAGGAGAGGGTTAACCTCTTCTCATCCTGCAGAATTATCTCAAAGAGAGGGTGGGGTCCAGTTGTTTTTTTTTGGGGGGGGGGAGGAAACCTGGACATGGTCTTTAGCTTGTGCTCCCCTACCCCAAAATCTCGATATAATTATGATTTCCCCATGGTCTCCGACGTTATC
Source organism: Artemia sinica (assembly GCA_027921565.1). Classification (NCBI taxonomy): domain Eukaryota; kingdom Metazoa; phylum Arthropoda; class Branchiopoda; order Anostraca; family Artemiidae; genus Artemia; species Artemia sinica. The sequence goes on from CM051265.1 coordinate 44,609,639, forward strand.
ACAAAAGTTGCTGTTTTTGTGTCTTTTTTTAAGTTGTGCCTTCTTCCTATTCCGAAAAAAACTCCTGCATGCGCTCCTGACATAGGCTAATAAAATTTTAGGGATCCCTTAAACAGAGCAGCATTGTCAAAATGTTGAAGTAAATCTATGAAGGCCCCAAATCGGGCCCTTTATCCTTAATAATAGATCTTAAAGAGGAGGTTAAAAGTGCGTCAACTTGTTGTCTTTTGTATTTTCAAATCATTGGGTTTCTTTATTAATAATAAGTTTTTTTTAAATACATAAATATGCATTGCAAATTTTTTTATATGGTTCGGAAAAAGGAGTTTCACACAAAAAACTATATTCCTAAAACTCCACAAACACACAAAGATCTTCTAATTCGGGGGCCCCAAAGCTGCAGTCTACACTGGCCTATTGGGTGATACGACCTTGGTGTCAATCTACATAACAAAGATATATTGAACAAGGAATATTTGCCGGTCTTGGCCTGACTTGATATGGAAGGTGGAATATTAGAACTTGAAATATTTATTCACGTGGTTTAAACCTTATATCCAAGTAATTGAGCCTGATTTGAAACCAAACTTTTATGTTTTCTGAGGTTATATATCTACTTCAAAATAAAACACAAAAACAAAGTCATCTTTTAAAACTTAACAGGATTCATAGTTTCCAAATTCCCAATTGATTCTGACCAGATTTGAATGTCTTCATGCTCCTAGAGTTGCCTATTAGAAAAGAAAGCTCTTTATCTGGACCAAGACCCACTCTCTAACAATACAAGAGGTCAACCCTTTCTAGCAAAGATTCCAGCCTGATATGGTGTTTAGTGCCGCACATCCAAATCGAAACAGCTACCCCCCCCCCCTCAGTTTTTTTTTACATCTGACGTTACATTCCTTTATTTTATACTTTTACACTCTTATTAAGGAACTTAATTGATTAAAAAATTGTAGCAATTGTAATTTTTGTGTACCTTGCCTCCCATAGCTTACAAGGCCTAAAACCGATACTGGTTTAGATTTTATTTAATACAATTTCCGAAAGTATATCAAGCTGACAGGAAATTCTTGATGGCACTACTTTTCGTCGTAGTAAGTACAGTGGTTCAAAAGCCGCAAGCTTTTTTTAACAGGATATACTATTTTACCAAAGGTAAACAGATTTTAACTAGAGCTGCAAGTACCAAGTACAAGAGTCCGTTTCAGATTTTCCACAGCCATTAGCCAACAATAAGTTGTACATACTAAGTTTAAACGAATACAAAACATGACAACAACTTTGGTTAAGTCCAAGACTCGAATGTCCAAATCTACCAGACATTGTAAATAAAAAAAAATAATAATAAAAAAATAATAAATAATAATAAAAAAAAAAAAAAAAAAAAAAAAAAAAAAAAAAAAAACTAAGTATCTACAACATTATAAGATTCGGTGAAACAGAACAGTACAATTGGTAAAACCTAAAGAATATAGAGCTATAACTCACCAGTTTTAAAAGAAAATGTCCTATTGAACTTGTAGACATAGCATTATGATGTCTTTATTTCCTCAAAATCGCTATTCCTGGTCAAGGTTGTCGAAAGCAGTTTAAAAATTTATTGAATGCAATAAAGTAACAAAATCACTGAAAAGCATAGTTTTAGATATACTAAAAAATCTAGAGATTCGAATTCTTGGCAATCGACTAAAAAATACAAAAGCAGAAAATGAGCAAATAATCGGTGAGCATGTCTTAGCCACTCTTTTTATAAAAAAAAATGCACAGTTTGTGAAAATATTTTTGAGTTTGTACTGGTCCAAATCCAGTTCCCCCCAATAGTAAGCCAAATATCCCCCAAATAACTTTCTTCGTTCCAAAAATCACAAGAGAAAAATCGCATCAGAAAATACGACAATCCAGGGAAACACAATCTCACGAATGGAGCAGTATAATAGAAAAGAGGGACTAAATAATCACTTATTGCTGCATTTATACACACATTGAAGAAGAAAACAATATAAAAGTTGAGATCTCTAAACGCTACAACACAAGACTAGTTCAAATCAAAGAGAGGAAAGTTACATTTCAGCAGCATTACGCAAAAATCATCTGAATCACTTTTTTTTTTCTTTTTAATATAGCAAAACCAGTCCATGTAAATATTCGTGTGTATTGTTTCATGGAAGATTTATTGGTATAGTCCGTTTTCTCTTTTTCCAAAAATATGATTGCTATAAGCCATTTTTGAACAATACAAAAGGGGACATAATTGTTACTTTCAGTAGCAAAAATACATTCGTCAATATGTCTTTAACATTTCTTATTGAAATTCAGATTTACCACTTGTTTCTTGACACAAAAATCCTGCTAAATGAAAAATGCGACTTAAAATGGTTTTTGCTTAATACTACTGATTGCTGCCCTTCATACGTTTAATGTCAACTTTAAAGAGTATCATTCTAGTGCATGATAAGTCATCACACCATAAAAACAAATTAGGCTTACTCTTGGCAAAGTTCAGGTGCCAAATATATACCGAAGCTTCTTTAAAAATGTCATAGGTTATACCTCAACGGAGAAAAAACATAACTACAATGAGCCAAAACGAAAAAATCCCTTCAACAGTGTTAAGAAATATGGTATAGAATGAACTGTCAATTTCTGACCTATTCAAAAAAGACTAACTATATGAAATATTAGAAATGAGTAATTGACCTTTCTTTTAAGCTCCCAAATTAATTGCATCAAAATAAAGCTGCTGAGCGACCTTCCATAACTTATCTGAACGTTTTTTCAAAAGCGACCAATTTCAACCAAACTGTACCAGGAACGCAAACGACTCCTTGTCTTTGCATTGTTTAGTAGACTACTTACATTATAGTTTTCTTAAAGAAAAAATAAAAAAAATACATATATATATGTATATATATATATATATATATATATATATATATATATATTATATATATATATATATATATATATATATATATATATATATATATATATATATATACATATATATATATATATATATATATATATATATATATATATATATATATATATATATATATATATATATATATATATATATATATATATATATATATATATATATATATATATATATATATATATACATATATATATATATATATATATATATATATATATATATATATATATATATATATATATATTATAATATATATATATATATATATATATATATATATATATATGTATATATATATATATATATATATATTGGCGATACATTCACTGAACAGGCTTCTCGTTCCTTTTCTCTTTCAAAGCAATGTTTTGCATATTTGCGGTTGTCAGGCCCGTGCACCACGATCAGCGGAACAGAACTCCAACTGGCCTCATTTAGTAATTGTCTAGCTACAAAAAAAATGAAGCTCTTTCCCTTATCAGAAATAAAATGCTAAAATTATAAGATAAAATAACATTTCAAACAAAAATAGATGTTCATCCACTTATATTAGCACCTTATGTAGCTTCCATTCTAACATTGTCATCACCACTGTGGAGAAGTCATTGATAATATGATGATAAAAGAGTCCCAAGTCGTTCAAAACTAAGGTTTTGCAGTCAAAGTCTGAAATACGATCAAATACTCCTACGAGTCATTGTAGGTGAATTTATAAATCAGTAATAAACATGCTTTTCACTTGATAGTAACCACCAAATATCAATCTAGATAATGATTATTGCAACAATAAATTATTAAAAGCAAGAGTCCGATTTTAGTAGCTAACATTTTAGACGCCAGAATTAAGAGCCGTAGCTTTGAGAATTAGAATCAAGAGGATTCTTCTAGCAATTGTAAATTTAAGAATCAGCATTTGCAGTCTGCTACTCTACAGTCCTGCTCATCACGACAGATTGACAGGGCTTGATTTAAAGCTTTGACGCTTCTAAGCCCATGCGGTTTTGCCGCTCCGTTTTTGCAATATTTTCAAGGAAATCCCAGATAATTCAGAGATAGCCGAAGCGATGAACAGAACGAAACTGATGAGACAAAAGTAATGAAAGAGGAAGGTGATACCGAACTCTCAGCTACCATTCTTGTGAGACACCTGACAGTTTAGAACTGGCCAAGGAAATCCTGCGTTGTTTAAAATCACTTTTGCGTGAATAGGCAGCGGGGAAGCAGAGTGCACATGGCCCTTTGACGATAAATCACATCAGTCCAGTTATTGTTAAGAAAAAAATCACTCAATGATAATTTATTACGCCCCCTGGCATTGTGCGCCTAGGCCTGGGCCTATGAGCCTATTGGTAAATCCAAGCCTGCAGATTGATTTATGTATTACTAATTAATTAATTGTAAAACTGTAGTTAATAATTGCTAACTAAAAAATACGCCGACGAATTGTGCTAATTTTGAAAAAACATCTGCGACATGTCAACAAAAAGTCGAAACTCCAATCTACTTAATAATGTCAAAAAGTTGAAAAAGACTTTCAACAAGAATGAAAGGAAATTCTAATCCTTTTAGAGAAGGAATAAAAATAAAAGACACTTGTGTACAACCACACACAACTAGTATATCATCAAAGGAAACAAAACAACATACTACAATTAAAAACAGAACTTTTAAATCAACGATAGGCAACGTCCAAGTATCTATACATAAGAATTAAAAAAAGATTATTATCCAATTATAATAAGATACAATTATGTACCCTATTTTTAAATATAGTTATTTTAATTGTCACTATAAACAGCAGCATGGCAAAAGAAACAGCTCACAATAAAATGTAGTTACATGGTTTTCATGTGCAAGACCAAAGGATGACCCATTTGACAATGTCATGACTTTACAACAGAACGAGGTTTACCAAAATAAGGAAGAAAAACTCGGATAGAGTTCTTCCGTAATTTAATAGTACAAAAAATGAAGTGTGTAGGTAAATATTGTGGCTTCATTTGGGCACAGAGTATATACAGTTAGTTCAGAAAGTCTTCGAATAGGAGGTGTCGAAACATTTTTGTCGGAATACCTTATAAAGTAATTGAGCCTCTGGAAATGAACCTGCAGTAGCTTAAAGCCGCAAAGGAGACCCCAGTACTCTCATCCACTAATCTGATGCCTAAAAAGTGCCAAAAACCATGTTCGTTTGGGAGCAAGAATATGACCTTATTGTACAGGGGAAAAAATAATCAAATATTCCCTTTGTGCCCCTTTAGTTTTTATATTATTATTAAGTAATTTTTTAACAGCTTAAAATTTTGAACATCGTTAAGCTTCAAATAATCTTCTACATAAAGACACTAGTTCGGAATAATCTGTAAAACATAACGCAAATCTCTCTTTACTTTTTAAGTAGATGTGACATCATGACTCGGCAACTAGAAGGCTCTTCAAAATCAAAAGACATCAACTTTAATTCTATTAGAAGTTGCCAGAGCCCATTTAATTGGGTTTGTCAAATGAGGACAGCTGTTAAGTGAAGAAGAATGAGTTACAAACTTGGAGGTTTAAATACCCTCGTAAACGTGCTATGACTCACCCCCTCCCCTCCCCTCATATTCAGCTTTTAAAATTTCCCTAAAACATAATTAAGGAGCCAATGTCTTCTGACTTTTTGGCAATCGTCGTACACGTTAATGACATTATATTTATTCTTTGAACAACTAATATTGAGAGGCAGATAACAAAAAAGAACTCATAAGCAGTTTGATTTGAAGCACGTTTAAAATGAGTCGTTCAACGATATACAGTTATAGATATTTGGTACTCTTAACAACGTACAATGAAAAAACTTGGTAAAGCAAACATGGTCGTATCCAGGATTTTTTTTTTTTTTTGGGTGGGGGGGGGGGGGTACAAAAGGAATTTTCGGAAGGGGTTACAAAAAAAACCTTTAAAAAACGCATCAAAATTTGTTTATAATCATTTTTGTTAAGTTTAAACATTTCAGGGGGAGGCGAACCCCCCCCCCCACCCTGGATACGGCCTTGAAAGCAAATCTAATAAAACACAAGTATGCAAGAATGTGAAACTCAACTTATTTCTTAGTATCGCTTAGAGAAATGAAATACTAAACCAATGGCAAATTATTACACTCATTATGGCTAGTAGATATAAAAAAGCCATACAAAACGAAGTGGTCAAGTGCACACCTCGAATGTAAAGAAACGTCAAATTTTTACAAGAGAGAAAAGAAACTGTTTTAACCTTTTTCCTCTTGGACATGTATACAGACAATAGGGCAACAACTCCAGAAAAATTGTCATAAATTCATCAATGCATCAATGATCAATGCATCGATTCAAACACATTTTTGATATACAAATAATTTCTCAAATTAAAAGAAATGTAACTTATGCCTTCTGATAATAATCTTTTCAAAGTCTGGAAAGGTTCTTAGCTAATTATTAGGGAAGCGTCACATAGAAGGTGTGCACGCAAGTAGCACGATAAAAATTATTCTACTGAAAACACTAAACTAGCAAATGTTAGGAATTCCTAATTCAACAAGATTTGGAGTCAATTTTTGGAGTCTATCGAAGGACGCAGCTTCTTTAATTTTTATTTTTTTCGCATATTCATGAAAACCATGATTAGGCAAATTGAGATTTTTGTGATGGAAAAAGACTAAACTTAAACGGGTTGGGTGCTTTCGATTCGGTTTTTTCAGTGCAGTTGTAGCGTGCAATTCATGTCGTGCACATTCGAACAAAACAGATCCATGGGTTAAAGCGATGGCAACACCGCCAACGGAAGGGTCTGAAAAGTTTTCCTTGCAATCAGTATGCACAACCTGAAGCTTACTTCCAGCCTTCGCTGACTGGCCAGGTTCTAAATCGCTAGAAGGCCTACTCAAATCAGGAAAATTCGAGGATGTTGAAGGAAGACCTGATACACCCCACGGCGGAGACGAATAAGGGCTTGATTCTGCTATACGTTGCATGGATGAATGATAATTATGATCAATTTGGGGATATCTTCGGTCTAAGTTTGTATACTGAGGGTCTGGCTCTTTATGTTTTTGACAATCTTTTTCTGGAGCCTGAGATATGTCTACTGATATTACACCCGCTTCCGTGCCATCAGACAAGGGGATGAGAGCTTCGTTTTTGGCATAACTATGCTCAAAATAGGTACAATTTATGTGGGAGCCTGTAGAAAATAATGGAACTGAGGTTGGAAGACCTTGCATAGACTCAGAAAATAACAAATGAGATCCAGAGTCCCAATATTGTTCTAATGGATATTCTGAAGGACGTTGAAAATTACACACATTCAAACTATTTGTAAAAACATTAGGTTCTAAATAGCTCTCACAATAATTACTAGTGCTGTCAATACGAAAAATGTTTTCAGACTGAAGGTTATTGTTTGGCATCACATTCATATCGTTTCTCGTAAAATCGCCATTAGATCCAAAGGAGACATAATTTTTCGATTTTTTTGTAACTTTTTTGGTGGCAGATACCCTTGGTACACGACTGTTTTCAAACTCGGATGGAACAGCAGAATCCCATTGATCCAAGGATACAGCGAGTGGTTTGCCATTAAGAGGTGATGCTACTTTAGGGTGGCGTCTCTTTGTGCGTGGTTTACAAGTTGAAGAAATGTCTTTTTCTTGGATTTTGCTTTCAGGTGATGTTTTTGTGCGATTGTTCAATCCACAAGGAGCCACAGGTGGTTGAAGACTTATGTCACGCGGATAGCTAGAAGAGAAAACTATCTTAGTTTAGTAGTCCTTATGAGGAGTAGGTTGAAAAGACTTAGATCTAGGTTGGATAAGAGGATTTTTCCAGTGAATAGGGCAGAAGAAGGTTAATATCAAGGGATGTTGGGCCATATCCAGAGAAAAACTTTGCATTTACGTGCAAGTGCTGTTTGAAGTTCTTCCCTGGTATTAGCAATGTGAAAGATTATCTTATAAAATTCAAAAGGATACAAAAGCAACATAAGATCAACAGTCAATACGTTGTGTTTACGAATCTGATTCTTCCCTTTCTTTTTAATTTCTTATTTACTGCCTAGCGTTGCTCTTTATTTTTGGGGGGATTAAAGCAAGATTACGTTCTTTGTTCCGAAGTAGCGTATCAGTCTACCCTTCCGACGCTGAATTGGGATAAAAAAAAGAAGACAAGGCACAAATAAATAAAATAATTGCATTGGAGAATAATGTATAGCTAATCTGCTAGCTAGCAAGAATCAATGAGCCTGTTAATAGATTAAATTAAAAAAACAAGTTTTTTTTAACTGAAAGTAAGGAGCGACAATAAAACTTGAAACGAACAGAAATTATTCCGTATATGAAAGGGGCTGTCCCCTCCTCAATGCCCTCGCTCTTTACGCTAAAATTTGACTCTTTCTCACACTCTACTTTTTAAAACAATAAAAAACTTTAGCGTAAAGAGCGGGGCGTTGAGGAGGGGGCAACCCCTTTCATATACGGAATAATTTCTGTTCGTTTCAAATTTAATGTCGCTCCTTACTTTCAGTTAAAAAAAAACTTGTTTTTTTATTTAATTTCTGAACGTTTTTGAATTAATGGAGGTTTTGATTTTGGCTCACCGTATATGAATAATAAAAAGGAAATTTGCATATTAATTTTTCTTTTTTTTCCTAAATGGCTATCTCAAAATTGTGATCTAACGATTTTGAGAAAAAAGGGGTGGGGGAGGAGGCCTAGTTGCCCTTTAAATTTTTGGTTACTTAAAAAGGGCCCTAGAACTTTTAATTTTATTTACGAACGTTTTTATAAGTAATAAATATACGTAACTTACAAATTAACTTACGTAACGAACTTCTATATACGTAAAATTTTATTACGTATATGAGGGGTTCGCCCTTTCGTCAATACCTCGCTCTTTACGCTAAAGTACGAATTGTGTTCAAATTCTATAGGAATGACCCCTGAATCCCAAAGGTCGTTTAATTAGAATAAATAGCCCTTTTGAAATTACTAAAACTACTTTAGCGTAAAGAGCGAGGTATCGAGGAGGGGACGGACCCACTCATATACGTAACAATTTCTATTCGTTTTAAGTTTTATTGTTGCACCTTACTTTCAGTTGAATTTTTTTTTTTAATTTCTAATAGTTTTTTAAATAATGCTGGGAAATCCAGCGCCCCCTTCATGGAAATTCCCTTCCTCCATGAAAAATTCCTCCGTGGAAAGATCCTCCCACGTAACCTCCTCGTAACCTCGATCCTCCCACGTAACCAATGAGCGTGGGAGCGGGCCTAGTTGCCCTCTATTTTGTTGGTCACTTAAAAAGGGCACTAGAACTTTTAATTTCCGTTCGAATGAGCCCTCTCTCGATATTCTAGGGACACTGGGTCAAGACGAACACCCTTGGAAAAGGGTAGGGTTCTCTGATGCGTTGAATCTGATGGTGTGATTTTCATCAAGATTCTATGACTTTAGGGGGTGTTTCCCCCTTTTTTCGAAAATAAGGAAAATTTTTGCCAGACTCGTAACTTTTGATGGGTAAGACTAAACTTGATGAAACTTATATATTTAAAATCAGCATAAAAATTCGATTCTTTGACGTATCTATCGGTTTAGATTTACGATTTTAGGTTAGACTTCCATTTTTTAGAGTTTTGGTTACTATTGAGCCGGGTCGCTCCTTACTTACAGTTCGTCGTCACCACGAACTGTTTGATATGAAATTTACAAGATATTGAGCAAAGAACGCTCGATCGAATGATCAGATCCAATTTACTGTATCTGTATCTTATTTTGCCCTTGAAGTTATTAAACGCAACATTTTCCCCATGCACGGGTACCTTCTTCCTCAAATGCAGTAATAATTGGGGTTAGGAGCTTCTGATGCCTTTTTTTCAATTGTTAGTTGTTAGCACCACTGTACTGCTTTACTTGTCATATCAATCAAAGTGGCAAATAATCACAAACAGTGTTCCTGGCTTAATGAAATCAAATGTGAATTTTAATCGTTGTAGCTTATAACTGGTTCTCCAGGGCGTGGTCTTTATTTTAAAATATGGAAATGAAAAAAAAAAAATCACAACAAAATAAATGTGCGTAATCAAAAACGGAAATAAAGCTCACGACTTAACAATTAAGCACAGTAAGAGGTCAATTTGTCAGGCAATTCTATTATTTTCAACCAAATAGGTAATTTGGCCCTGACAATGAATGCAAATAAATTGTGACTTGGTGCGTAAACTGTAGAATCTTTTGGCGGTTACCAGTTCCATGAAATGGGGTCAAATACCCTAAAATAAAAATATTCACTATAACTAATACAAAAATATACGGAGGTGAATTTTAAAATATGATTACTAGGCGTCACATTTCACCTAAGGGGGAGGGGAGAGGTTTTAAAGATGTTGCTTTTTTCCAGAAAAATATCACATTTTTCAGACAAAATTTCCCCGTTAATTGCATATTTTTGGTCTTTTAGAGGATGAAATACTAACACCCAGGATGAGATACAAACACCCAGGATGAAACCCCTCCCCAGGTGTCCATTATGCTTGCACATATGGGAGAATAGGCAATAGGCTGAAAAGCAAGTCTAACTGCTAGCGTTTATCAACTCAAAGATCATAAATTATTTAAGTCGCAAAACTAAATCTGCGCTACCCAAAACTAAGTCGGCGCTACCCACCATTAGTAAATAACACACTTTTGCTAAATCAGGTACCTCTACGCGTACCTCTTTGCAATTTATAATTAAGCAATAAAAAATGTAAGACGCCTATTTCTACAGTAGCCAAATTATAAGTTTACCGTGATAATTATATGTATGTAATAAAGTTTGCGAAGCTGAGCCGATAGAAGACGGTTGAATACTTTGTACGTGATAAAAATTTTAAAAAATATGATAATAAACATAATGCTATTATAAAAACTAAGAACATATCAATATTAGCACTTTCACTTTCCGTTTTTGAATTCCAAGGTGTTTAGGAACTAGAGAAGTTGAGGAGTTTTTTGTTTGTTTTTACTCTGTAAAAGCAGTTAAATTGCGCTAGAGTAGTTTTCTATGTCGTTATTGAGCTCCCCCTGATGCTAAGCGTATAAATGAATAAAAGCAAACGTTTCTAATTGGGTAGCTTCTGTAGTTACAATTTTCATAACTGAAAATATAAAATGACCGTCTAATCTCACTAAAATTTGATTTGAAAAGTTCAAAATGTCTGTTAAATAAAAAATCTTGAAGTCAATTAGGCTAATAATCTTTGATGGATGAGATGGCCCCAGTTCATTAGAGTTTACCTTAAATCTTCCTATTATATTATTCGACACATTTTCTTCGCTTCTTTCTTAGCTCGAGTGATGATCGCGCATCATCTACTTGACCGGGTGCATCATAGGCACCCTCTTTCTTCCCTTATACAGTATCCCCGCGGCCTGTTTTGATATTAATAAATAAAATTGTTAGGTGATAAAATTATTAATAAAACTGCAGTACATTTGCATTCCCAGCCAATTAACGTCAAAACCATTTACTATAATCTATATTATTTACTTATTGTCCATGACAGAAACAAAAATGGAAAAAAAAATCAGAGGTACATTTTTACGGTGAAGCTGCCAAGATCATGGTTGAAGTAGCAGCTGCAATCTAGTAAAGAGCAGCCATAGTAACTGAAAGTCTAAAAGCGCGTTTCCTAAGAAACTGTATAGTGAGACGCATATTATTCAGAAATACCAGCTATTAATAAGATTCAACAGAATGATAATTTGTAAGTATTGAAACAGCTTTTTGACAATTGCTAAAGAGCCTAAAACTTCTTAAAAATGATTTCAAATCGAAATAAAAAGTACGCAGTTAAAATTGTCATTGCCAAAAACTCCTAACTAACTTACAGTCCCCCACGTAGAACAAAAAGTAAAATCACTTTTTTGCATGGATAGCACTGATGCGTCGTCTATTTCGTACAGGGCTGATTATGCCGAATTAGTAGATCCCCCAAAAAAAGAAGCAGCCTGTGATTTTACTGGTGTGCGTCCTATTATGATGACTCCTATTTTTAGCAAGATATATGAAGGTTTCATCGCTGAGTGGATGAAAACTTTTATTCTGGAAAAAATTGACCCTCAATAATTTGGGAATATTCCCAAAAAGCGATTATTTAGTATATTTGCTTGATAAGATTTTAAAGCATCTAGATGAACCAGGACGCTGGGTCAACCTCATTTCGATTGACCGACAAGAAAGCATTCGACTCTATCTGCCATAGTACTTATCCGCAAGCTATTGAAAAATTTTAATGTTGATGCATATTTCGTAAGAATAGTTGCAACTTTTCATTCAGGTAGAAGTAAAAAAAAACAAGTACAAATCAGCCTATTCTGCCCCCCCCCCCCAGCCAATCTAGTATGGCGTCGGTATTTTGGCAAATCCGCCGCTTCATGAAACCCGCCCCTCTGAGCATCTCCCTTCGCATCAACGGCTCCCGTGACAAGTAGCTGAACCAGTACCGAAAACTCAGCCGGTAAAAGCACGCCATATGCATTACGCAAATAGTTTCGCTCCCTCTTTCAAAGTTTTTAATGCTACACTCACTCGTCAGTAATTGTTTATATATATATATGTCACAGTAAAGGTAATATACAGTAGCGAAAAATCCTATACTCACCATTGAAAATTTTCGACACAGATCTAAAACCACACAAGCTTCATAGCCCCGCCTTCGCGCACGCGCAATAACAAATGTTTAGCGCCGATCGGATTGAATGCCAAGTAGCAGCTGAATCTATTGCTCTGACGGTCCGGAAACTTTTCGAATAACGCATGAAATTAGAATAACTATGAAATGTGTGTCATGTGTGGAGAAACATTTTGCTACAGTATATTACCTCTACTTTGATATATATAGATATATTTATTTGAGCTTGAAGTTTTTTTTCGGGAAGTTGGATATTTAAATGTCTTAGGTTTTAGTTTGACTCTGTATTATTTCAAGTTAGCATATAACTTTGTATCACGATGGTTATGGCTCTGATTTTTATATGTTTAATGACTTATCTGTTATTATGACAAGAACTGCCACTGATCGGCATGACCGTGTAAGGCGTTTGACAATAAAATCTTGAGTTTGTCATTGTCTAAAATCCTTAACTGGAGGTTTAAAGTTCTCCACTTTGAAAATCAAGGGAAATCAGCGTAATATAACTGTTGTGTCATCTATTTTTTCCAGAGATAATCCTACCTAATCAAAGACCGTAAATAATCGTGAGGGAGCTCATTTGAATTAAAATTAACGCCCTAGTGCTTTTCTCAGTCACAAAAGAGACCGCGCCAAAATAAAGTGCCATTTTCCAGCATAAAACAACAAACTATGTCTAATAGGGCCAAAATGCCCATGAATGAAAATTCTAAGATAGCCAATCTATCAAAACTATTTAAAAGCTGTAAAAAAAAGGCTCTCTGTCTTGATTCCACTCCCCCTCAGAAATCTCAAATTTCTTTTGCGATTTTTCTTTTAATTTGTAATCCTAGGCACGCTCCAGACGATACTCTTCAATCTGCGCTTTGGAGTTCCGAAGTATCTAACTCAACCTCTTCTCCCTCCTAAGGGCACAGGACTTTAAGTGAACCTGGAGAAACTCCACGTTTTCAATATATTTTCGAGCTTCATGAGTTCCATATATCTTAGCATTAATGTATGCGTACAAGTGATTCTTGGGGGGGGGGGTATAATATAGTAAAGGAAATAATTCTTACGTTTGATTCGCCGTTCAATTCTTGGCTTATGCATGTTTAAAAAAAATTCTAATAAAATGAAGTAAAACATTCTGTAAAACATTCTGTGAAATCAAGGGTATGATTTTCGGAAATATACCTGTTTGCCAAAGACTTAGACAGGAAAGGTTGCTATCCCCAAAGATCTTCAGTGCCTATTTATACAAGGCCGTACCCAGGGGGATTTAGGAGGTTTGACCCCCCCCCCCAAATGTTTGTCTGACTTGGAAGAACGTAACAAAAATGGATATAAACAATTTTTTTATACGTTTTTTAGGCTATTTTTGTGTACCCCCCTCCCCGAAAAAATCCTGCATACGGCTCTGTATTTATTTAGCGTTTTTCGAGTTTTTCGCTACTACTTATTTTTTCGCGTTTCTGGATGTGTCCGTAAGGCTATACTTGAAACTCAAACTAATTTAAAATTATTGCTTCTTGCTTTATTCAACATAGAACTACAAAACTAGTTCACATAATCTGACTCGTGGTATTTCGCTATGCTTGCAGAATTCTAAAACATCTAGGCTTAACTGAATACTGAGCTTCCTTGAATTTTTAGAGAACTTAAATCGTATTGAATTTTTAGTATCGTACACTAAAAGCTACAGATTGCATGGCCAGCGGATGATTATTGAAAGTCTGATTAAGTATTCTTTCTTTTTTTGCAGGCTACTCGAGGACTATTTTGCCCCCAAGAGAATATCTGTTATCTTGCATCTGTGTTTTTGCGGTCTTGTGTTTTCAGTAAAGCGTTAGTTTTCTAGATGACTACCGATACAGGAAAATCTTACGAGTCAGATTGTTTTAGATAGTTTCTTAGATGTAGTTTGCATAAACTATGAAGCACTAATTTCTGTTTTTTTTTAAGTTACAAATTCATTTTTATTTCAATTTGGAAAACTTCTTTAAGTTAATTTATTAAAAAAAAACCTTGTTGCCAAGCTAGAGCAAAGCAAAAGTATTTGTAGTTGTTGTGAAGATAACAAAAAAAATTCCTACTGACAGAGAATTGTTAATGAATTTCTAGCAATCATTGTTTACACAATATCGTAACCGGAAGAGAGTGGGAGGTTAGACCAGCCAAGGTAAAAATTATGCAACAATAGCATATTGGTGTCCAGTATTTTTAACAAAACAAAATTACAAATTTTAAAAAAGAAAATAGTTCAGTGGAAACTTAGGTACACAGGTCCAACTTTCAGGGAGGGATAAGAAGACTTCTTCTAGGGTGGGGGAGGAGGGGGTGGTAAAAGAAACTTCCCACGAGCAAAGGGTCAAAATACAATTAAACTTTATTTAATCACAGTGAAATTTCGAAATCAAATAATATCTAACGGAATTGCAGAAAATGCATCAGTATACACTTTTTATTATTCTGAGAAATTACCACCAATAATTCATAAGCAGTGGTCGGGCATATACCCAGGGGAAGGCCTTCGGGCCTCTTTTCCATCCCTAAAATCTCAAAAACTTTAATTAAAGGGAACGCTGCATCAACGTCGCCCCTGATGACATAAGTAACGAGTAGTATCATAGTCTCGGGAACATGTTGAAAAGATCCAAAGACCTATCCCAAAAATATCAATTCATAATAGTTGTAACTTTAATGTATATATCGGGGGGAAGCTTCCCCGAGAGAAAGCTCGATTAGGCCACAAGGTCTTGGAGCCAGAGATCTAAGAGGATTTGATGTGGTTAAAGTTCACCACAAACCGTAAATCAGTAGTAACAAAAACAAATTTTTAGCATAAATCGTATCATGGCTACTACACCTGGCATTGCTGACATTGATGTTAAAAATACCGGATTGATCACTTACGGGCATTCCTAGGGTGGATAATCTCAGTATTAGGAAAGAGACTGACACAGAATGGAGTAAACAGCCCAGACAGGGTCCAAAAACGGCCCCAACAGCCCCATTATTTGTGACACTTATTCCGATTTCTCTTGCAATTCCACCTCGACCATCCATTTTTAGGCCATTAATTATTTTTACATAGTCAGTGTTTACTAGATTTTTTTAGAAAGTATCTAAAGGTGCGAATTCACAAGATCAAATAAATACGTAAAAAAATCATTAAAAATTTGAAGCATCTTCTACAAATGAAAATTAGAAAATTTCGCATTGCATAGATATAGATAGCCAAAATAGTTAAAACAAATGTGTATGGTAGTTCAACCCAAAATGAACTTTTCATAAAAGTCAACTAAACCAAAAAAATAAAGTCAGATTTGGAAAAAAACCTGGATAGTTTTGTCTTAGCAAAAATAAATGTCTTGAGTGGCAATATACAACGCTAGAGAATTCCTTCCGACATTAGCACAGCGATAAAAGTGGGGTTACTCAAGGAAAGAACAGTCGAATCTCTTTTTTAATAAGTCCAGAAAACCAGACTTTGTTAAGTAACTCTATTGCGTTTAATAGGTCAAGAGGATATTTTATTTAATACATTTTAAAAACTAATCCTTGAGAAGGATTCCGTGGCCTTCGCCTTATATGCAAAGGAACCTACAGATAAAAAATAAAATATTTTCCTAAGGATAAGGGCGTCAATATTGGGAAATTATGTAACAATGAATTCATCACATCAGCAAGCGAAACCGTTCACCGTTCAATAGCGCTTATAGCTTACCTTTCAAGTAATTCAATAGCTCCGTTCGCCACTTTATCATAAAAGGTGGGGTTAGCACTGTTGTCGTCCATGGAATCGAGTATATACAGAGGAAGAACATGAAGTTGCTCGTCTTCTTTCGGTTCACCATCTCTATTCTTTGTCAAAGTAGCCACCTAAAATTCAATAAAACATATATGTTAGACACTTGGACTTGATTCACTTCTGCCCTCTGAAATTCAAGAAATCGATAATAAAACTACAATTTCGGAGGTTATACCGCGAAGTTAACAACGTTGAAGGGAAAAGTCTCTCCAAAAAGGTACAAATCGAAATGGTGATGTCTCGATAGTCAAGCTCCAAAGTCAATCGTGCCTAGAAAAGTAGCAGTCCATCACAGTTTATATAATTATCCAGTAAGTTTACCGCAGATGATTTCTGGCTCTTCATTCTCTGTTCGAACAAAAAGCTCCTCCCACTTATTTGTGCACTTATTGTCCACTTATTGGTTGAGCCGGCCAAGTGGTTTTGTCAGTACTTGTTCCGTAGGTGATAATTCTTTGTCTACCCGTGAAAAGATCTAATGCCGCTTATGTTTATAGGTTCTCTGGAGTACTCGCACCTCGGTCCGGGTTTTTATAATGGGTGAGATAGGGAAAGATCATACTGCTAATTATATAAACTGTGCAGTCCATATACAAGCACATGATGCCATAGTTGTTAAGTAAACACAGCAACAAAATGCTTCAATTTTTAGGCCATTTTACTGTGAGGCATATAGCAATTTGTTTACAAAGGCAAAGAAACACAAATCTAGGTAGGTTAGTTTAATTTTATTACAAAGGACATCCGATATTTAAGGAGCGCTGCAGCAAATTCAGCGGCATCTCAAATAATCTGGTACTGAAGCAGAATTTACTCTATAAAGACACTGAAAAATACCTGATTTTTGCCTTGTACAGGCGTCAGTACTTTGGAGATGATTAAAAATCGCTTTAATGCTTTATTCTCCAAAGAGTAGTGATGCGCAAAATTTGAGATCCATATCTATCAACATCTACCGCTAACCTAAAAACTGATATTCTTATGATTTCTTATATATTAAAAGGAGGCTGCAAAAAAGAGCTTCTGAGTATTTTGTTATAAATGGTTAATTCCCCCAAAGCCTTGAAGGACAGGTGCTGCGACATTAAAATTTTGATTTGTACCAAAAAAGCTCTAAAATACATTCCCTAAGAAAAATGCATGAGACGCAAAAATAAAGTCCATACCTTCTTCGAATTCCCCTTCGAATGGTACTTTACAAAATATACAATGTATTCACTTTTTTCTCTTTCCGTCTTTTTTCTTTGTTACAATTGTTACTATTATCTTATTATAACTCTGTTTCCTTCAAAAATCGAAGAATTTACCAAAAGAAAAATATATCCTAAACGTAATTTGTAATAATCTCAACAATGAATTTTCTTTTCCACCACAGGAATTGTCGGATCGTTTTTTACCAGAGCGGGAGTGTGCCAAAAAGAATCAAACCTGGCTGTAATCAACGGATGCTAAACACCTACATGAATGACTTGATAACTTGATCTTCACCTACACTCGAGTTCAATTTGAGTCTAGTACTTCAAACTACTTACCTTGGTTTATTGGATAATCAAATTTCATAATTACGGTAAAAAAATGACTTTGGCATTTTTCAAAATATAAAAGATCAAGACTTCCTTAAGAGCCGAAAACAGGTCAATAGTCCAGGACGACAAATTACAAGAAAAGATTTCAGAGCATTGCATCATCAGGGTTTCTTAGCAAAAACTATATTTCTTCATCTTCATCATATTATATTTCGTCAAATAACTAGTTCTTCTTCCCTTTTCTTTTTTCCTGAGGAGACCACGAAACAAACCAAGGGTTAACGGTCTCAACTGCAAGTGTTCGTTTTGACAGCTGGGACGCACTAAAATGCTTTTGATACAAGTGGCTGATCAGGAAAAGGATATTATACAAAACATGAATATGCAAACCTTTGAATACGTCGCAGAGCCGGCACCATTTTGAAGCTCCTTCAGTTTCCCCCAGAAAAGCTATACATTCTTTAAAGTACTAAGGTGGCAAAAACTTAAGATTCAGTATGAATAGATCTCTGCTTCTTCTTAGGATCGTCGGTTGACTATTTTAAGAGACATGACTAACACGGGTACCAAGTCTACTTTGCCAGAGGCAGCCACAACCGGCTCAATCATTCTCTTTCTCCGCAAAACCTTAAAAGTTTAATTGCAGTAATAGTGAACATAAACTGCAACCTCAGACAAAAATTTAGACGCATGATTATAAACAACCTCACTGTTTGGACAGGAGAATTTTCTTCTATCGCATTGACTTCAATGTTCACTGTCGCATACATTCTTTCAAGAGGCAAAAAGTTCTCACGATTGGGCAGATCATTTATACCTAACGGCTTGTTCTCGACTAACTCTGGACGTATTATATTCCTCAGGACGGTTCCAAATGATGCACAGACATGTTCACAAAGGCACTGTAACCTAGCTTCTTCCGCCTAAAATCAAATATTCAACTTCTTGACCTGTGACAAAATGAAGCCCAGAAACTGCATGTGCTGTTTGGTATACCTTTTTTTTATCATTTTCAGAACATTTTCTGGCGATACCGATTTCGCGGTTTTGAATACGGACATCGCAGACTTAGATCAGTTAATGATTTTCCGTGTTCGTTATCCCCTGAAACTCCATGTAAGTTGCGATGCGTTTCGGTGAATGCTGCATATAGTTGAGATACATCGTGGACAAAATCTTTAAATTCTAGTGGGATCTCCGTGGAGGCGATAAAAGTGCAAAGAGCGAGGCTATTGCAGACACGACCGACAAGAGCAGCAATTGGATTCTCAATAATAATTAGCGTACTCAACCCTATTCCCTCTACTATATTCACAGAAGCAATACACCACCTGAACCCTAACGCGAAGCAGCTCATCTAGTTCTTCTTCCATTATTTGATCTGTTCCTGATGGCACCTCGACTATCCCTAACCACTGATCCCGAAACGTTTTAGATGAGGATACCAGAAATAAGCTACAAAAGCCATAGATTTAACATCAGATTTGTACGTCGACTCAACTAGCAATATTACTATACAGTATGGTTAAAAGTTATGTTAGCACAAAAACCACAGTCACTTCAAAGTCACAAAAGAAGAGGGAGACAAACCACGAGACATTAGCATTTACAAAACAATGGACGGTGAACGTCCGAATCCCAGTAATCGAATTCAGAAGCAAATATACTGACTTCGTACCAGTTCCGAAAAATTTTATTGAATTTCCGACTAAGAAAAAAAGCTGTACAGATGTAAAGGTCAGAGGAAAATGTGCTTAATCTGCTACAATTGTATCACAACAGTGCTCCAGAGTTAGATAGTACAAGGGTTAGCCAATATCTACATATGACTATCGTGCACAACAATGGTTTTTCAAAGTTAATCGACTAAATGTCAGACCCTAGAATTACTTCTTTTTTTTCCTCTTCCATTAAATTGGCAACAATTATTTTTAGAAGAGCAGAAACAAAAATGTTGACTAATAAAAATTGTAACCAATAATTCACAGAAACATATCTTGCCATGGAATCTAAAAATGAAGCCTCAAAAAGAAACAAGGATTTCAACAGCATTTAAACCTCCAAACATTTGCAACAATAAGAAAAGTGTAAAACACAAAAGCAGTCTCCAAACATCTTACAAATAAATGAGCCTATAAGTTTTATTTTTATGCTTTAATTTTTGGAGACTCGTGCTCAAAATAAAGTAATAATTTGCTCCAATAACCTTTCGTTGCATTGGAGAAGTTTACCGAAATAGTTAGTAATGATTTTTTGTGGATTCGCCAGAAACAGGTTAGTTGGTAAAAACTATTACTACCAACTTTTTTTTATGATGGTGGAGGCCTATTATCATGCTCATTAAGGAAACTTTAATACCGCCAAAGTTCAGTCACATTGGTAAACGCTCCATTAGTAAAAACAGATGATTAGCCTGAAAAAAAAAAACAAGAAAACAAACAAAAACTGTTTCCGCTATTGTTTTCAAGTAGACAAAAGTTTCTGCATTCCTCTAAGTCTTTCCTTTCTTGTAGAAAACGTATCATGTAGAAAAAATATATATAGCTCAGACTGATTTAAGCCCTTCAAGGGTGGCAGTCGAATTCATTCCCGCAGTTCAAAATACGTCTTAACTTAGTGACACATCCCGTTCAGGGGCGGATCCAGGATTTTTTCAGGGGAGGGGGGGAGGCAAAGTAGGTTGATCCGATAAACTTGCGTTAGGAGCAAGTTTAATTAATGGAATCTTGCGTTAATTAAGTAAATTACACTTCAGACCACGTTAGGGGGCGCCCGCCCCCCTCGCCCCCCCCCCCCCCCGACCCGCCACTGATCCCGTTTCAACTTAAAATATCCCATCCTTATAAAAGAAATCCATGACAGTTTTACCCCGACCATTCGTTGATAGGTTTTATCAGCATGTCTGGATTTACCACCAAGGTTGAAAGCCTTAGTGGCTTTCACTATAATCACATCAAACGTGAATATTGTCCAGGCGATAATTATAACAGAAAGCCTATTTCTGGACGCCTGAAAAAAAAGCATGAAGAAAAACATAAACAATGAATAGTGTCTTCTCTAAATGCCTGTAAGGATTCTGAAAGAATTCTCCTATCCCCTCTGTTCTCATCCACGTTACAAGAGCTCAAGTAAAAACATAGATAATTTAATTGAAAAGAATTAGAGAATTAAACAATATGTTGTTTTATTTGATTTCGTATATAAACTTTTGTTTTAGAATGTTTTAGTTTAGTTTTACTACTGATGACGGTCACTGTATATGTGACCGAAATATCTGGTATTTTCGTGAGTTTCTATACACTGTTCTATTAAAAAGGATTTTATCCCTATTTTGAACTTTTATTTTATCGTCAAGTAAAAACAAAGTTTAAAGAGGCTTAATCGAAAATATGGCAAGAAACCCAACACTAAAGCTTGTGCGGTACACTTCAAACATACCACAATAGTCATGATTGAAAAATTAAAATAATATTTAACGACAATATTCGGGTTCCAAAAAATAAACAAAAGCTAAATGCCTCTAAAGCACTTGAAAGATAACCAAAATTTAATGTTGAAGGAATAAAGATAGAAAATCACAAATCGCAATATTGTAAGCAGTTTTTCTGAGCAACCCACGAAGACTTGACTGTCAGGTTCTTTAAACACACTCTCAGAAAATCATAAATCGCAATATTGTAAGCAGTGTTTCTGAGCAGCCCACGAAGACTTCACTGTCAGGTTTTTTAAACACACTCTCAGGAATCAGACACACCTCTCAGGAATCAGGCAACCCACGAAGACTTGACTGTCAGGTTCTTTAAACACACTCTCAGAAAATCATAAATCGCAATATTGTAAGCAGTGTTTCTGAGCAGCCCACGAAGACTTGACTGTCAGGTTCTTTAAACACACTCTCAGGAATCAGACACACCTCTCAGGAATCAGGCAACCCACGAAGACTTGAATGTCAGGTTCTTCAAACACACTCTCAGAAAATCATAAATCTCAATATTGTAAGCAGTGTTTCTGAGCAGCCCACGAAGACTTGACTGTCAGGTTCTTTAAACACACTCTCAGGAATCAGACACACCTCTCAGGAATCAGGCAACCCACGAAGACTTGACTTTCAGGTTCTTCAAACACACTCTCAGAAAATCACAAATCGCAATATTGTAAGCAGTGTTTCTGAGCAGCCCACGAAGACTTGACTGTCAGGTTCTTTAAACACACTCTCAGGAATCATACTTGACACAGTGGGCAAAATATCCAGAACCCACAGTTATTATCGGTGATCTCCTAAGTTGATGTAATATTTAACACTGATTTAATATTATAAGTGATACCATGATCGGTTCGATATTATTGGTTTCATTATGAATTTTCGTAACTGATTTAATAAATTGAAACTCTGACATTACGCCTTATCAAACGGTTACGGCAACAGTTTCAAGTAAGGTACTAAAGCCATCAGGTACACAGCAGGTTGATTGACACTCATTGATTTGCTTTGCCTCGATTATATCGTGGATGATAGCAGAATATTTACAGGAAGCTTCAAAGACTACATCACAATATGTAGCATAGACCCTAAGCGTAAAGATGAAACTCTGTGAACTTATGTACCTGAAACATGGGCTTTTCAAACATTGTGCACCAGTTAATATTTGTCGAAAAGCAGGCTTAAGTCAAAGACGGGGAGGTCTCGGGATCTACACTTAACAACTAAAAGTCAAAATTTTAGCGCAATTTTCCAAAATTACCCTGCCCTATCCATCTTTGTCAAATTAGAACTCCTCATTTGAACTACTCTTTGACAAAATTAAAATTAGTGTTTATAAAAATCCTAATCGGCTAAAACTTGGTCAAATATCTTACCACAGTAACACCATCCACTAGATCATGCCGATCTTTATGAGCATGGGCACAAAAGTCCATACAGGCGGTCACTCCGGCAAAAGGACCCGGCCGATTACCAAGGCGACAGTTAGCAGCTTCAGTGGAATGTAACATCTGACGTTCGTAGCCTTCGGGTGAATATTTAGCAAAAATATGGCCAATATCATCACACAAACAGTTGAACATGGACTCTAATTCAGCTTCCTATAAATGAAATTCCAATTATTTGCAGAAACTCAAGCAAGTATTAAAATATCGTGAAAAAAGATTTTTTTGTTCTTCATTCCTATCTTTAAAATCGATTTTTATAGTAAATAATCGATACGCAGATACTTGTTTTCCATAGTGAGTTGATCAATGATATCAACAGGCTGATAACTACGCACCTACCTGACCACATTTAGGGACTAACAAAAAAAGAAGCCAAAAACAAAGAACAAAAATTTTGGTTTTAGAGTATTGAAAAGTACACAAAAAAAATGAATTTATATACATATACAAAAAAAGAGCAAAAGAAAAGAAACAGCAACAAAGAGAAGAATATAAGAGAAAAATAGGAGAGGATGAGTGAGAGAGAGAGAGAAGAGAGAGAGAGAGAGAGAGAGAGAGAGAGAGAGAGAGAGAGAGAGAGAGAGAGAGAGAGAGAGAGAGAGAGAGAGAGAGAGAGAGAGACGAGAAGGAGAGATGGAGAGGAGAGAGACAGAGAGAGATGGAGAGAGAGAGAGAGAGAGAGAGAGAGAGAGAGAGAGAGAGAGAGAGAGAGAGAGAGAGAGAGAGAGAGAGAGAGGAGAGAGAGAGAGAGAGAGAGAGAGAGAGAGAGAGAGAGAGAGAGAGAGAGAGAGAGAGAGGAGAGAGAGAGAGAGAGAGAGAGAGAGAGAGAGAGAGAGAGAGAGAGAGAGAGAGAGAGAGAGAGAGAGAGAGAGAGAGAGAGAGAGAGAGAGAGAGAGAGAGAGAGAGAAGAGGGACAGAGGGACAGAGGGACAGAGGGACAGAGAGACAGAGAGACAGAGAAGGAAAGAAGGAAAAAGGAAAAGAAAGAAAGAGAGGGATAAAAAGAGAAAAAAAAGAGATCCAATAAGAAAGAGTATGTCGGAAAAATAAATTACCATTCCTTTGACAGGCACTTTAAATTTACGAGCATTTTTACTTCTAGCAAACTTGCATCCATTGTAAAACATACTCCACGTACAACCAAAGGTAAAAGATCCTCCCGATTCCTCAGTATTTGTACCCTGACACAAGCATGTCCTTGCTGGATTAACATCACAACGACGTTTAGTAGGTGAAATACCACTTTTCTCTATTTTTCCTACGATGTCTTCATAATATCTATCAGCGGAGGAGATTGGCAAACCTTCCCATACAACTATGGCTATAACGATCCACGACGACCAACATGAGTGACCTCGTCTTTGGCGTACGACACACATTACTTGCTCCTTTGACGACGATCGTCGTAGTACCTAATAAAAAGAAGCAAAACAGAATAATAAATAAAACATAATTACGTAAAGCTTGAATAGTTGGATAACGGTCATACCGAGGTTATTAAAGAATTAGGGGAAATATGAATAACATTTCAAATAAGATTCATTAAACGACACCTTGAGTAAGTTTGTTTTCAAAAATGATGATTACATAATCAATCATGAGCACCTAATTTTAGAATAGGTACTGTTTATTAGAACGAGTTGGGAAAATGTTTCTAACTCGAGAGGTGTAGAAGAAAAAATCCTTAACAATAATCAGATTAAAACTAAAACCAAAAGTAAAAGAGAAATAGTGTCAATAGAGACGTCACTAACCAAAATGCTTGGGAGGAGGCCAGCGAATTTCACAGACAGGTTGGTTATTTTACCGACTGATTTAGGCACTTCTACTACTAACAACTCACTGCAGGAACAAGCCGCCTGAGGCCAACAGCAACGCAAGCTCCTCCTCCATCCCAATCTATTCAAAGCCTCCCTCTTTACACCCTCTCAGGAAGTTCCCATTTCTCTTAAACTTTCTTTACATCCTTCCACCCCAATCACGGACGACCTGCTTTCCGTTTAGCCCTAGACTGCTGGCCGAAAAGAACAATCTTTTGCAATCTGCCATTCTTCATCCGTAGAACGTGCCCTAGCCATTTTTACCTAGGAAAAAAAATGAGCCAGTAACATACCTGCGTTTCGCGGCACTATTTCACCGACTCAATTTCTTTTACCGACTGGCTGAAAAACATTGGATCCCCCTCCCCCATTCCTGACGCCCCTGAGCGTCATTACTTCGAGGAATTCAGCTTAGACTGATATTAAGTAAAAAAAAAAAAACAAGTTTTTTTAACTGAAAGTAAGGAGTGACATTAAAAGTTAAAACGAACAGAAATTATTGCGTATATGAAAGGGGCTGTCCCCTCCTCAACGCCTCGCTCTTTACGCTAAAGTTTTTTATCGTTTAAAAAAATAAAGTTGTGTGACAGAGTCAAACTTTAGCGTAAATAGCGAGGCGTTGAGGAGGGGACAGCTCCTTTCATATACGGAATAATTTCTGTTCGTTTTAAGTTTTTATGTCGCTCCTTACTTTCAGTTTAAAAAACTTGTTTTTTTATTTAATTTCTGAACGTTTTTGAATTAATGCAGCTTTGATTTTGGCTCACCGAACATGAATAATTAGAATGAAATTTGCATATTAATTTTGTTCGAATCACAAACCCCTGAATCACAAAGACCGGTTAATTAGAATAGAGCTCTTTTGAAAGTACTAAAAAAACTTTAGCGTAAAGGGCAAGGTATTGACTAGGGGGCGAACCCCTTCATATACGTAATAGTTTCTGTTTGTTATAAGTTTTGATGTTGCTCCTTACTTTCAGTTGAAAAAACTTGTTTTTTTATTTAATTTCTGGTCGTTTTTTAAATAATGCTGGGATATCCGGCGCCCCCCTTCATAAAAATGTCCCTTCCCCCACGGAAACATCATCCATAGAAATATCCTCCCCCGACCCCCCCCCCCACACCAAAAAAAATCCCTCCTGAAACGTCTGTATACTTCCCATTTACCGATACTATATGTAAACAATGGGCAAAGTTCATAACTTGCAGCCCTTCCCTCCGGAACTGTAGGGGATTAAGTCATCCTCAAAGACATATTTATTAGATTTTCGACAATGCTGAAAAAAATGGCCATCTTAAAATTTTGATTGGCTGACTTCGGGAAAAAATGAGCGTGGGAGGGGGCCAAATTGCCCCCCGATATTTTTGGTCACTTAAAAAGAGCACTAGAACTTTTAATTTCCGTTCCGATGAGCCCTCTCACTATATTCTAGGACCACTGGATCGATACGATCACCCCTGGAAAGAAAGAAAGAAAAAAAAAAAAAAAAAAAAAAAAAACACGCATCCGTGATCTTCTTCTGACAAAAATACAAAACTCCACATTTTTCAGAGAGGAGCTTGAACTTCTATAGTAGGTTCTCTATACTCTGAATCTGATGGTGTGATTTTCATTAAAGTTCTATGACTTTTAGGGGTTGTTTCCCCCTTTTTTCGAAAATAAGGCAAATTTTCTCAGGCGCGTAGCTTTTGATGGGTAAAACCATACTTAATGAAACTTATATATTTGAAATCAGCATAAAAATCTGATTCTATTGATGTATCTATTGGTATCAAAATTACGGTTTTTAGAGTTTTGGTTACTATTGAGCCGGGTCGCTCCTTACTTACAGTTCGTTACCACGAACTGTTTGAAAAGAAATGTTACTTATTCAAGGAATCGCTTATTAAAATACAGGTATTTTTTTTCAAGGTAACCTGGTGTTGTTTCTAAATATACAAGTGCAGGACAGCTCTTTTCATTTGGACATATATAATATATATAAATATATATAATATATATATATATATACATATATATATATATATATATATATATATATATATATATATATATAATATATATATATATATATATATATACATATATATATATATAATATATATTATATATATATATATATATATATATATATATATATTATATATATATATATATATATATATATATATATATATAAATTCAAATTCATTTATTTAGCATAAAAAATACAAACAAATTTACAGCGGCCATCTACAAAAACCCGAAGGTTTGTTTACGATGGCTGCAAATCCATTATTATAAAGCTCTACATCCACATAAAAACTATCTCTTTACGGGGAAAATCAGCAGTTGAACTAAATCAACATAAAGAACATCTCCTACTCTGAAAGGATTACACTCTAGAAATCGCAAGTGAGAAATATCCCATATCATCCTTAAAACATCCACTCAAAAAAAAAAAAAAAAAAAAAAAAAAAAAAAAAAGAGATACATCTAACTAAATCAACTATGACAAAATCAATAAGTATCAGCTAGGCTATAGAGCCGACTCCGTGCGCTTTGGCTGGGTAATTTCGCGAAAATGCGACCTTTATCTGTCCAAACAATTTTCATACCAAACATTAATCAAATTCAAAATTCTAATCATTCAGATTATAACCCAAAAGGTAACGCTTCAATCTACTCTTGAGCTGGCTTACATTATCAGCTTGTCTAATAGCATCCGGGAGGGACCTTTCTAAAACTTGAAATAAAACTACTAGTCCATAGCATGCAACCATACGATAAATAAGGGCTAACAATAGAATGATAAAGTAAAAGTAAAACATTTGACGGTAGTTGATTTTTCAGTCTTCTTATCACACCCAACCCTCTTGAAATCTTAACTGCCACAAGATCACAATGTGATTTCCAACTTAAATTAAAATCAAGACTAAAGCCCAAGTATTTAACACCATTTACATGCTTTAAAAATTCACCGTTAAAAACAATTTTATTATCTAAAACACATGAAACTCCATTTCTACAAAATGTCACGAAATTTGTTTTTGAAATATTCACTACCAAATAACTAGAATTTGTAAAACTTATCAATTCCGCGAGGGCCTTATTTGTCTTCTCAATTAACTGGTTCAGACAAGTAGCTGTAATCGTAGACACCGTGTCATCAGCAAAAGACGTTATAAGTGCATCTGATATTCTATATTTAACATCTTCACTGCTCGCACCATCTTTACTAATAATACTGCCAAGGTAAGTGAAGCTGCCCACCTGATCAATCTTTTCATTACCCAACGTCACCTTTTCATCTTCACTTATTCCTAGCCTTAGTGACTTAGTCTTCCTGACATTAATTTTCAAACCAATTCTAGCACCCTGGACTCGCAAAACCTCTAAAACTCCATTCATTTTGCTCACACTTTCATCTAGGATGCTTAAATCATCAGCATAATCCAAGTCCAGGAGACTTTTTCCTCCCCATTTGCTTCCGTGGTCTCCCATTGCCTTTCCTGTGCTCCTTAAAACAAAGTCCATCAAAATAATCCATACAAAGGGGGATAGAACACAACCCTGCTTAACTCCTGACTTAATACAAAACCAGCTGCTAACCTCATTTCTTACCTTAACCGCAGCAGTGTTACTCTCGTACATAGCACTAATCACTTTAACGTATTTGTCTGGTATACCATACAAGGATAAAACCTTTACTAAAGCTCTTCTATCAATAGAATCGAACGCTTGCTCATAATCTATAAAACTGAGGACCAAAGGTGTTTGAAAACTCAGGCACTTCTCAATTATTAGCCTAAGAGTGAAAATTTGGTCGACACATCCTCTACCTTTTCTAAAACCGCACTGTTCTTCTCTTGAAACTTTGTGTACAGCATCTCTCAGTCTAAAAAGTATCATATTACTAAGTAATTTACTACCTACAGAGATTAGACTAATGCCTCGATAATTACCACACTCACTTTTATCACCTTTCTTATAAAGTGGCTTAATTAAGGTTTTCCTAAAATCGTTAGGTACTTCCTCTTTTTCAAAAATCATATTCATAATCTTCAGTAACTTATTTCTAACCTCAGAGCCACCATATTTAAGAAACTCATTTACCACCCTATCAGCACCTGGAGCCTTATTATTCTTTAATCCTTTTAGTACTGTTGCTAATTCCTCCTTACAAAACAAATCTTCCTTCACATCCAAGGTATCACAAACTTTTTCATTTTCCTCTATATATTTTCCTGCAACTCTATCTCGGTTAAGCAAATTCTCAAAATGTTCGGCCCATCTCTCTTTAGTTTTTTCCTTATCGCTAATTGCGACCCCATTCCTATCTTTAACTGGGCCAAGTCCGGATTGACTACTCCCTCTCAATTTGTTAACGTGCCAGTACAATATTTTACTATTACGCCCTCTAGCTGCATCTTCCAGATCCTCGGCAATTTCATCCATGGCCTCCACTTCACACCTCCTTAGTTCATATTTTAATGCTTTCTCCACTTTCTTTACATTTCTTTTGTTTTCATACGATCTATCACTCAGATAATTCTTGTACAAGTCCTTTCTCCTTTCTATTAAACATAAAGCTTTTTCACTAATTTTCTTAGCTGCAGTTCTAGCTTTTTTCCATAATACACCTTCAGCAACTTCACAAATTATTTTTATAAAATTATTCCAACCATCTTCCACATTATCAAATGTTAAACTCTCAAGTTTAGTATTCAACTGTTCCTGGAAAGTTTCTACCAAATTCTCATCCTGGAGTCTACCAACATCACAACTTCCCGGGAGGTAGTTACCCTTCCGATATTTCAGCTTTAAATTAACCCTTGACACTACTAGATGGTGATCTTTACTTTTAACATCAATAACAGCACTCCTATATACCCTAGTATCTTGTATTGATCCTGCCAGTCTTCAGTTTACTATAACATAATCAATAAGGTTTGCTGTCTTACCATCACGTGAATACCATGTTAACTTACGAGCCATTTTATGACCAAACACCGTATTGGTTATAACTAGATTGTTATACCTACAAAATTGCAAAAGTCTGTATCCATTTCTGTTTTCTTTTCCTACACCAAATTTACCTAGGCTAGGATACCATCTATCCCTATTTCTACCAACCTGGGCGTTAAAATCTCCTAATAAAAACATCATATTTCTACCTGGGACCCTGTTTATTTGCTTCTGTAACTGTAAGTAAAATTCATCTGAGTCACTAGTATCGCCGTCAGTCGGTTCTACAGGGGCATATACTACTATAACTGGTACCCTGAATTTTTTAGTCATAAAATGAACAATTAGTATTCTATTATTAATACCTTCCCAGCCTAAACAAGACTTGGCAGCTTCTTTATTCATCATGAGCCCTACTCCCTGTCATGTACCCCATCCTTCCTGCCTGAGTAAACAAATTCTATATCACCTAATTTCATGCTTCCTACCCCAGGGATATGAGTTTCTGAAATTCGTATATATATATATATATATATCATATATATATTATATATATATATATATATATATATATATATAATATATATATATATATATATATATATATATATATATCTATATATATATAATATATATATATTATTGTACCTTTTTCTTCTCTGATTAGATAAGTAAGGAGTCTGACTAGAATATCGCATCCTCTCCTCTCCTATTAGTGGAAAGAAGAAGACTATAACTTTTTCTGTAAGTAATTGGCACAAGTGACCTTATGTAGGTGATTGTCATAAAATGTAGTCCCTTGCCTTTTACTTTGCATATATGCCTGAGCAATAATAAGATATATAAGATTTAGTGCTAAAAAACGGCTATCACAAGCCCAAAAAGGGCCAAATTCGCACTTTAGCGTCAATAAAACGAAAAAGAACCAAAAACAAACAAATAAACAAGAACATAAAATTATAATAGGGTCAATGTAAAATACGTGCAAATGTTAAAGACAAAAACAAATAACTCATAAAATTAGAAGGTCAATGCGAAATCAGCAAAAATGTCGAAAAATGAAAACTCGTAAAGTTAAAAAGAGGATAAAATTAAACCAAAAATATAAGCTAGTTATGTGACTAAAAATAAAAAAAAATCAAAATTTGCAAAATGAACATTAAAAAGGGAGTGAGGGAGGGGAGCTGCAGAGATTCACAGATTGAATATGTCAACTATGTAAGAGATGAAAGTTCTTCTATATCTTTCGGTGGAAACTCTTATTAGGGCCAGGAGGGTTTTGTTGAAACAGAACGCGGGAGGCGGGGTCGAAGGGATAAATATTGACCAGGAAAAATGGAAGTTGTCCGAGGGTTATGAAGGGCATTTTTAGCAAAACCCAAAGAAATTATTGCTCTCCTTTCCTTAAGGGTGACTAAATTAGCTCTCCTAAGAAGGGAAATATAAGGTACTTTACCTTCATTGAAGATAATTCTTAGGCACCTTTTTTGGACTACCTCTATTCTGTCCGACAGTTCAATGGAGATGACAGGATGTCAAACAGGACAGGCGTACTCGAGGGTTGGGCGTAGAAATGAGAGGAAAACCGTCAAACAATGCGATTTAGGGCATTTAAACTTTTTAGGGATTTCAAGGAGGGAAATGCGGTATTTGCACGTTTTAGGATGTCATTAATATGGCAATCCCATTTTAAGTCACTTGAGATGGTAACACCCAGTAATTTCATAGTGGTAACAGACATTTCAAGGGGGATTGGACAGGATAAAGAAGGAGGACTTTTAAGGAAATTAATAGTCAAAATCGTTGACTTTAAAGGGTTGACTCTCATATCTTTAGTAACAGCTTCGGCTGATATCGATTCCAAGATGTCCCATTGGGTTACTTTTTAAATTTTTGAATCATGTCTCTAAGACAGTTAGGTCCTCAACGAATTTCCATCTATCAGGGAAATCGACACCAAGGCTGTTTATCATTGCAAGAAATAAAATTGGACCTAAGAGGGTTCCCTGGGGTACACCATTATAAATTAGGGGGGGGGGATCAGAATATACATTCAGGTATTTCACGACTTGCGTTTTATTAGAGAGGAAAGACGCAATTATTCTGGTTAAATAAGGGTCAAGTTGAAAGTCATTAGATAGTTTTTCTTCCAGTGTTTTGTGGTTAATTAAATCAAAAGCTTTTCGAGTGTGTTACATATTGTGTCCATAAGGTGAACAGGGTAGTGGGTGGTAGATGTAGAGCGTAAGTTTCCGAATTGTCGTTGGTCAACATTTGGGATTATCTTTATTTTCAACCATTCAGCTAAAAAGCTTTCATATAACTTGGAGAAAATTGGAGTAAGAGTAATGGGGCGGACACCATCAAAATCTTGCTATAGTACCGGATCACCTAAATAAAAAACGAAAAGAAGAAAAACAAATAAAAAAGAAATGAAAATCAGATAAAAACGGCTTAAATTAAAAAGCAAAATCTTATTATTTTGACTAGGAAAAAAAAATCTTTACAATCGATCAAAATTTGTTTTGAAAGTAAAAACAAACGAGCATATTTCAGGCTGCATTAGGGGGTCAAATTTCATTTATGCTTCCTTAAAAGGATGCCCAATACTAAAACTAAGTATTAATGATTGCAATAATATTTCCGATTGAGAAAAAAAAATTCTTAAAGGTTGATTCCTGAGACTATCTCTAATCCAACTAGTATATACCCAAATGAAAAAAATAAAACATTGTCACTACGACTAATAGAAAAAAAATATCGCTGCATTAAGCACCCTGAGGTCGACATAAAGCGAACGCTCCTCCTCCCTCCATCCTATTAAGTTTTGTTTCTTTGTTTAAGTTTTAGGCTATGATTTCATCCTAGCCTAATTTGGGCAATTCTCTAACCCTGCTGCAGACAATTTAGTTTCTAAGAAAAATTAAGCTCTAATTTGTATATTAGCTGAGACAATTCAGCAGGAGTTAAAAGACTAAAAAAATGATTTAATTTCGTATTAAATCTTAGCTTTGCTTGCAAACTTGGCTTTATTTTGAATGAGCTCTCAAGTTATCATCTTTATATCAAATAGCCCATAAATGCTCACACATCTTGCACTATTATAACGTAAAACGGGGGGTGTAATCTAGTACTCAACTTCGGGAGCCTTTAACTTCAGAGATTGTTTTTTTCCTGATTTCGTCTACTTTAGTATTGAACTTTCCAGGCGAAGGTCTACTGATTAAGGTCTACCAGATGGTTTTATGTTTTTTATCCTTCCTCGAGAAACTGCAATCCTTTTAGCGGCAAAAAAAGTTTTAATAGATGTAATACAATTATCACCAAACCATTAATTGACGAGGGTGGGATATACGTAGTTAATTTACTTTAAGTTTTATCGAAGCATCAATAAGACATGTATTCACCCACAGCAGGGTAATTGTTAGAAAGCTTTCCCGGGAAAAATCAATAAAACAGACAATTACTAAAACTTTATGGTCTGTTTGATTGATTAAACCTTGATTCGAAAATCAATACTTATCCTAGCTCAACTTTAGCAGCTAGATGGCTCTGAATCTAGAGGAAAAAGGCTATCCGAGGGCTTAGCGATAGAGGGCACAAGCATACTTCAGGGAATCGATGATGTATATTTTATTTTTTTTAAATAAACCCAGCGTTACTAAAAAAAAAATGCTATGGCGTCGAGGCATAAAAAGTATAGAGGATGCATGCAACTGAATTAGAGCAATTTAAATAACGCTATTTTTTCTCCTTATTTTTTTTCTTTTTTTAATTGCTATTCTTATGTAAATCGTTTGAGTGGCAGATTGTAGGATAAAGAGTAAACAAGCATAAAGATAGAGGGACATGAAAAAAGGGGTACACGGCTGAATAATCTACTCATAAGGTACGCAAGAGTCCCTGGGAAAACTTTTCAACAAACACTTGGTATGCATAAAGATTGGACAAGTGGGTTATAGATGTTCAAATTCAACCTATTTATTATTCCATATGCATACATATATATTTTACTAGGGCAATGGAGAAGCAAGCTCAAGAAATAAAGCTTAGACAACGGTAAAATAATATACAGTGACTCGAAAGCAGCAACTAACTCAAAGCCCAATTACTACCAATGACATTCGATTATATAATTGACCGTTATTAGTTATTTTTGAGGAATAAAGGTACTGGTGCATTATACCTAACACAGCGGTATAGACTGTCCAAGGAATGCAGACATGGAGACCCGTAAAACGGGTATTTGCTATCTAAATTGATCGCAAGGCGTGATTTCTCATTGAATTTGCAATATTTAAACTGTTGTTTTTAAGGGTTTGGGGGAGGGGGAGGTACCTAGGTTAGGTTAAATTAGGTTAAGTATTTAATATATGCTATGTTTTACCGCCCACCCCCCTAATTTGCAAATATATAGCCCAAATTTGTTTCTAAATTATTATATATTTCTCCTATTTTATTTTATTTCATTAGCATTAACCCAACTTGACTTCTTTCGTGTGTTAGGTATAATGCACCAGTACCGGAATAAATCAACAAAAAACAAGATTAAACTAGCACCATAAACCATAGAGAGGAATTGCTGTACTGCAACACAAAACATAAAAAATCAAAATGTTCCAAAAACTTGTTAAACAGTAAATTAAAATTTAAATAATCTAGAATCCTCTTAAGAAATAGCAAAAAGTGAAATATGCCAGTGAAGACTCTACAAGCGCTTCACCGCCGTCCAATCCATATAGTCGACACAGTAGATATATGTTGGGCAATTATAATTATTTTTAATCCCTCCCCACTTCCTCTTAACTTTTCACTACGGGTACCTACGGTAAAGAATCTACACATATGGTTATAACCTTAACGGGGTGGCTTATTTGACAATTGGATTTATTTATAGATTAAAGTGACTTAATTCGAGAAAAACAACTTTCAAGACACTAGTTACCGAAGGCATGAGAAGCAAACGAAAGCCATTTTCACTTTCAATTTCCCTTTACTTTCAGTGAGAAGTGTGATAACACCCGTAGAACTGAGAAAAAAAAAAAAAAAACATAGTCAAGTACACTTGATTTCTTATTGCTTTGAAAGTGAATCATATATTTTCAGTGCACATGGGTTACTATTGCAACATCTCTTCTAAATTTTGGATTTGAAATTAATTTGTAAATGAACTGAGTTATATTTAAGTTTCGGCAAGCTACATAAGTAAGTTTTGTGTACTTTATTACCTCTAACTCTCAAATACCTATTGAAGCCATCTAACCTATATTCTTTTCGTTTTCAAAGGACCCAAATAGGGTTACTTGTTTTCAAATAAAAATTATTTCCAATCTTCTTGGACGTTATAGATTTACGTAATTTTATTTACTATTAACTAGTTAAATTTATTGGAATTATCTCGTGGGATTCCACTCCAAATATACACAAACTTTGCGTCGTCCTTTACCATCTAATTTGCCATCTCTTTCCCTCCGCTACCTAGTTTAATTACCTTCGTTCTACTTGCCTTTATTTCCAAATCCACGTCAGTCCTTCATTTCCTAATATTTTGAAAACCATTTTTATCTCATCCGTTTTTTTATTATTGAACTTCATTCATCAAATACTGGCTATCTTCCAAGAGAGAGGTATTTTTTTAGGGGGGGGGGGGGCTTTGAGGGCTCTTTCCATGGAAAAACCCAAATAGAAGGCATTGGAAGCCCTAAATATTCCAAACCTTTCTGGTCTTCCAAACCAACACAGTTTTAATACCCCCCCCCCACCCTGAAAGTCGAGTATGTTCAGAGGTACATCCTATCTTTTCTTAAGCGCGTTAGTTAATACATGGCAGTACGATGATTTGTCATACAAGCTAAGTGATGATATGAGATCGCGGAGATAACTTAGCAATGAGGAATTGATTTTGAAATTACCCACTTGCCTCTTCAATGCCACTTCTACTTTTTTAGTGCATAAAGAGTATATGCATAAAGAGATGAGCAACGATGAAACCTGGCTTTCTAAGTGAGTGGAGTTTGATCCTTGAAAAAGTCTATTTTTGAGGCCCAATTGTCCCGTTTCTAAGATTTTTTTTCAAGTATGTTTTAGACTTGTGCTAGAATCAAGTTCCTTTCTATACTCACTGAGAAAATGACCAGCATTTTCCTACGCAGGGATGCTCTCGATGGGCATTTCCCTTTCAGATAGTCTCAATGACAAAGTTAGGTGAAGGGGTGGGGATCGCCCCTTGTCTCTGATGTTGTCAAAATGAGCCGTTTGAGGTGGTTTGGCCACACCGTGCGGAGATCAGAAGAGCATATAAGCAAAAAATAAATGAATAGAATGCCTTCCACTACCAGCATAGAAGAAGAAAGCAGGACAGAAGAAAATAAGGCTCACGACAGCCAAGTCCAACTTTAAGCCTAAAGGGGGCTTCCGAAAATAAGAATGACGACTGCCAAGTCCGACCTTAAGCCTAGAGGGGGCTTCCGAAAATTTGGATGACGTCAAGATCGTCACTGGCTTAAGATCATGAAGCCTGCCACCCTCGAGCAAAATCTCTGGAAAGAAGTATGTCGTCGTCTCCTGGGTGCCACGATGAGCCTGGCTGCGACTTGAACTTACAGCAAGTGCAAGTAAGATGCTCTCAATTTAACATGATGTCTGTCTTTGTTAATCCTATAATTGAAAGGCACAAGATCTATATCCAAAGAATAGAATACAACTGTCAAATATTTCATGCCCAGTAGAAAGGTCAAGAGCCTACTTATAAAAATAACATAAACAATTCAACATACACAATGTAGAAAGAGACATACCCATTTAGCCATAGGGCATCCTGAGAAGGTTTTCCCTTCTTTTCCAGTGAAAGTGACTTTTTCGAAGCGTAATGCCGAACCTTCAATTCCAAAACGGTTTTCTAATAATTTTCTTAATTTTGTACTGAATCCGAAGCACCCAACTGAGTATATACTGGACAGCAATCCAAAGGCACTAAAATGAGATCATTCGCTTGCTAATTACAGATAGTAAGCATCTTGGCTCATTTAACAATCGCAACAGTGATGTAGCCAGCGACCTTATGCACAAATTGCTGACTTTTTTTTTAATGAACACAGTCTATATACATCTCTAGGTATGTACAGATTTAAGCAAGGGCTAGTGTTTTCTACAAGTATTTATTTACATATAGCCAGGACCACTTTTTCCATCTACAAAACTATATATAAATATAAACACAGGTAAACAGTCTAAATATATAATCATAATCAATTACATTTGAAGCTTATAATATTACCAGCTTCATTTAGCAGATTAATATTAAGATGTACTGCCATCTACCAATGCAGCAAGGTGCTCTGTGGTTGAATATTCATACTTTTGACTAATTATGAGCTGTATTGTGGTGGCGCAGTAAGTTTATTCTCAGCTTGGTAATACGGGACTCAAGAGTTGGTACCCAGATGTAGCATCACATTGCAGGGCCGACGCAAGGACCTTAGTAGTTAAAAAGCGTCGTTAATCCGATACAATGTAATCCAATGAGGTCCTAATTATTTACCAAGAATTTTACATGAACTACTATGTTACTGCATTTCAAACATTTTATTTTTCTTTAAGACGGAAGATTTAATGCGTACTAAATTTAACTGCAATCAGGAAAATTTATTGTATTTTTTTTTTTTTTTTTTTTTTTTTTTTTTTTTTTTTTTTTTTTTTTTTTTTTTTTTTTTTTTTTTTTTTTTTTACAATAGCAAAGCACGTCAATATCATTAACAAATTTTGTAAATGTCACTGTACAGTTAACAGTGCAGTTAATTAGTCATTGTATAGTTATTAGTATGAACAGTTTGTATTAGACTATAAAAGTGTATTCTGATTTTAAAATCCTGAAACATTTTCTTTTCAAAATTTCTTGTGATGCATTACTTAAGCAATACATCTAAAAGACATTTCAAAAGCATTTCCAGAAAAAAAAAAATAAGAAAAGAAAGCAAACCTACTATTAATCAAACAAATAGACAGTAAGGTGATGTGTAGAACGACATTATGTTACCTTTATAAAGTTGTCTGCCAGGGGCGCCAATTCACGAAAATCTAAGGGGGGGGGGAGAGGCAACGATATATTTTTAGTGATGCAAATAAAAAATATCTTTCATAATCTAGAGGGATGGAATATTGTTTTATTTTCGATACTATTAATAGAAATATCAAAAGAAAGGTACTTTTCAAAATCTATAGGAGGGGGACAAAAAAAAAGTCAGGAGGGAAATCACTCCTTCCTCAACTGGCCCCCCTAGGCCTTGCTGCAGAATATGTTGTTTACAAGAAAAGCAGACATGTTAAACAACACAGGCTTCGTAAGTGGACTTGTTTGAAATTGAGAATCCAAAAGCTCAAACATTAGATTTACTAAGTTCCTTATCAAGTTATGTTATTATACTAAGTTATGTTATTATCACTTAAGTTCCCTTAAAACAGATGAGACGTTTTACTTTTTTTTTGGGGGGGGCACTTGGTTTATTTCAAGTACTTCATTATTATACTATTTCGGTTTAAAAAATAACGTCAGACGAGGTGAAACTTGAGAGCTTCCAGTTTCACACAATAGCAGCTTAAATGCAATATTAAGACAAGTCAATAGCTGTAACTTGCACAAAAAGAGCAAGATAGTTATGTCTTTTACTAGTGTTTACTAGTGTAATGTTTACTAGTTTAAGGTCTATCTATTCATACAGCCATAATTATGATATTACTTAGACTTCTTCTCAGAGAACCATCTAAACATGCAAAAAAAACTGGAAAACTAATAGGAAACTAAAAAAAAGGAATCTACCAAATTTCCCATGTTTTTAATGTATTTTAACGTATTTTGGATCTACAAGAAATATTCAATTCTCTGCCCACCATAGTGAAAAATCAGCTAATATGCTTCAGTTTTTGATTGCGAGTTTGAGCACTGGTGAATTTTTTTTATATATATTTCCGTCAAATGATTTTAATCTCCCACATTCCGTAGATTGGCTATATGATGTTTTAAAAATTGTTCGAGCTTCCCCTTTTCCATAGATGGATATTTCAAATTACTACAAATCTGGACTGCTGGGTGCACAACTTGTATAATAGCCTATTCTGCAAACTCTTATTTAAGTTGACCTTTTTGAAGTGACGGCAATAACATTAGAACACAAAAGCAAATATACTTGTTTTTTTCCCGTGACAAATCGAAATTCGTGCTAAGGTCTTTTGATTTTAACCAAAAATAACCCTTTACAGTAATCTGACCGTGCATCATAATACATTTTTGGCTAGGCATTATTGAAAAAATAAAATTACATATTTAATATTTCTCTGTATAAACAATAAAACGTATCTCATTTATCACAGAACAGCATCTAGCTTCCATGTAAAAAGATGGCATGACTATCGATATACTTTACTGAACACTGGAAGTAATCATAGGTTTATTACCTTAATAGATAAAACATGACCTAATTTATAAAAATCATTGCAATACAAGAGCGGGAGAATAGCCACCATCTGATAAGAATCATCTATTTCCAATTCAACCAAAAAAAAAGAGAGAAAGTTCTAGAAAGAAACCTTAAGAAATCACTGCTGTTGGCAAGTACGAATTGGAATCTGTTTTCATGCTCACACGATTATATATGTATTATGTTAGACTGGTTGTCAACTTTAAGTTTATTACACCAAAATTTATGAATAAACTACTATTATTAATAAGATTTATATTCTTTATTTCCTGCGTTTTGTTGGCCTGCTTGAATGTATCGAAGTATGATTATTTCGTTTTGTTAGCATGCATTTTCGAATAAGGCTGAAAGGCTTCAAATTTCAATTATCCTTATTAAAAACGAAATAGGATAAGTACTATTACATAACCTTAAAATCAAAATTATAAACTGAGTCCTACTATAAATGTACTACTAATGGTCCTGGCTAGTCACTGGCTACATCACTCATGATATAAATCAGAAAGAAGAACTTACTTTGGTCCGCTGGACCACAGGGACATTCGTCAGCTTTAACATCACTTTTTAGTTTATCTCGAGTTGCAGAAGTGGTATCAGTCCAACCATTCGGCTTTTGAAAGGCACCACGAAACTGCATCGAGCCTAAATCAAGGTAATCGGAGTCATTTGTTTTATCACTAACGATATATCGTATATCGAAAGGCCTAGCACTCGAGATCTCTAATGAGGTAGTTTTGCCGGAAAACTGTGACTGCTGTTCATTTTGTCCAGGACTACCAGTTGTACTATCTGGCAACACCGTGCTATCATCCGAGTTGGCATTACCACCCTCAGACTTTAGCAATATCCGAGGGTGGCCCTGCACTAAAAAATGGTCCGACTTTGAACTGTCTTGGTGAATAGTAGTCTCTTCACTTTTGATATTAATATTCAGACTAACAGTTTCACCGTTACCTTGCTGGAAATTTTCATAGCTTAAATATTCTTGGCCCTTAAACCACTGTTCACTTCCTGGGCTGCTTTGTGGTTGATGCTTATTCATAATCATTTCTTTAATTTTGTTATTTAGGTCTCTACGTGATGTTTGATCATGGAACTGCTGTTGGTTCCAGTTATTAGCAAAGGATGGGTCGTCGTCTTGTCTTAAGCCAGAGCTATTGGAACTTGGTGATTGTTCAGGTTGGAAATTACTTCCTGGTTGGAACTGGCCATTTCCACCAGAGCTTATTTCCATATAATTTTGAGATCTTTGGTTCTGAGATTGGGGAGATGGATGAGGTGATGTCATTCCATGGGGTGCTGAAGGTTTGTGGGCTCTGTCGTGGCTGATTATGCATTCCAGACGGAGAACGTTGAGTGAAATGAACAAATTGATCATGCTGATACTGGAATCCGGGCTGTTGCCCATTGAAACGGAACTGTTGAGGCTGTTGCCCTTCAGGAAAATGCTGAAACCTCTGCTCTTCAACGGGCATAATGGGAATCAATGGTGGAGGGTAATTTTCCCATTGATTCGTTTGAGGAGGTGAAGGCCAAGCGCCTTGTTGAAATCTTGAGTCAATAAACGTCCCGTGATTTGGTCGGACGGCCATTGGGTCTCCTATTGATGGTGCTGGCTGTTGAGGGTTATTCTGCATGAAAAACTGGCCCATCCCTGGCTAGAAATAGAAAAAAGAAACCATAAAAAATAAAGAAAAATACAATGCAAACCAATTCGATTTAGTCAAATACATTACAAACCAACCAAAAAATCGACGAGTTCCATAAAACAAACCACAAAAAAATTGCATAAGAAGATTGCTGATTATGATTGCAATGTACTATGCATAAGATGGAAAAAATATTCACGGGGTGTTATGGTTTTTAAAAGTGTCTGAGTTTAGAAAATGTATTAAAAAACAAAACAAAAAAAACAGGTGAATAATACGGAAAAAAAAAATTCGGCTAAACATTTGTACATCAGGAGCGTGGGGGTAAAGAATAGCGTATATTAAATACGTAACCTAACCATACCTAGGTACCTCCTCCCCCCTAAACCCCAAAAAAATAAAGTTTTAAAATTTTAGATGTTATTACGTGTCGATGTTATGACTGTCGACGTTCTGACGGTTAGTGGTTCTGACGGGTCTTCGTTATGAAAAAAAAATTTGATGTTATGACGTGTCGATGTTATGACTGTTGACGTTCTGATGGGTAGCGATTGTGACTGTCGATGAACTGACGTGTCGATGTTATGACTGTTGACGTTCTGACGGGTAGCGATTGTGACTGTCGATATCCTGACGTGTCGATGTTATGACTGTCGATGTCCTGGCGTCTCGATGTTCTGACAGATTTTCCTTGTCGACGAAATGAAGTTAGTACTTGTGACGGTTGTTCGAAATGGTAGCATCCCCATCTGATTACCTCTCAGGAAAATCCTCCTCTGAGATATTCGACAAATGATGTCCAACTTGGGGCATACGCTTCAGAAGAGGGTAATTGACTGCCGATAAGAAGGAACGTTTTAAGAAAAATCAGGGCAAGTTGCATATTAAGGCGAATCGAATTTCATTTTATGATTTAATAGAAATTACACTAGACCATGGGAGGGAGGGAAATCAAAATTCTAAAGACAATTAGGTGGAACATGGCCTGAAAACGTCATTGCTTTACAACGTATTCCCAAAGGAGAACCTTATTAATTAAAAGCACAAATCATAATTAGATTTCTCCAGGTTTTATAGTTGAATGGTGATACGGATCGAAGAAAATTGAAAATAGTTGCAGATTTTAAGCTTTAAAATCTGTACATCCCGAAATTCCAATTCTTTATGTTAGGATTTTTCAAAAAAGCTTCGAAACCAATGAAGCTTGAAACCTTCAAGGCGCCTAATTCCGATAAGGATTATATGCCAGGGTTGTCGTATTGGGTGGTCAGCACCACTGGTTCAATAAAACAGTAAATCTGTGAGAATCCAAATTTGTTGTCGTTTGAGGTCAACATAAAATAAAATAGACAGTACATACATTTTATTGCTGCATGCAGATCTGACACTGGGGGAAAGGGTGAGGGGAATTAGATTTATTTCCCTAAGGGGTCCAATGCTTTTTTCAATTAAGAAGTATTCCCTCCGTCACAACCACTAATTACCATCTTGGCAACAACCGACCGAATGATTCGTACATTCCAGAGAACTCCATAATCAAACAGAAAGACACTTGAATCACTCTAAACTTCGAAAACGACAATTCAAAATCCCTAAACCCCAAATTAGCAGAACAAAAGAAAAAATGAAGCCCCCCCCCAAAAAAAAAAAATAAATATCCTGTGTGCGTGCCTGGATCACACCACCGCGTCATGTCCCGTCCCCCATTTTATGTTAACATGTCCAATTATGTCTCAGGTGTAAGGGGAAGATGAAGTGCGTAATCCTTTGAATAAAAAACAAGAGAAAAATATATTTCATGTGATTCTCTTTCAGTGCCATACCTTTGAGTTAAAGAAGGGGCCACGCTTATTTTCGTGAAGCGGTTGAGCTACAGAAAAGCCATTTTTAGACAATTAAATTACAAAACCGCATATTGTCAAGCAGATTTTTAATGGGATGGGGGGGGGGGTTAAACTTAGAGAATCCTCGGATGTTTTTGTCTTTATTTTAGTTAGTCCAGGAAATCTTCACTGGAAAAAGGAGTAATATACGGACCAACACCTTCATTCCACTAATTAATCAGCACTGAATCATTTCCAATTAAAAATTCAAAACTTTTCCCTTTCATTGAACCGCATACATTGGAACTTTCATAGAAGTGTCCGCCCTAAAGTGGGGAGTAAAGACAAGTTTGCTTTCAGACTTCAACAATGTTGAAGCAAGCTTTCCGTCAAAATCATTAGATCCGTCTCTTTGAAACTTGGGAAAAACTTTTCCAAGAAGAAACTTTTTACGCACTTTGGAAAAGAATGACGCACTTTTTCGGGAAAAAAGGGATCAATATGTGGCGTACAAGTTCCATCTGCTCTCTGTGTTTCCAACTAAGGAAAGCGCTCCAGATTGTAAATGTAATAAAATCAGAAAACTTTCAAAATCGATAAAAGTGACTCACACAGAACTAAACAGCAAAAATCAATAGCTTCGCTTCCGTTCAGAGAACGGATATTTAAGATCTTGTATCTATCATCAATTTTCTTCAAACGACACCCGAGATGAAATAAGGTTTCATTAACGATACCAAAGTAATTTCATATGCTATTACAAGATACCACCAGACAAGCATCAATTTGTGGGTATGCTTTATAGCCCTTTAAAAAGATATAGTAACATCATAAAAAAAAATAGCTCCATGGACGTGGAAAACAAGAGCGTCAAGTTTTATGAATGGGGCTGGGGCTCATCACTTTGAAGCTGTTCAGGTTGTATTTTTCTTTTATGGTGGAGAGGGGGGGGGGGGTGGAGATCAGGGCAACCCTTTCAGTGTGTGTTGGTGGGCGGGGGGGGGGGGGGGTAAGTGCCGCATTGCTACCCCCCAAAGAGGTGCCTTTGATTAAAGATTTATATTACTTAAAAGACTTGAAATAAAAGGAATGCAACAGAACTAATATGGTATTTAAATTTAGAATTTTGTTCAAACTTACTTTTTGAATCGGCTCTATTTTTTTTTTTTTTTTAAAGGTCGTATTTATGCTAATATTCAGACCAGAAATCATATGTAGATAATGCTCAGTTTAAGCGTTTTTGTTTTGTTTTTCTGTGAGTTGAGGTTCTTAATTCTAAAATTCGACTCCGCAAATCAGGACCGTATCTAGGACATTTTCGGGGAAGTGGAGGGGGAAGGGGGGTGGTTACAAAAGATTTTGATACGTTTCAATTAGCTGGTACGCACGCGATATATTGTATAGGGAAGATGCTAAAGGAAACTAGTCAA
Organism: Artemia sinica; assembly: GCA_027921565.1. Classification (NCBI taxonomy): domain Eukaryota; kingdom Metazoa; phylum Arthropoda; class Branchiopoda; order Anostraca; family Artemiidae; genus Artemia; species Artemia sinica. Next base: position 44,653,655 of record CM051265.1, read on the forward strand.
ACGGGTATCTGTCAATAGAGAATTGGATCACAAACCGTGGTTTGTCATTGCGCTTACAATATTTAAACTAATTTTTGGGGGGTTTTAGGGGGGAGGTATTTAGGTTAGGTAACGTATTTAATATATGCTATGCTTTACCCCCCCCCCCTCCCTAATGTGCAAATATATAGCCCAAATGTCTCTAAACTATTATATTTTCATCATATTTTGTTTTATTTCATTAGCATTAACCAAATTGACGTCTCGCAAGGGTACCAGCTAATTGAAAAGTACCAGACCTTTTTCAGGGAGGGGGGGAATACAAAAAAAATATTTTAAGAACGCATAAAAATTTGTTTATATTCATTTTTGTTACGTTTTTACGAGTCGGACAAACATTTCGAGGGGGGGGTCAAACCCACTACCCCCTTTCCCTCCTGGATACGGCCTTGCCGCATATAAAATGTTTTCACAGTATATTTTTAACGATGAAACTGATGAACTGTCTATTATACAGATAAAAGGGTACTTGTGCACTAATTGGTACACACCGCTATAGACTGTATCAAGCAAACCAGACACGAAACCCGCTAACGGGTATTTGCAATAGAGAAATGGAATGCAAAGCGTTTTCATTGCGTTTGCAATATTTAAACTGTTGTTTTTTGGGGTTTAGGGGGGCGAGGTACCTAGTTAGGTTAGGTTACGTGTTTAATATATGCTATGCTTTACCCCCCCCCTCCCCTAATTTGCAAATATATGCCCAAATTTGTTTCTAAACTGTTATATATTCATCCTTTTTTTTCTTTTTTTTATTAGCATTAACTAAACTTGATTTCTTTCGCGTGTACCATTTAGTGCAAAAGTACCGATAAAAGCTAATTAAATTTAGCTTGAAATACTTTATGCTGAACTAAGTTTCAAAGGCAAACTTTCTTCTTTGAGTACCCATACTTTACGGATTTAAAATATTTACAACTCCATTTATGTAATTAAATTAAAAAAAAACAAGTTTTTTCAACTGAAAGTAAGGAGCAACATTTAAACTTAAGACGAACAGAAACTATTCAATATATGAGGAGGGTTACCCGCTCCTCAATACCTTGCTCTTCACGCTGAAGTTTTAAGTACTTTTAAAAAAAAACTTCTTATTCAGGTTAGACGGCCCTTGCGTTTCAGGAGTCGTTCATAAAGACTTGGGAGAAAAAATTAAACTTTAGCGCAAAGAGCTAGGTATTGAGAAGGGGGCACCACCTTCATATACAGAATAGTTTCTGTTCGTTTCAAGTTTTAATATTACTCCTTACTTTCAGTAGAAAATACATAATTTCTGATCGTTTTTCAAATAATGGCGGAAAATCCAGCTCTCCCTAATGAAAAATTCCCTCCCCTACGGGAAATTCGTCCATGGAAATTTTCTCCTAGGTAAAATATCCCCCCTTCCGGAAAATTCCCCCAGGACAATTTCATCCTCGCTATAAATTCCCCCCTGGAAAATTTCTTGCGGACGCTTCCACCTAAAAAATTTTCCCCAGCAGAAAATTCAACCCACCCCAAAAAATGTATATATACTTATCTGCCCAATAACAAATAGGCTACCTATACGCAAACATTAGGCAAATTTCAGAACTTAAAGCCAGAACTTTCAGAACTTTCCTCAGGGGATGGGGGGGGGGTCATGTTATCCCATAAGCCCACAGTTATTGGACTTTTCAACCATGCCTGAAAAAAATGGCTGCCTCGAAAATTTGATCAGACGACATTGTTGAGAAAAAAGGTGCGTGGGAGGGGGGTTATTTTCCCTCCAATCTTTTTAAATTATTATTTTGTTTTTTTTATTATTTGTTATTTTCCCTCCAATCCAAACTTAAAAGGGACACTAGAACTTTTAGTTTCTATTCGAATGAGCCTCCTCCTAATATTGTAGGACCATTGGTTCGATAGCATCACCCCTGGAAAAAGTAAAAAATAAACACGTATCCGTGATCTTTCCTTTTTTTTCCTTTTTTTTGGGGGGGGGGAATCAATATTTTTTCAGATGGGAGCTTGAAACCTCTGCAGTAGGATTTTCTGATATGCCGAATCTGATGGTGCGATTTTCATTGATTCCTTGACTTTTGGGGGGTATTTGCCCCCTTTTTTCCCAAATCAGGCAAATTTTCTTAGGTTCGTAGCTTTTGATGGGTGATACTAAACTTAACGAATCTTATATATTTGGAACTAGCATAAAAATTTAGTTATTCTGGTACATCTATTAATACCAAAATTCATTTTTTTTTTAGAGTTTCGGTTGCTATTGAGCCGAGTCACTCCTTACTTACGGTTTGTTTTCCACCACAGTTTATAGAATTATCCAGTAAGTTTATAGCAGATCATTTCTGGTCTTCATTCTCGGTACGAACAAAAAGCTCCTCCCACTTCTTTCTGCATTAGCGGGTTAGTCTGTTTCCGATTGTTTCCAAAGTGCATTATTCGTAATAGCGGGTTTCCACTTGTTTCCGATTAGATCACAGTCTGACTTGTCTACCCGTGAAAAGATCTGATGCCGCCTATGTTTCTATCTGCAAAAACGTTCTCTGGAGCACTCGCACCTTGGTCCGGGTTTTTATAATGGGTGAGATAGGGAAAGATCATACTGGATAATTATATAAACTGTGGTTTCCACGAACTGTTTTATTCCGATGGATTCAGATTCTTCCCATCAAATTAACTTTAAAAAAAAGCTAGCTTATCGTTGTTAGCTAGCAAGTCTACGCTCGATATAGGTAAGCTAGACTAAAACACTCAATCTTCTAGTCATTTAAAAATAGGGGGGGGGGTATGGATCTGGCAAAACCTATTTTACTATTCGACACGTACTAGGGATAGCTTCCTTAAATGGCGTCCTAATCTTTCTCGAGTTGAATTCTAACTCAGAAACTGTGAGAGCACTTACCATGGGAGGTCCTTGTCCGGGCAGTTGGTTTTGCATTGGGTTCATACTCGATCTACCTCTTCCTTCTCGTGTAGGCTAAAAAAAAGTTACAATTATTCACCAAAGTTTAAATGCACAAAATAGCAGGTGCCACGATAAGGAACCATCCTGACATTGACCAATATATTTGTATTACTATAATAGTTCGCACATTTTTCCTACAAAAAAATTATTTTTTCCAAAATGGTAAAATTGAAAACAAATAAAAAGCCTCCCCAACAATTTTGCACGAACGTCACATAAACCCGTCCAAATGACACCTTCCGCTTTTCAACTCAGCTTGGTCTGAAACGTCAAACCGCTGACGAACAGTTTGAAACTTTTTCCTATAATATTTTTTCACTTTATTAATCCTTGTTTACTTTTTTTCTGCAAATCCCTTGACGACTATAAAGTTTCAGACTCTTGGAGGAAATATTTAGATTCTATTTCTTCGACTTGAGGATTGAATGCTGTCGTACGTGTCTGCTTTTATTTAAGGCGGTCAAACAACGATCAAGATTTTTTCTCTTTTAATGGAGGAAAAGTTAAGATAAAAAAAATCAGCATTGCTTTCAAGAGTTACTTCATTGCCTAAGATAGTCCCTTAGGAAAAGAAGCATTTCTTCCAGTTATTGAACCATACAAAATGGTCTCCAAACATTTCCCAAATTTCTGCATCTAATCAAAAAGGTGCTTCAGAACTATCAGCTCAAGTACCTTTTGCTTACCAACAAAAATAACATTGTTACAGGACACTATACAATGCAACTAATTTCCAGCATTGATTTATACCTTCTGGGATGAAAAACAGAAAAGGCCGGAACAAAGTCTCAATGCAACTTCCCGAAATAAAAGCAGACACGTACGACAGCTGCCGATTAGAGCAGATGTTTTAGTAGAATGTTAAACAGATAGATCTCTCGCTTTTAGAACATTTTCAGTAGTGCTATGATTCAGCTAGCCAATGTCGGCAGTAAAGAGCAGATGGAAGCAGATCCATTGTAATTACGGCACTGTGAATCTATATCTAAAACAACTCATTCGATACAGTATCTACGTTGTAACTATGGTTACGTATCTTTTTGCATTCTAGTATGCCTATTTACAGCCTCTGCCACTTTGAGTAAAATGCATAAACAAACTAATTATAAAAAACAAAACTGATTATAAAACATTAGTAAAAGCCTTCCAGTACAAATGTTTAGTAACGAGCCATAAATCATTTCGGTACTGTTTCGCTTAATGGTACACACTGAAGAAGTCAAGTTTGGTTAATGTTCATCAAAAATATAATATAGGATGTATATATAATAGTTTATAAACAAATTTGGGCTATATATTTGCACATTAGGGGGGGGGGGGAGGGGGGTAAAGCATAGCATATATTAAATACGTAACCTAACCTAAGCTAACCTAGGTACCTCCCCCCCCCTAAACCCCAAAAAACAACAGTTTAAATATTGTAAATTCAATGAGAAACCACGCTCTTCGATCAATTTAGATAACTATTACCCGCTTACGGGTCTCCATCACGGCATTCATTCTACTGTCTATAGCCGTTGTGTACCATTAAGCGAAACAGTACCATCATTTCCACATGTAAGCACGTGTATCATAACTAGACTTCGATATCTTGGAAATATTGAAACCCTTCAAAAATCAGACAAGATATATCACGGCTCTCGGGCTGAAATCAACATTTTGAAGCTACGACAAAAATGAAGGTTTTTCTTTGAAAGGGTAGGTTTAAGCCTAATTTTTTTTTATGAAATATACTCCTACAACAATTTATACGTGCTTAAGCCAAAAAACTTTCTAAAATTTATCAAAACATTAATATCTTTGTCATATGCAAATATCAAATATTTGAAGTTTGTGGAATTATATAGCTTTTGACTACATAGAAATGGTGTGCAAAATATATTTTTTAGCTTTTATTTATCCAGCCTTTGGCTAGTAAAGCCCGCTAAAACTGGATTCTTGTCAATTTATTTCGAGGTTTGAATGCTTGGAACTATGATTGGAGGATTTTTAGGGAAAACGCAACTTCATTTGTTGATTCCGAATATGGAAAATCTTTGAACGTTGTCATTTGAAATTTTGAAGTTACCCCCAGTCACCTTTGAACAACGAATGTGCATCCCCCTAAATTATATGTTATAATTTTTTTTTCTATGCCACAAAAAATTAAAACAGTTTTCAAGACCAATATCTGGCTATATCAACTATTGACTTGCACACATGCGGGGCCCTTAGGAGAGGAAAATATGGCACACATTTTGGGAGAGATTACCCCCCCCCACCGCGTTCCGACTTTATACAAAATTATCCTATCTTTTATGTATATATGCCAAACTTTTGCGATTCATGAATTTGTTTATTTTTAGCAAAAATCAAAGAACAATCCCTCAAATTATTGTAATTTCAAAAAATCGACAGTCTAAAACAAAGGTGACTCCATTAAGAAAGGTAAATTCCAACAACCTTGCTCCAGAACCCTCAGTAGCCTTGCTCTATTACCTCAGCAGGTAGATGCTTCCCCTTATTGACACAGTTTCAAATCTTTTCGTCAATCAACACTTCCCCTTTTCACTTGACAAATGATTGAATAATTGTGGCATTTAACTCACCTGTTACGCTAGATATCTCCCCCACCTAAAAGGGTGGGGTATCCTTAAAGAGTCCACGCGACACCTTACCCGTGGGTTAAACAAGCTAAATCACCCCTACTGGGGGAACTTGATAGGGTGGAACTTTTAAGTAAGGTGGCACATGCCGAATGATTTCTCTTAACCACAAATGACAACCTTCCATCTGAATAAACCCCAATAAAAAAGGGGGACTTTTACCACCTTTTTGTTGGGACCTTGGGGTTATTTATTTTATCTGGCTTCTTAGTTATCTCAATAACACGTTAAGATGAAATTACCTTCTAAAACAAAAGCAAGAGTGCAATGCTGGTGTAATATTCACTGAAAAGAAAAGGAAAACACAAAAAACTTAGGTCTAAGTATGTGAGGCACTTTTTCTCTTATTTTTGGTAACTTTTTAGTATAGTTATCAGAGGATATCTCGGTGACAAGAAATTGGGGACTCCCCACCTCTCTTCAGAGGTCGGATTATATTCTGACACCAAAAAGGACAGTTTAAGACAACCTCTCTTACTCCCCACTAAGTCTGGTTGGGATCTGACATCACCTTTGAGTAGACGCGCTGGTGACAAGAGTTTAGTTATCCATCCCCCCCTCCCATAGAGAGGCTTGAACTAACTTCCAGATCTTCAAAATTGTCTAAAATTTTGTACAGGCTACATATAAGACTCGGGCCCAGAAGTAGACTGAAAAAACTTTATTACTAAAAACTTTATTACTTTATTATTAAAACGGATTATATTCTGACACCAAAAAGGACAGTTTAAGACAACCTCTCTTACTCCCCACTAAGTCTGGTTGGGATCTGACATCACCTTTGAGTAGACGCGCTGGTGACAAGAGTTTAGTTATCCATCCCCCCCTCCCATAGAGAGGCTTGAACTAACTTCCAGATCTTCAAAATTGTCTAAAATTTTGTACAGGCTACATATAAGACTCGGGCCCAGAAGTAGACTGAAAAAACTTTATCTTAATCCGGCTGGTAAGTAACGAGATGGGACTATGGGAGTGGGGTATGTCCGGAATCTTGGCATTTATATACCTACCAGAAGGGTCTGTCATATCTGAACCAAGATAGTAAAAGCTAGTGTCCTAGCTGTAGCTTTAGGCCATCCAGGACAACCCAACCTCAGCTGAAGAGGAGAGGGGAATCCCTAGATTCTCTCTATAGGGATATCTAACAAAACAGGTCGTTTGACTCCAACCAAACTTGGTGGAAAGCCGGAACAAGCGTCCTGGTTGTACACTGTGAAGGTCCATATATAATACGGCCTTCTAGGGGTGAGAGGTTTCAAATTTTATCATCATAAAGTCGAACAAAAGAGGTAATCGGACCAAAATTTCCTGGGGGTAAGAGTGGCTCAGCTAGGCTTTTGGGTCCAAGAAATAATCCATATTCTATAGAGAAGGGGTGCCTGAATTCATGCCATTAGGATATCTACCAATGGTATCACTATTGCCGAGCAACAGACCAATGGTCATGGTAAAAAAAAAATAAAAAAAAAACACCAACAGTAGTTTACGCCGAAAAACAATCAGGATGTCATTTTCCAATCTCCATGTTCCGCTTTTATCTCGCTCCAGAGCACTGACTTCTCATGAGCTTTGCTAGGTGAAGGCGAATTTCACGAGCTTTTCTGGTTCAAGGAAACTTTAAGGATATGAGGTACAGTCCAAAGTGGGGCATCGGAAGGTATTTTTTTCAAGCTCCAACTCCCTACTTCCCTGTTTGCAAGAACTGAAAAATTCAATGAAAATTTCCAATTTGGCTAAGAATCAGGGCTGAAAGTTGAGAAGAATGGCTTTTGCCAACTCAAAGGTCTAGGTCAGACTGGATGAAAGATTCAAGAATGGATAGAGTTTCAAAATTAGGGCCCTGGGAGGTATTTTCATTCTCAAAAAGATAGATCCAAATTATCGCGCATGTACTGGCTAACAGATAAGTACCCAAAACACTTTTGTATTTAGCCAAGGGTTTTATATGTTACCATTGGAGGTGGAGGAGCGTGATTGCAAGGGTAGCAATCATTATATCGGACAAAACATGAATGGAAAATCTAATATTATAGATATTTTTTTGCTATCTTAGTTCTGCACTTTAAAAACGTTTACCTTCTTTGTGTCTTCATTTCTTTTAATAAAAATGCTTTGCTAAAATATATTTTCGCGAGTTAACAACCACTCAATTTTACCAAAAACGTTCTGAGCCTGTCTCCTCTCCAATTATACATAACCCTCGCTCTTTACGCTAAAGCCTTAAAGTTCTTTGAAAATACTTCTCATTCAAATCAACGGCCCTTGAGTTTGAGTAGTCTTCCCTAAAAAAAAAATCAGGACAAAAAGTCAAACTTAAGCGTAAAGAATGAGGATTGATGAGGGGGCAGCCCCCTCATATACAGAAATATTTCTTTAAGTTTTGATGTTGCTCCTTACTTTCAGTTAAAAAAAAACTTTACTTAGTTTTTTTACTTAATTTCTGACCATTTTTCCAAATCATGCCAGGAAATCTCCTTCCCCCCTACCCCCATGGACATTTCTCCTGGGAAACTCCCCCCGGAAAATCCTCTCCCCCCAACCCCGTAGAAAACTACCCCACAAATTTGCCGCATATTCCCTAATAACAAATACTATATGTGAACAATAGGGCCAAATTGCGTAACTTACAGCCCTTTCCCCTGGGAGTATGGAGGTCCCTGTCATCACCTAAAGCAAAATTATTGAACCTTTCAACTGTGAATCAGATGGCTATCTTCAAATTTTGATCAGACATGTTTGGAGAAAAATTGGTGCGGGAGGAGGGATAATCACCCTCCAATTAATTTAGTCATTTAAAATGGGCACTAGAACTTTTGACTTCCGTTCGAACGAGCGATCTTTCAAATTTTCTGGGATCTTGAAACCTCATCAGTAGGGTCCTCTGATACGATGAATCTGATGGTGGGATTTTCATTGGGGTCGCTTAATTTTTTGGGGGTGTTTTCACCCTTTTTTCGAAAATCAGGCAGATTTTCTCAGGCTCGTAGCTTTTGAAAAGTACCATTAAACTTAATGAGTTTTAATAAATGGTAAAATTTATTTTTGATGCAAATGAAGGGGTAAGTTTAAACGGCACTTTTGTATCAGCTGCAACCCATGCGATGTACTGTATAGGGAAATGCTAAAGGAAACTAGTCAAAAGGGTATCTGTCAATATAGAAATGGATCGCAAACTGTGGTTTGTCACTGCGTTTACAATATTTAAACTATAGTTTTATGGAATTTAAGGGGGAAAAGGTACCTAGGTTACGTATTTAATATATGCCATGCTTTACCCACCCCCCCCCCCCTCCCCCTAATGTGCAAATATATAGCCCAAATTAACCACACTTGACTTCTCGCGTGGGTTGCAGCTAATAAAACAGTACCGTTTAAACTTTACTCCCACCCCCACACTTAATGTGCAAATATATACTCTGAATTGGTATATATAGGGGTGGGGGTGAAATTCATTTGCAGCGAAAATGATTATTATATTTGGAAAGAGCATAAAAAAAGACATCGAGTGGTATGTTAATTTTATTTGTAAGCCAATAATATGAAGAACGACAAATTTACCAATTAACCCCCTCTAGTTTTTGAAAAATACACCAACCGCCCTACATTTTTGTGAATTGAAATCAACATTAATGGATGGGGTAAGATTGTCATTTTAAGGAAGATTATATTTGGAAAGTCTTCAATTGAGAATTCAAAGGTACCACCCTTTTATTAATATAGCCTACCTTCCCAGAAGGAATCTTGGTATAAGCCTTGGGTTCAAGCATTATATAAGGAAACATGTTAAGAAAATAATTCTTACTTCATAATATGCAGAATAATCCTAGTTAACACATTTTACAGGGGGGAGAACTTTTATCTTCACTTAGGCCTATTTCACTGTTGTACAATTTTTTCTAACAAAATTCTGAAAAATAAACAAAAATGTTTCCTTATGTAGTGCCTGAACCCTAGGCTTATACCGAAATCTTCATAACCGAAAGTTATACGGGATATACAAAAACATTCAATAACTAGGCTAACTAACAGAAACAACAAATAGCCTATATTACATACTTATTTTGGCACGTGTATCATTAAAAATGATAACGCAACATCTATTTTAAATTTAAATTAGATGGCACTGGATCGAATGCGCATTAAAGCATTAAAGAACATAAGTTTTCCGAAATATTAATTTTCTCTGAAAATACATTATTTACCTTAATTTAATGACCTAAAATAATAGGTAATACAAAATTTCATACAGGGGGCCAAACATTGTATTTTTGAAATCTCAAGTCGTGCCCAGGCCACAATATAGTCACATTTATCAACAAAACCAAATTTACGCATTAGACTACTTCAGTGCCTTAATATAAGAGCCTTAGTGTACCCTTTATGTCAATGTATCCTTTATTGCTTCAGTGCAGGGGCGGACCCAGGATTTTTTTTTAGGGGGGGGGGGGCAAAATAGGTTTATTCGATAAACTTGCGTTAGCAGCAAGTTTAATTAACGTAATCTTGCGTTAATTAAGTAAATTACACTACTTTAGACTACGTTAGGGGGGGCGCCCCCCTCCCCCTGGATCCGCCACTACTTCGGTGCTTTAAGGTACCCTTTATGATTTCTCGTGTTGAAGAATGTTCAACTTTCAAGACTGAAATGGGGACTGAGCAATGAGAGTTAAGATTTAAGACACGTTTTTTTTAGAATGGAGAAGATAAAAGCTTGAATTTACCCACAACGTCATATAGACCCGCAACTAGGAATTCTACAACTTCCGTATTACTATTTTGCATTTGAAAGCAAGGTGAAACTTGCCTACTTCATAGAATCGGTAATTTTCCCGCCGACAGGGAAAGTCCCAGTAGATTTTCTGTGAACTTCGGTTTCGAAAAATGGAAAATTAGGAGTTGGTTAGACCCCACTGAAATGGCTCGAGACGCCCCTGATATATACTCTGCCATTTTTTGCAGTTCTGTTCATCCCTTGTCATTTTATCAACAGCACCACGAATTCTGGAGGAAACTATCATGCACACTAACTATTTTGCCCCCCCCCCAGCTGAAATATGGTTTCTTCAAAAATGTTGTCAAAACTAAGATTAGCCTGCATAATTCAAGCATCCAGAGAAACGCGTCAGTTTTCTTTGGCATATCTTTGCCTTTATGGTGCTATGACTCATTTTTCAGTTTTTCACGGTCATTTCCACTTGATTTGGGAAAATGGGCTTCAACTTTGGCACGCCCCCCCCCCAGGATTTTGACGAAATTACACGACCTTCCCTACTCAAACATCTTTTTCAAAACCACTTTAGATCTAAATTCACAATTGTTAAATCTAAATTCACCTTCACCAGATTTCAGACACTCATTTAAAACAGCATAGGCCCCCGGTGAATATGCATTTTTTTTTTCTTTTTTTTTAGATTATACAATTAACTTCTGTTAGCAATACATGGACCTCTCACATACATATCGACTATCCTTGCCATTTTCTGGGGGGTTTTACTGCAACCTTGTGACTATTTAGCGTTCATTGAGATGCTATGTTTTTCATGGGTGCCAATTAGGGGGAGAGGGGCTATCCCCTCACTCTCACTTTTGAAAACACGTTTTTTTTCACATTTTCCTCAACCTCTTTTTTGCGTTCATTTATCATTGTCAATTATTTCGCCAAATCTTTCTTAGGATTTGTAATCATTTGCTTTCACTTATTATTTTACCATTATTTTTTCAGGAGCAATCAAATTATGAGAGTTTCAGGCACGTATTCACGGGAGAACCAGGATCCTTCCAACCCCACCCCATCATTTTTGACCTTAAAGGATAAACGAATAATAAAACAAAAAAGCAATAAAGAAATCACCTAAGGCTTATTCAAAATTACATGCACACAAAGGAGTGTAATCATTATCTTGGAGGGGGGGGGGTGAACCGTATTTTGAGCGATAATTTTTCATTTTTTAGGTAAACCATTCGGACAAATATCACGGGAGATCCCTGCAACTCATCCTTCCCCCGTGTTCATTTTTGCACAAAAATGCAACTTTGTCAATAAAATCAGCGATTTGAGCAACCAAAATAGTTACAGCCTCACCTGAAAAAAAGTTTTGCCAATTTGATTCACAGTGTGGTGTTACCACATAGCGTACTTTTAGAAAAAATGGATATTCTTAAGCATCTTGAGAACTAAACAAAAGACTAAAGCAATCGATAAAAACTCAAAGAATTTTATTGGAAGGTCTGCAAATTTTACTTCAACCAAAAATATCATATAACCCCGACACCTTTTGAACCACCACAACTGATTTTCAGGACAAATTCTTTTTTTTCAAACAGTTCGTGGTAGCGAACTGTACGTAAGGAGCGACCCGGCTCAATAGTAGCCGAAACTCTAAAAACGGAATTCTGATACCAATAGATACATTAAAAGAATCTGGTTTTCATGCTGATTTCAAATATATAAATTTCATCAAGCTTAGTTTTACCCATTAAAAGTACGAGCCTGAGAAAATTTGCCTCATTTTTGAAAAAAAAGGGGGAAACTCCCGCTAAAAGTTATAGAATCTTAATGAAAATCACACCATCAGATTCAGCGTATCTAAGATCCCTACTGTAGAAGTTTCAAACTCCTACCTGCAAAAATGTGGAATTTCGTATTTTTTGCCAGAAGTAAAATCACGGATGCGTGTCTATTTGTTTTGTTTGTTTGTTGTTTTTTTTTTTTTTTTTCAGGGCAATCGTATTGACCCAGTGGTCCTAGAATATCACGAGAGGGCTCATTTGAACGGAAATTAAAAGTTCTAATGCTCTTTTTGAGTAACCGTAAAAATTAGAAGGCAACTAGGCACCCTCCCACGTTCATTTGTTTCCCAAAATCACCCGATCAAAATTTTTAGATAGCCATTTTGTTCAGCATAGTCAAAAAATCTAATAACTATGTCTTTGAGGATGACTTAATCCCCCACAGTCCCCGGGGGATGGGCTTTAAGTTATGAACTTTGTCCATTGTTTACATATAGTGTTGGTTATTGGGAAGTATACAGACGTTTTCAGGGGGAATTTTTTCTGGCGGGAGGGGGGTCGGGGGAGGGGGTAACGTGGGAGGGTAAAATACTATGAAGGGGCGCCGAATTTCCCAGCATTATTTAAAAAACGATCAGAAATTAAATTAAAAAAAAATCAACTGAAAGTAAGGAGCAACATTAAAACTTAAAACGAAGAGAAATTATTATGTATATGAGGGGGGTTCACCCCTAGTCAATACCTCGCTCTTTACGCTAAAGTTTTTTTTAGTACTTTCAGAGCTATTTATTCTAATTAACTGGCCTTTGTGATTCAGGGGTCATTCTTAAAGAACTGGAACACAATTCGAACTTTAGCATAGGAGAAAAACAAACTAGTATCAAATAAATACATGCACGTACTCATTGGTTATTTTCGGGGTGGGAACAATAGTAAACAATTGGGGGGAGGGGACAATAGTAAAAAAAACCTTTGATAAGTTGAATAAGAAGCGCCCAAAAATTCAAGAAAATTTAGAATTTCTGAAGGCCGGGATCCAAGCCCCCACACCCTCCTGGGTAAATCCCTGAGTAATGGTATTCGATAGTTTTATTGCAATGCAAACAACTCAATAGTGAATCTTGAGCAGGGAAAGAACCTCCAGAAAGAGTTAGCCAATTTCCAACTATACCAACGGGCTAAGGAGCTGAGAACAAGCGGATCTGGTATTGCGTTCGCACTAAACAATCCCTTAAATGCCGTGTAGCAGCGTTGCATCTGGGAAAATCCGTAAGAGGCCGATCAATTTTGCATTCCTATCAAGCCCTCTCTTTGACAAAACCTTTCTATTAAGGATAGTTCAATCTTCAAGTCCCAGACAGCCCCCTTAGATTGCATTAAATAGCCATTTTTGCGCCGTATGGTAGTTTCTTCTGGCGCTGGAAGAATGGGTACCGGTACATAAAAAGGATATACAGACAATATTATCTGTCAAATAAGCCTCTCACCACCAGCCTGAAGCCATCCAGTATGCAGCTGGCCTTAATGGCACCCCCAAAATTGCCGTATATTGCTGACCAAAAAAAAAACAGCTACCCCTGCAACTATACACAACCCCAGATGACTCACTAAGTATCCAAATAATCTCTCTTTAAATCAATTAAAAAGAATCAATTTTAAAGGGCAAATGACTGAAAAAAGTAGACAACGAAGCTGAAAGCATAAAATCTTTCTTAATTTCCACAAGAATGATTAGAAAAAGGCCTGTTATTCCGCATGCGTCGACATCTTATTTCTCACGCTGGCCGTGGACAATAGCGCCGGAAAGCAAACGGTAACATTTATATTCATCGAAGTCCAGGTGCTCCCGTCAGGGTTTTGCTTCTATAGTTCAAAACGTGTATAGAAAGATCTTTTGTTATTCGAGACAAACCATATGTCTAAAATTGAAAGGTCCAACGTTCTGAGCTAAACTAGAAAACGATATTCATCTGCTCGTTGGACGATTTTCTCAGTGACAAGGATTTGGAAATTCGATTTTGTTGGGGCCTTGTCTGGAATCCTAATGACTTCCAGAACAAAGGTGGATGCTAACTCAGCATCTGTGAGCTATTTACAAGTTTACATATTGACATTTTTAATATATTTCTTTTAGAGCAATCTCCTTGTTCTGCCAATGTGTTAACAGCATGACTTTGATTATAGAATGCACTTCTAAAAAAAGAAAGAAAAATCCGCACAAATGGGTACTCAACTGAAAGAAGCAACTATTTATTAGTTTTTCGTTTTGTGGGAATAGGAAGTTTCAGATGGCTTTACAGATAAATTTGGATATGATAAGAAAAAAATCGCGCTTTCTTCAATTTTTTTTCGATTAAAATTGTTTTTCCATTTAACCACTACACAACTAACAACTCACCGCAGCACCAAGCCGCCTGAGGCCAACACGATTGAGAATAATAGAAGATAGGGGGTTTGTAGGTAATCATGCGCAGCCAAAAACTTTAGGGGCGGGACCTGCGATGTGAGGATTTTTCCAGAGGATTTTGATGGTTCATTTACACATTTTGGAAATCCTTCCGGATTTAGAAATCCGTGTGGAGATTCTATCCGTTTTCGTGCTTGAAAAACTCTTTCTTAATGTTTATAACTGAACATTCTATTGTTTAAAGCAAGGGTCAAATAAATAGCCAGTAATTCTCTAAGTATTGTGTTTCAAAATTTAAACTTTTTATCACACTGCACTTGTGTAAGAGCATTCCTGTTGAAGCACTAAAAAAGACAAGTTTAAACTTGGACGTAAAAATTTGGGAGTTAAGAAGGACAGCAGCCCCCCTCACCCATAACATGACCAAATTTATGCACATTTAACGTTTCAATGTTGCCCTTTACTTTTTCTAGACAAAACAGTTTTTTTTTCATTTAATTTTTATACGTTTTATTATCAATTCAGAATGTTCTAAATATGAGAAGAGCTGCCGCCCACGTATATAAAAGAATTCGAAAATAATCCCTCATATAGATTCATTTCCTTTGCATAATAAAATACGAAATAATTAAATATAAGAGAGGCGGTCATCTCCATCAAAATCTATGAACTTTAAGCTTAAATTCAATTAAATTCAATATTTTTCTTACAGCATTTAAAACTAACTTTTCCTACTAAAAACATAGTATCCTAAATTTTAAACTGTATTAATTAAATTTTTACTAATCAATCTTTATTTTAACTTTATACTTTATTTAAAACGGTTATTGTTTTAAGTTTTACTTTACAAATTTTTCTATTAATTAAAGTATATCTAACTTAATTAAAACTAATCTACATGAAACTAATTAAAAAAAAAAACTAATTTCTTATTCAAAACTCCATCAGCACGCGCAGTGCTTGCGCAGTTCAAATGCATAACTTGAAGAAGGAAAGGTCAGGGGTTAAATCCCATCTCTTTTTTATTTGAACGACTTAGGGGAAGTTTGACGATATTAGCCTAAAAAGGCCTTTTAGCCTTTTTGCAGGCTAAACTACGCCACCTTATCGCAGGATGGCCTCAGAAACTAGGAAGCTACACAATAATTTTTCAACAGCTCTAACCGATTAGCCATCTCCCAACTTATACTCGATAGCATTTTGGCTTTATTCGGATCAAAATTGCTGTATTTGCTGCAAAAATAGCAGAGATCGGCACTTTGTTGCGGTGCCATTCCTTATGATACTTAAAAAGAATATTAGAACTTAAAATTCCGTTTCTTATGAGCCCTCTCCAGACTATTGTTTGATACGATCCCCCTAGAGAGAAAATGAAAACAAAAGCAAGTATACGACGTCAGTGATCATACTTCCCGAGATGAATTCACAACTTAGTATTTTTGTAAAGAGGAGCTTGAAACTTCTCTAGCTTTCACAAAATATTATATAACTCACCAAGCAAAACTTTTACTTATTACGTTATCACCTCCTTTCACTCATTCCAGCGCAATACAGCCCACATTAAAGCCGACAAACATAAATGAAAACTTGAGCTTCAAAAAATGAAACTTGAGTGCGAAAAAAAAACAAGAGAGCAAATGACCCCAAAGGAATTACCCGCCTTTTCGAGCGTCGAATTTAATGCATTTGTCTTCTGAAGAAATGACGAATCCTGTTTCTTAATGGGTTCTTGGTAATCAGAGCAATATGTATTTATAAAGGTTGGGTATGTTGTCAACTGATCCTTCCATATTTGAACTTTCCTGACAAAGTCAGGTTTTGATTATCAACAACTTCGAATTTTCAACTTTCGCTGCCCAACAAAATCCTAATAAACAACAGCTTAGTTAATCAGTTCCGGTGAAAACTTGTTTGCAGTAAAAATACCCTATGCCTATTAATAATGTGAGCATAGCAAGAGGTAATAAGCATTTCAAATGAAGAAAAATTTAACAATACGCAATATCGAAGTTTGTATGATTGTAGATATAAACTATATCTACAGTTTATAAAGATATAAACTATATCTTCATACTGTGGATTGTATACACAGTCTGAAATTGGATCTGCTAAAAGATAGGATTCCATGTGCTGTTTAGTTAAGGCCAGGAAAGCGACCATACCTGTACCCGGAACCGGCCAATAAGGGGGTGGGGATTAAATTTAAATTCTCCTAGTTACTCTTACGCACAGTTTATATAATTATATAAACTGTGCTCTTACGTCAATAGAATCGCTCTTTGTTTTACAATTTCGACTCCTATAATAGACATTGACAATTGGTTCTTAGACATAGGTTGGCCCAGGTAAGTACACAGGGGTGGCGGGGGGATCCCCCCAGATTTTTTTCTGGTGCCCTCATTCCATTTTTACTATTTTTTAAACAAACTTACCAATTTGGTCAATTATTGGTGCCCATGTAATATTGCCATCCCCCCCAAGATTTCGCTCTAGATCCGCCTTTGCATGCACATAAGACTTTTTTCGGGAGTAGTGGAAAAACAAATTTATACAATAATTTTAATAAACAGTGCCCTGATATTCGGGAGAATCTTAGACATAGGTTGCCCGAGGTAAGTACACAGGGGTGGCGGGGGGGATCCCCCAGACTTTTTTCTGGTGCCCTCATTCCATTTTTATTATTTTTTTAAACAAACATACCAATTTGGTCAATTATTGGTGCCCATGTAATATTGCCATCCCCCCCCCAAAGATTTCGCTCTAGATCCGCCTTTGCATGTACATAAAACTTTTTTCGGGAGTAGTGGAAAAACAAATTTATACAATAATTTTAATAAACAGTGCCCTGATATTCGGGAGAATCTTATAGGTTGCCCGAGGTAAGTACACAGGGGTGGCGGGGGGGGATCCCCCAGACTTTTTTCTGGTGCCCTCATTCCATTTTTATTATTTTTTTACAAACATACCAATTTGGTCAATTATTGGTGCCCATGTAATATTGCCATCCCCCCCCCCCAAAGATTTCGCTCTAGATCCGCCTTTGCATGTACATAAAACTTTTTTCGGGAGTAGTGGAAAAACAAATTTATACAATAACTTTAATAAACAGTGCCCTGATATTCGGGAGAATCTTAGACATAGGTTGTCCGAGGTAAGTAAACAGGGGTGGCAGGGGGATCCCCCAGATTTTCTTCTGGTGCCCTCATTCCATTTTTACTATTTTTAAACAAACTCATTAATTTGGTCAATTATTGGTGCCCATGTAATATTGCCATCACCCCCCCCCCCCTCCAAGATTTCGCTCTAGATCCGCCTTTGCATGTACATAAGACTTTTTTCGGGAGTAGTGGAAAAACAAATTTATACAATAATTTTAATAAACAGTGCCCTGATATTCGGGAGAATCTTAGACATAGGTTGCCCGAGGTAAGTACACAGGGGTGGCGGGGGGGGGATCCCCCCAGATTTTTTTCTGGTGCCCTCATTCCATTTTCACTATTTTTTACAAACTTACCAATTTGGTCAATTATTGGTGCCCATGTAATATTGCCATCCCCCCCCCCCCCCCAAGATTTCGCTCTAGATCCGCCTTTGCATGTACATAAGACTTTTTTCGGGAGTAGTGGAAAAACAAATTTATACAATAATTTTAATAAACAGTGCCCTGATATTCGAAAGAATCTTAGACATAGGTTGCCCGAGGTAAGTACACAGGGGTGGCAGGGGGATCCCCCCAGATTTTCTTCTGGTGCCCTCATTCCATTTTTACTATTTTTAAACAAACTCATTAATTTGGTCAATTATTGTTGCCCATGTAATATTGCCATCACCCCCCCCCCCCTCCAAGATTTCGCTCTAGATCCGCCTTTGCATGTACATAAGACTTTTTTCGGGAGTAGTGGAAAAACAAATTTATACAATAATTTTAATAAACAGTGCCCTGATATTCGGGAGAATCTTAGACATAGGTTGCCCGAGGTAAGTACACAGGGGTGGCGGGGGGGATCCCCCCAGATTTTTTTCTGGTGCCCTCATTCCATTTTTACTATTTTTTTAAACAAACATACCAATTTGGTCAATTATTGGTGCCCATGTAATATTGCCATCCCCCCCCCAAGATTTCGCTCTAGATCCGCCTTTGCATGTACATAAGAATTTTTTCGGGAGTAGTGGAAAAAACAAATTTATACAATAATTTTAATAAACAGTGCCCTGATATTCGAGAGAATCTTAGACATAGGTTGCCCGAGGTAAGTACACAGGGGTGGCAGGGGGATCCCCCCAGATTTTCTTCTGGTGCCCTCATTCCATTTTTACTATTTTTAAACAAACTCATTAATTTGGTCAATTATTGGTGCCCATGTAATATTGCCATCACCCCCCCCCTCCAAGAATTTCGCTCTAGATCCGCCTTTGCATGTACATAAGACTTTTTTCGGGAGTAGTGGAAAAACAAATTTATACATTAATTTTAATAAACAGTGCCCTGATATTCGGGAGAATCTTAGACATAGGTTGCCCGAGGTAAGTACACAGGGGTGGCAGGGGGATCCCCCAGATTTTCTTCTGGTGCCCTCATTCCATTTTTACTATTTTTAAACAAACTCATTAATTTGGTCAATTATTGGTGCCCATGTAATATTGCCATCCCCCCCCTCCAAGATTTCGCTCTAGATCCGCCTTTGCATGTACATAAGACTTTTTTCGGGAGTAGTGGAAAAACAAATTTATATATTAATTTTAATAAACAGTGCCCTGATATTCGGGAGAATCTTAGACATAGGTTGCCCGAGGTTAAGTACACAGGGGTGGCGGGGGGGATCCCCCAGATTTTTTTCTGGTGCCCTCATTCCATTTTTACTGTTTTTTAAACAAACTTACCAATTTGGTTAATTATTGGTGCCCATGTAATATTGCCATCCCCCCCCCACCCCCCCAAGATTTCGCTCTAGATCCGCCTTTGCATGTACATAAGAATTTTTTCGGGAGTAGTGGAAAAAACAAATTTATACAATAATTTTAATAAACAGTGCCCTGATATTCGGGAGAATCTTAGACATAGGTTGTCCGAGGAAAGTACACAGGGGTGGCGGGGGGGGGGGATCCCCCCAGATTTTTTCCTGGTGCCCTCATTCCATTTTTACTATTTTTAAAAAAACATACCAATTTGGTCAATTATTGGTGCCCATGTAATATTGCCATCCCCCCCCCCAAGATTTCGCTCTAGATCCGCCTTTGCATGTACATAAGACTTTTTTCGGGAAGTAGTGGAAAAACAAATTTATACATTAATTTTAATTAACAGTGCCCTGATATTCGGGAGAATCTTAGACATAGGTTGCCCGAGGTAAGTACACAGGGGTGGCAGGGGGATCCCTCCAGATTTTCTTCTGGTGCCCTCATTCCATTTTTACTATTTTTAAACAAACTCATTAATTTGGTCAATTATTGGTGCCCATGTAATATTGCCATCACCCCCCCCCCTCCAAGATTTCGCTCTAGATCCGCCTTTGCATGTACATAAGACTTTTTTCGGGAGTAGTGGAACAACAAATTTATACAATAATCTTAATAAACAGTGCCCTGATATTCGGGAGAATCTTAGACATAGGTTGCACGAGGTAAGTACACAGGGGGTGGCGGGGGGATCCCCCCAGATTTTCTTCTGGCGCCCTCATTCTATTTTTACTATTTTTAAACAAACTCATTAATTTGGTCAATTATTGGTGCCCATGTAATATTGCCATCACCCCCCCCCCCCGTCCAAGATTTCGCTCTAGATCCGCCTTTGCATGTACATAAGACTTTTTTCGGGAAGTAGTGGAAAAACAAATTTATACATTAATTTTAATAAACAGTGCCCTGATATTCGGGAGAATCTTAGACATAGGTTGCCCGAGGTAAGTACACAGGGGTGGCAGGGGGTATCCCCCCAGATTTTCTTCTGGTGCCCTCATTCATTTTTACTATTTTTAAACAAACTCATTAATTGGTCAATTATTGGTGCCCATGTAATAATGCCATCACCCCCCCCCCCTCCAAGATTTCCCTCTAGATCCGCCTTTGCATGTACATAAGACTTTTTTCGGGAGTAGTGGAAAAACAAATTTATACATTAATTTTAATAAACAGTGCCCTGATATTCGGGAGAATCTTAGACATAGGTTGCCCGAGGTAAGTACACAGGGGTGGCAGGGGGATCCCCCCAGATTTTCTTCTGGTGCCCTCATTCCATTTTTACTATTTTTAAACAAACTCATTAATTTGGTCAATTATTGGTGCCCATGTAATATTGCCATCACCCCCCCCCCCCGTCCAAGATTTCGCTCTAGATCCGCCTTTGCATGTACATAAGACTTTTTTCGGGAGTAGTGGAAAAACAAATTTATACATTAATTTTCATAAACAGTGCCCTGATATTCGGGAGAATCTTAGACATAGGTTGCCCGAGGTAAGTACACAGGGGTGGCAGGGGGATCCCCCCAGATTTTCTTCTGGTGCCCTCATTCCATTTTTACTATTTTTAAAACAAACTCATTAATTTGGTCAATTATTGGTGCCCATGTAATATTGCCATCACCCCCCCTCCAAGATTTCGCTCTAGATCCGCCTTTGCATGTACATAAGACTTTTTTCGGGAGTAGTGGAAAAAAAAAATTATATATTAATTTTAATAAACAGTGCCCTGATATTCGGGAGAATCTTAGACATAGGTTGCCCGAGGTTAAGTACACAGGGGTGGCGGGGGGGATCCCCCCAGATTTTTTTCTGGTGCCCTCATTCCATTTTTACTGTTTTTTAAACAAACTTACCAATTTGGTTAATTATTGGTGCCCATGTAATATTGCCATCCCCCCCCCCAAGATTTCGCTCTAGATCCGCCTTTGCATGTACATAAGAATTTTTTCGGGAGTAGTGGAAAAACAAAATTTATACAATAATTTTAATAAACAGTGCCCTGATATTCGGGAGAATCTTAGACATAGGTTGTCCGAGGTAAGTACACAGGGGTGGCGGGGGGGGATCCCCCCAGATTTTTTCCTGGTGCCCTCATTCCATTTTTACTATTTTTTTAAAAAAACTTACCAATTTGGTCAATTATTGGTGCCCATGTAATATTGCCATCCCCCCCCCCCCAAGATTTCGCTCTAGATCCGCCTTTGCATGTACATAAGACTTTTTTCGGGAGTAAGTGGAAAAACAAATTTATACATTAATTTTAATAAACAGTGCCCTGATATTCGGGAGAATTTTAGACATAGGTTGCCCGAGGTAAGTACACAGGGGTGGCAGGGGGATCCCCCCAGATTTTCTTCTGGTGCCCTCATTCCATTTTTACTATTTTTAAACAAACTCATTAATTTGGTCAATTATTGGTGCCCATGTAATATTGCCATCACCCCCCCCCCTCCAAGATTTCGCTCTAGATCCGCCTTTGCATGTACATAAGAATTTTTTCGGGAGTAGTGGAAAAACAAATTTATACAATAATTTTAATAAACAGTGCCCTGATATTCGGGAGAATCTTAGACATAGGTTGCACGAGGTAAGTACACAGGGGTGGCGGGGGGATCCCCCCAGATTTTCTTCTGGCGCCCTCATTCTATTTTTACTATTTTTAAACAAACTCATTAATTGGTCAATTATTGGTGCCCATGTAATATTGCCATCACCCCCCCCCTCTCCAAGATTTCGCTCTAGATCCGCCTTTGCATGTACATAAGACTTTTTTCGGGAGTAGTGGAAAAACAAATTTATACATTAATTTTAATAAACAGTGCCCTGATATTCGGGAGAATCTTAGACATAGGTTGCCCGAGGTAAGTACACAGGGGTGGCAGGGGTATCCCCCCAGATTTTCTTCTGGTGCCCTCATTCTATTTTTACTATTTTTAAACAAACTCATTAATTTGGTCAATTATTGGTGCCCATGTAATATTGCCATCACCCCCCCCCCTCCAAGATTTCGCTCTAGATCCGCCTTTGCATGTACATAAGACTTTTTTCGGGAGTAGTGGAAAAACAAATTTATACATTAATTTTAATAAACAGTGCCCTGATATTCGGGAGAATCTTAGACATAGGTTGCCCGAGGTAAGTACACAGGGGTGGCAGGGGGATCCCCCCAGATTTTCTTCTGGTGCCCTCATTCCATTTTTACTATTTTTAAACAAACTCATTAATTTGTTCAATTATTGGTGCCCATGTAATATTGCCATCACCCCACCCCCCGTCCAAGATTTCGCTCTAGATCCGCCTTTGCTTGTACATAAGACTTTTTTCGGGAGTAGTGGAAAAACAAATTTATACATTAATTTTCATAAACAGTGCCCTGATATTCGGGAGAATCTTAGACATAGGTTGCCCGAGGTAAGTACACAGGGGTGGCAGGGGGATCCCCCCAGATTTTCTTCTGGTGCCCTCATTCCATTTTTACTATTTTTAAACAAACTCATTAATTTGGTCAATTATTGGTGCCCATGTAATATTGCCATCCCCCCCCCTCCAAGATTTCGCTCTAGATCCGCCTTTGCATGTACATAAGACTTTTTTCGGGAGTAGTGGAAAAACAAATTTATACATTAATTTTAATAAACAGTGCCCTGATATTCGGGAGCATCTTAGACATAGGTTGCCCGAGGTAAGTACACAGGGGTGGCGGGGGGGGGGGGGGATCCCCCAGATTTTTTTCTGGTGCCCTCATTCCATTTTTACTATTTTTAAACAAACTCATTAATTGGGTCAATTACTGGTGCCCATACAATATTGCCATCACCCCCCCCTCCAAGATTTCGCTCTAGATCCGCCTTTGCATGTACGTAAGACTTTTTCGGGAGTAGTGGAAAAACAAATTTATACATTAATTTTAATTAACAGTGCCCTGATATTCGGGAGAATCTTAGACATAGGTTGCCCGAGGTAAGTACACAGGGGTGGCGGGGGGGGATCCCCCAGATTTTTTTCTGGTGCCCTCATTCCATTTTTACTATTTTTTTAAACAAACTTACCAATTTGGTCAATTATTGGTGCCCATGTAATATTGCCATCCCCCCCCCCCCAAGATTTCGCTCTAAATCCTCCTTTGCATGTACATAAGACTTTTTTCGGGAGTAGTGGAAAAACAAATTTATACATTAATTTTAATAAACAGTGCCCTGATATTCGGGAGAATTTAGGATTACAACCGGGGGCGTCGTGGCCCCCTTCATATGTCCCTGGGTTGTTGTCCAACGTCAAAGCACACTGACTTCAAACAATAGGTTTTGAGTTCAAGCAGTTATTCAGGAATCCATTTCTAAATTACGAGTCAAGGAGGCACACTTGTGCCTCTATAAAGAGGCGACCCACCACAATGTTAAGCGATTTCAGGTCCTAGAGGTCGCAGAGACGGCGGTAATCGCATTTTGTAGCCCAAGCTCAAACTAAGAAACTTGCAAAATTTCATCCTCCTCCGACTTTATCTTCATGGGGCAAACATGGGCCGAAAGTTTCGACCCTCCCACCACAGCCCCCCTTTAACGTTGTCCGATTGGGCTGAAATTTAGAGGTTAAGCTTTCCTAGGGCCCGGGAGCTTATCCTCGAAATTTCAGCTCAATCCGATCACTCCTTCCCTGTTTTCAAAAAACCAAATATAGCCACTTAAAATTCATTTCTTTTTTTTTCTTATCCACGCCTACAGGCCACAGTTGGCAACTGATCCGGGTGAATGAGGACTCATTCGAAGCAGAATTCGACCTGTTAGGGCCTTTTGATATTTCAGACCGAAAAAAATTATCCCCCGAATTTACATTTACGAAAAACCTCGTTTTCCTATAATAGCCCATGTTAATTTTTCCCACCACAACCCCCCTTTAACGTTGTCTGATCGGGTTGAAATTTAGAGGATAAGCTTTCCTGGGGCCTGGGAGCTTATCCTCGAAATTTCAGCTCAATCTGATCACTCCTTCCCTGTTTTCCAAAAACCAAATATCAAGTTTAGTGGGAATTTGCTTGCATCGAAAATAGATTCCATTTATTAAAAAACAATTACAATTGTGTCTCTTTAGTCCAGCGGTTGATACTCCAGACTGTCAGGCGGAAAACCCGGGGTTCGATTCACCGTCAGAGCAAATTTTTTATATACTGAATTTAAACTTTAAAAAAGAAACTCAGTTTCTATTTTAAATTATTTGAAAAAAAATAACGTTTTCTAAAGAGTTAAAGAGGCTGAGTTACAAGGTCGACCCTTAAAATGTACAGGGATTAGGAGGCACATTTGGGGGCTATTAAAGAGGCTGAGTCACAAGTTCGAACCTTAAAACGTACAGGGATTAGGAGGCACCCTGTACGACGTGATTTGAGTATTCAGGAATTAAAAGCCTTAACAGAAGAATGTTCAAGAGCGGGGGGTTTGGGGGGCGGCAGCCCCAACTTTAACTCCTGACACGATCAGCTAACAGTTAGTCAAGCAATAATAAGTAATAAACTGTACAAAAACGTGCAGAAATTATTTGAAAAAAAATACGTTTTCTAAAGAGTTAAAGAGTCTGAGTTACAAGGTCGAACCTTAAAACGTACAGGGATTAGGAGGCACAGTTGGGGGGCTGCCGCCCCCCAAACCCCCAGCTTTCCCAGCCTTTAAATAAAAAAAAATAATTCTTTAAACTGAAAGTAAGGAGCGACATTAAATCTTAAAACGAACAGAAATTATTCCGTATATGAAAGGGGCTGTGCCCTCCTCAACGCCTCGCTCTTTACGCTAAAGTTTTTATTGTTTAAAAAAAAGAGTTGTGAGAAAGTCAAACTTTAGCGTAAAGAGCGAGGCGTTGAGGAGGGCACAGCCCCTTTCATATACGGAATAATTTCTGTTCGTTTTAAGATTTAATGTCGCTCCTTACTTTCAGTTTAAAGAATTTTTTTTATTTAAAGGCTGCGAAAGCGGGGGGTTTGGGGGGCGGCAGCCCCCAACTGTGCCTCCTAATCCCTGTACGTTTTAAGGTTCGACCTTGTAACTCAGCCTCTTTAACTCTTTAGAAAACGTAGTTTTTTTCAAATATCACTAAAAGGAAGAAACATGACAAAAATATAAAGAGCGAGGCTTTGAGGAGGGGACAGCCCCTTTCATATACGGAATAATTTCTGTTCGTTTTAAGTTTTAATGTCGCTCCTTACTTTCAGTTTAAAAAACTTGTTTTTTTTATTTAATTTCTGATCGTTTTTTAGTTAATGCAGCTTTTATTTTAGCTCGCCGTCATTGAATAAGTAAACAAAATTTGCATACAAATTTTACTTTTCTTTTGCTAAATGGCTGTCTCTAAATTTGGTTCTGACGTAATTTACAAATTAACTTACGTAACGAACTTCTATATTCGTATATTTTTCTTCTGGCAAAAAATACAAAGTTGCAGATTTTTGCAGATATGAGCTTGAAACCTATGTTATAGGGTTTTCTGATACGCTGAATCTGACGGTGTGATTTTCATTAAAAAATTTTCACTTTTAGGGGATGTTTCCCCCCTCTTAAAAAAATCAGGTAAATTTTCTCAGGCTCGTAGCCTTTGATGAGTAATACTAAACTTAATAAAATTCATATATATAGAATCAGCATTATAAGCCCATTCTTTTGATACATTTATTGACATCAAAGTTCCGTTTTTAAAAGTTTCGATTACTATTGAGCCGTATCGCTGTTTTTTTTTTATTGTTTATTTTTTTTATTACGTATATGTTATTACGTATATGATGGGGTTCTCCCCTTAGTCAATACCACGCTCTTTACGTTAAAAGTTAAAAAAATTTTAATTCACAAACCCCTGAATCACAAAGGCCGTTTAATTAGAATAGATAGCTCTTTTGAAAGCACTAAAAAAAAAAAAAACGTTAGCGTAAAGAGCGAGGTATTGACTTGGGGGAGAAACCCCTCATATACCTAATAATTTCTGTTCATTTTAAGTTCTAATGTTGCTTCTTACTTTCAGTTGAAAAAACTTGTTTTTTTAATTTAATTTCTGATCGTTTTTTAAATAATGCTTGGAAATCCGGCGCCCCCTTCATAGAAATGTCCCTTACCCCAAAGAAACATCCTCCACGGAAAGATTCTCCCGAGTAACACCCTACTCCAGCCCCCCCCCCCCCAGAAAAAAATTCTTCCTGAAAATGTCTGTATACTTCCCAATAACCAATACAATATGTAAGCAATGGGCAAAGTTCAGAACTTGCAGCCCTTCTCCTGGGAACTGTGGGGGATTAAGTCATCGTAAAAGACATATTTATTAGATTTTCGACTATGCTGAACAAAATAGCAATCTCAAAATTTTAATTGGGTGACTTTGAGAAAAAAATGAGCGTGGGAGGGGGCCTAGTTGCCCTCCATTTTTGGTCACTTAAAAAGGGTACTAGAACTGTTAATTTCCGTTCCAATGAGCCCTCTTACGATATTCTAGGACCACTGGGTCAATACGATTACCCCTGGGGAAAAAAAAACAAAAAAAAAAACAAACAAATAAACACGTACCCGTGATCTTTCTTCTGGCAAAAAATGCAAAATTCCACATTTTTGTAGATAGGAGCTTGAAACCTCTACAGTAGGGTTCTCTGATACGCTGAATATGATGGTGTGAATTTCATTAAGGTTCTATAACTTTTAGGGGGTCTTTCCCCCTTTTTTCGAAAATCAGCCCAAATTTTCTCAGGCGCGTAACTTTTGATGGGTAAGATTAAACTTGATGAAACTTATATATTTGAAATCAGAATTAAAATTTGATTCTTTTGATGTATCTATTGGTACCAAAATTCCGTTTTTTAGAGTTTCGGTTACCATTGAGCCGGGTCGCTCCTTACTTACAGTTCGTTACCACGAACTGTTTGATAAAAACGGTTTGTTCTCGAGTTTTACACAGATTCAACTTGAGTTTTGCCAGTATAATACATAAGTACCAAGGGTAATTAGTTTCAAACGACTAACGTATTCACCTTACTAATTTAGCCATATTTTAAACCAATTCTATTTTTGTTAAGCTAGTCTGATAAATCAATTAGGCCTAATATGACAAGAATGTTTGCCTGACTAAGCTAATAATGGAGTTTGGCAAGAAACTTAGACATAATGGGGTCAATTTGGGGTATTACATTTTTACTACTCGGAGGCGGTTTTAGGGGGAGGGGCACTTGCCCCGGGTGCAGAATTTTCAAAAGAATAATCTACTGGGTATAGTCATTTTTAAATTTTTTTAATTTTATTCTTATCAAAATAAAGTAAAGGGCGCAGTTGGCAGTCTATATCAGCAAATTGTTTCCAAAATTTTATTTTTCCCATATCTTCATCACCATTCCTTTAAAATAAAAGAATTTAAGCAATTTTAAATTGAATTTTAAGCAAAATGTAAATAGACCGAATTAAAGAATTAGAAGCAATCAATTGAGACGAGATAGTTAATTTTGCCGAGGCTAAAGTAAGAAAAGTAAATTTTTGGGAGACAGGGGTGGGTGCTAATCAAGGTTTTGCCCCGAGCGCAAGAGGTCAGAACCGCTATTGCTGCTACTGCATATTCAGATTCCATAGAATACTCCCAAACTCTTTTGATGATTTAGAAATCCCCTGTGAAGTGGACAAAGTTCGCTATCAATAGCTGAAATACCTTTTTATGTTCTGTAAATGAAAAATTAAAAATAGTTCATGGAGCATAAGCAAGTCCAAGGTTCTTTCGAAAGGTACAAACCAGTCTCATTCTATTACGCACTCCATTATCTTCGGTCAATAGCCGAAAAACGTTGAGATATTTTAAGGGTTTATCAGTGATAGCCGCGAGGGTTACTATACCCTAAAATGAACTCTGATATAGCCAGAAGGTTAAACAGACTATAAACCAACATTTTTTAAATCGATGGGTACAGACAAACTGGTTTTTCGGCTGTTTCAAACGCTTCTAATCGAATATTTCGCCTACTCATAAAACGATTATAAGCGTGTTTCCACGTGCTAACAAAATTTTGTTACTAAAACTTGTAAATTGCATTTTCGAACAATCCCAAACATTGGTGAAATTTGTTGATAATTTCTTAGCGCGAAATTAGGAAAAAACAAATTAAAAAAAAAGTTGCAAATAGTGGTCGCAATCAGGTAGCAACGATACTCGCCACCAGCTGGAATGGTATAAGATCAAACGACCTGCGGAATCAAATATATGAATCAAATACATTCGCTTTCAAAAGCTTCTTTAGGGTTATCGTACTAGTCTAGTGGTAAGGACACTCCTTCCAAATAGAAGTATAGAGTCCAAATCACACATCCGTAACAATATGTTTCAAAAACCTGAAAAAATTTTTGTTTAAGAACTGACTATCGACGACTTATATGTTTACAGATTTGTGTTGTATCATTACACTTGTTCTGAGCTTTAAATCATTTAAATGTTGTTTTAAATCTTTATTTGTTTTTAGAGGTTCTTTTTTTTATTCCCGCCCTATCAGTTCGTTTCCGTGAATTGTTCGTAAAAAAAATTCGGTATTTGGGCATCATATGGGCATTTCTAAAAAGTCAAGTATGGTTAATGCTAATGAAATAAAATAAAATAGGATGAATATATAATAGTTTAAAAATAAATTTGGGCTATATATTTGCACATTAGGGGGGGGGGGGGTAAATCATTGCATATATTAAATACGCAACCTAACCTAGGTACCCCCCCCTAAGCCCCAAAAACAACAGTTTAAATATCTATACGCAATGAAAACCACACTATACAATCCAATACTTTATAGCGGTGAATTAACCCGTCAAAAAACGGGTTTTTCGTGACTGGTTTCCTTGTAACTGCAAATGTAATGCCCAAGTACCAAAAATTATGTCTATTAACAATTCTGTTTTGTGAGCTGTTGTAGATATTCTTATGCTGTTGTAGCAATAGGAAGTTACAAATTTTGAAGAAATATATTTAAGAAAGAAGTACCACCAAATAAATACCAAATTGGGGAGTTTCTTTTTAACAGTACGAAAAATCAAGCCCTATCAAAATGAAGTTAGAGTACTACTTACGAATTGCATTTAGGAGCATGCAGACAGAAAATAAAGACATTGGTCGAAACTGGGAGCATAAGGACAGAAAACAAACTCATGTGAACTAAAATAATAACAAACGCGCCTTTGAAAAAATGAGGAATTACACAGTAACAGTGAGGGAGGGGAGGGGATTTAGTTATCGTCAAAATAGTAATTTCCCTTATTTTTGCTTCGTTCCTAAAAGTAGTAGGCAAGTTAAAAATGCGCAATATATATCTACGACATACGAATAAAGTAGAAGATAAAAAAATACATACCTTTGGCTTCTTTTCAGTTAATTTGGCACATCGTCTCATTTTACAAATTTGGTGACTTTTATCATTTTTACAGGGGGCACATTCCCCGCAATTGTCTTTTTTCATACAGCCCGCACACTCACCACATCGTTTTCGTTTCTTTTTTACAGGTCTATCATCATCACATCCTGGTATTGAATCTAAGTCAGACATAACCATACTATTGGAACGAAATCCTTCAACAAGCCCAGACATCATACCCATTTCTGAGCTTGAGATCGATGGCACTTGGGCAGCGGATTCTCCGGGCTGTTCTAAGGCAGACAGTTCAACTCTAGGTTTCCTCCTCCTATCCGTTTTTTCAACAGGACTTGATGTTATCCTGGGGTTCTCTGAGAACTGTCTCGACAGAAAATGTTCAGTTTGAGGAGGAGGAGGAGGAAATGGTTTATTTTCTTTCGCTCGTTCAGGTACTATAGTCGGAGATTTGTTAGGAGTCACTATAGCTCCTCCTGTTCCACTCAACAAAGTGATATGTTTTTCTTCATAATTTGAAGGAGCTGGCTCCTTTGTCGAAGGCGGTGCACTTTGTAAACTAGTCGGAGGATGTTGTAAGAACACAGGTATAGTATGAGGCAAAGATGGCTCTTGACCAGGAATGTACGCAGGAAACTGCGACTGAAAAGACGGCAGTCGAGGATTGTTAAGTGCAGCAAATGTGTCCTGAAAATTGTTAGTTGTAGCTTGGGAAGCCTCTGATGAAGGTGGGGCCTCAATTTTTCCAAGCTCCAGTATTGTGGGACTCCCTTGGTCATTTTTACTCTCCCAAGGTCTGTACTGAACGTTCCCATTGTGATTTTGCTGCCCTGGCGTATTAGGATTAGACAAATCCGTTAAACGAGCAGTAAGACTTTCTCCATAGAAGTCCCATGTTTGACCAGAAACAACAGGTAGTCCTATGTCAAGTAATCTTCCAGTTAATCCTTCAAAATCACTTTCAACGCCAAAAGTACTAAAAGGCGGTAGCGATTTACTCGGATCATCGTGGAAGCCAAGTCCCAAATTGAAACTTAAGCTGTCGTGCATAAACAGCCCAGGGGAAGTCAATGAAAAGCTTGACCCAGCTGGACCTGATCCTGAGCTGCTGCTACTCTGTCCATCACCCATTGTGTCTCCCGTTGCTGGGTCACCTAAAAGAGATAACATGATTCACACATGAAAACAACGCACAAATGTCTGGAAGGACACACTTCCGTGAGTGCGTTTCTACAAAAACTATATCTCTGGAGCCAGGATTGGAAATTTATTTCGACAAGGCGCACGCATCATGACTTCCAACATCAAGCCAAGTTTATGTTTAAGAGAGAAACTGCAAAATGACGTCAGAATTTGAAAGCGTTGTCATAGTAACTACGACCGAGATTATTGAACAGAGAGCCAAGTAGTAAACCATGCGTAACAGCCACCGGCAAAAACTGCGCACTTTCTATCAAATAAAAGCTTTCTGTCACCAAAAAAAGTTTACCCCTGCACATTATTTTTATCAATATTATATGTTAAGAAACTCCTAATTTTTGGTCTGAGACGCTCTCAAGTTTGTTGTTGTTGTTTGTTTTGAGGGGAAGGGTGTTTCTCAGGTTAAAGGTCACCAAATAAATGTATAAAGACCAAGTTCGAACTCTTGAAAAAAAACAAGCCTAGCAAAAAGAAACTAGGAAAGCAGAAAAACACTTTAGTCGACATGGGACATTTTTTAGAAAAAAAATCATTGGCAACCCTGCCAACAAATGAGCTTTGAGGACGCAGAGAATGTAAATGGCTTCGCAAATTTCTTTTTTCCGACAAGAAAGAGATATTAATGCCAGATAGCTCTTAGGATCATGGAAACTAATAGAAAGATTGTTTTTTTGGCAGATAAATCTTAACAAAATACTAAGAACCACGTGGGGAAAGACGATTCTTGCGTTTTGGGAAAGGGTTGCAAAAACAAAGTAAAAAGATGTCTTAACAACAGTTAGAATATATGCTTAAATGAAGAGAGTATTTATGACTACAATTCCGTAATGTATAAATAAATACGAATATAAATTGAATTGGTCTTCGATTACAAATTTCATCATTGATTTTCAAATGTTAAATAAATAAAATAAACATGCAGGAATTCCGACATAAACAGAAACGAGAAAAACGGTTTTAGTTTAATTCAGGATTTTAATGCCACTATTTTCCATGCTATAATATAAAATTATTGGAGTGTTTCTGCCCCCAAAATGACAAAAGAATAAATCTGGCTCCTGTTTAGAAACAAAATTCAAAAATCATACAAACAAAAGATAACTAGGGAAAAATACCGAACAATTTTTTCTTCTTAGGCTTCATGATATATTAGTTGCTAAAGCTTAAAAAAAGATTGTTTATAATAAGGTACTTATATGTTATAGCGCCTATGCTAAGTTCTGTTAAGTTTCTTATAAAGGATGTAAAGCCGAACTGACCAGCCATGACAAAAATCAAGAGATGAATATAAAGACGACAAACGGGTCTATGGCCAGTAAATGAAAGCGAAGAGAAACAACAAAATTCCAACAAATATTTCGCCAGTATATAACAAGGCGTCTTCAGCGTAAAAAAAAACTAGAAACTAAAACTACAATATGTAAATAATATATATATATATATATATATATATATATATATATAGATATATATATATATATATATATATATATATATATAATATATATATATATATATATAATATATATATATATATATATAAGTATATATATATATATATATATAATATATATATAATATATATATATATATATATATATATATATATATATATATATATATATATATATACTTACATTTACAAATTGCAGCTACATTCATCAAACCCCGAAAGTAACTGAACTACTTTCGATTGTATATTATATATTTTACGATAGTTTGTTTTAGTTTTGTATATATGTTTAAGTTATATATTTTTAGTTTTAGTTTCTAGTTTCTTGTTTTTCGCTGAAGACGCCTTGTTATATACGGGCGAAATATTCGTTGGATTTTTCCTGTCTCTCTTCGCTTTCATTTGATTGCCATAGACCCGTTTGTCGCCTTTATATTCATTACTTCGTTTTCGTTAGTTTCTTTCAGCTTAGTATGACACAAGACCAAGACAATGACAGAATAGATGGGAAATATATAATTTGGGCTATATATTTGCACATAAAGGGGGGGGAGGTAAAATATTTTGACAGTGTGAAGTTAGAAAACAATTCTTACTTCATAATATGCATGATAGCGCCTATAGGCGCATAGGCGCTATCATGGTTGCAGCGGTAGCTGCAACCTAGTAAAGACCGAACCACAGCCCATAGTACCCAAAAGTTAAAACCCGCAGTTAGAAAATTGCTATCTGACACTGATTCAGGAATGGTAACTATTATTTTGGTTCGTCTTAAACGACGAATCTTATGATGATTTCGAAAAAAAAAAGTCTGAAACCCCTCGAAAACGAAGTCCGATCATAAGTCTACCATTGGAATCAGCACGACCGAAAACCTAGTTACTGAAAATTACAGCCCCCCTCCTTTAATAACAAGGAAAATAACTTTTCGGAAGTTAAATTTGGTACTGTCCTTTTTAAGTGACTAAAAAGATTGGAGGGCAACTAGGCCCCTCCCCCAAAGTCATTCAATCACAACTTTGAGATAGCCATTTTGTTCAACATAGTTCAAAGGTCAAATATGTTGGGTTTTGGTGATGATATGACCCTCCATAGCCCCTGAAGAAAGGGCTGCACAGTGTATCGGTATCGGACGTATTAATATCACGCGTATCGGTATTGGCACATTGTTATTGAGCGTATTGGTATCGCATGTATCTAGACAGATTTTTAGTAGCTTATATAAAAGATATTGCTCATATCTACATCCTTCCTATAAATTCAACCATCAGCAAGTTCAAAATGGCACAAAAAACGGCCCTTTTTGTACCATGTCTCAAGTGGAAAAGCTGGGCCTAGTGGGCTACCAGTACTCTTTAGAGTGAGTTTAATGGCTCATTTGAAAGCTATTGCTCGTATCAACGTGATGTTTATCAGTTCTACCATCCGTAAGTGTGATAGAGCACAAAAAACAATACTTTTGATGTCACTCCGTAAGTAGAAAAGCTTGGAGTAAGTTCCCCCTCCATGCCCCCTTAAGCAACGCAATTAAGTTAAAACGACTAATATATCAAATTTCTTGTTAGAGCGCGTGGTTCTGTTGGTGCAGTGTTCGACTTTGAAATGTAGTGTATTGCGTTCGATTCCTGCTTGGGTGCTTTTTTTCATTTATGGTTCTCTCCCTTCTATACAATAATTTTTAGATTATTTAACTGTTTTTGTAAATGTGATGGACTTGCTCTTTACAGCATGTCCCAGGAAGGTATTTGGTCAAGCATTTTTATTCAAAAGGGACAGAGGTCATCCAGTTCGTGGTTTGCAACGACATTCTGAGTAGATCTCTGAATCCATATCCTAACGAATGACGTAATTTTGTCAAAATTCTGTGGGGGGGGGGGTAAAAGTTGGGGCCAATTTTCCCAAATCAAGTGAAAATGACAGAGAAAACTGAAAAACTAGCCGTATATAAGTAATAAAAAAGGTAAAGATGCACTAAAAAAACTGACCTGTTTAAGTGGGTGCTTGAATTATGCAGGCTTATCTTAGTTTTGACAACATTTTTGGAGAAACTAAATTTCAACTGGGAGGGGGAAGAGCAAACTAAAATCTGGGGGAAAATTGAGGTCTAGGAGGGGAAGTTGCCCCATAGCAAATTACGGCCCCGACCCCAACGCCTTGCCACTAAGTGGTTGGAGAAGTCTAGGCATGTGGTTCTGGGACCCCTCAAAGTTATATATTAAAAGAAGGATTACTTATTGTTATACTCACTTATTTAAATTATTTACTTGACAATTCCACCGTAACATTCTCTCCATACGTAAGATTGTGCATCGAAAGAGGAAGAAAAACAAATGAAAACAGTTCTGTAGGAGAATTCAGGTAATTCTTCCCAAAATTTTTGAAATGAAAACAAACTGTAATACCATTTATCGTACCTACACAAGAAATGATCTACTTTGAAATTTCCATTCATTTCTGAGTAATGAGTGGCTTTTTATTTAGGGACAGGTCAAATAAATCCCTAAGCCTTTAGGCTTAGCTGTTGAGCTAGCAAAATTTTCCGCAAGTATGTCGATATACAAACCTGTCCGCTCCGTTAACCTTTTGTGTCGAAGCTACTCGCCTGGAGCAACTCTCTTAAATGACTAAATTTAATTTTTTAGTACAAGGAATGGTAAAATTCTACTTTAGCTACTTTTGGCTATCTTGGAAAGGGGTTAGGTTAGGGAAATATAGCTTTCAGGGATGGGTCTACAGGCTATATGTCCTTGGAAGGTAACTTGAAGTACCTACCTCAACTTCTTCTCCCTCTAGAGGGTCCTGACCTTCGATGACTTTTAAAAATTAGTGTGTTATAAAAGTAAAACCTTGCAAAAGAGATCTTCCACTTAAACCAAGTGCAACAAAATTGCTTTCAGCTTCACAACTTTGCTCAATCTCAATTTATAAGGTTTTAAAGATATGTAAATACATTTCCTAAATTAAAAAAAAAAAAAACATTGATATGGTTTAAAATTCTACTCAAATAACAGGAATTGCATTTTCAGAACTAAAGCCAGAGAAAAAGAGACTGATAACTGAAAATTAAGGTAAAGTTGTTTTTGTCAAAATTTCAATTGGTATAGACCTGTCATGTAGGCAAATTTCAGGACCCTCTAGAGGGAGAAGGATTGGAGGTAGGTACTTCAAAATACCTTCCCAGGACATACTTAAGCCTGAGACCCACCCCTGAAAGTTTTATTTTCCTAACCCAGCCCATTTCCAAGATAGCCAAAAGTAGCTAAAGTAAAATTTTACCCAAAGATCTATTTCTTCTTTTTTTGCAAAAAGAAACGGCACTATGTTTCTATTTTTTTCCACTCTAAACTTATTTTTTTTCTTCAATTCTTGTAGGGCTTATTAGTTCGGCTCCTTAATAAGGGTTGAGATGTCTTATCTCCCCTAGATTGGAGGTGATTAGAAATTATATAACAAAAAGTTTTCAACTGAAACTAAGGACCAACATTAAAATTTAAAACGAACAGAAATTATTCCGGATAAATAGAAAAGGTCATAGCAGTGTTGTTTCTAAATTAAATTTTAATTAAAAACGAGCATAGATTAATTTTAAAAATAAAAAACTAAGTTTTTCCGAGGGAAATAAAGAGCGAAGTAGAAACTTAAAACGAACAAAAATTATTACTTCACAGCCTATCTAACATACATCAATAAAACTAATGCAAATAAATCAACTGGTGGTATTTTCCTATGTCTGTAGGATTACAGAAAACTAGCGCTTTACTGAAAACACAAAAACAATGTAAGAGTTTGGTACGGTAAAAGTAAAGCTTTTAAGGACACTTTTAACAGTATAAAAGTAAAGCATTTTTAGATTGTTGTTTTATTTAGTTTTTTCGTTTAATTTGGCATCACTTCTGCACAATGAGCTCAGTTCAATGATTGATTGTCGTTTTGGATCTGAAAAGGACATTTCATGATTATTTTGTAGACAAGTTCGAAGTGAAGGAATCTTATTAGTGTTAGGTCTACAAACTCGCTTTAGAATTTGTATCACAACTTAAAATCCTCTGTTTTATAGAGAGAAATAACTAAATTTCCAGAGTTCATATTATGGTTGATATGTTCTTCATTTCGAGTAATACTAGGTGAGATCAAGATGCTACCTGATAAATCAATCCATTATTTTATGTGTAATGACTTTAAACTTATTATTTTTATGCCTAAGTTTTTAAGATAATTTTAATTATATACTGAAAGTTACTGATATTTACTTTTGACTCCTAAATCAATATTGCTGTTTTTATACTTGGCTTTTCTGGTTTCAGTAAAGCGCTAGTTTTCTGTAATCCTACACATACGGAAATACCACCAGTTGATTTATTTGTATTAGTTTGACATATGTTAGATAGGCTGTGAAATAATAATTTTTTTTCGTTTTAAGTTTCAACTTCGCTCTTTGCCTCCCTCGGAAAAACTTTTTTTTAAATTAATAACATATAAAAAGCCTATCTATAATAATATTAGCAGCAGAGGCTGAGTCTGTCGGATGACAGGCATAAAAAAAACGTAATGTACACTTATTTGCATGAATCGGTAACTACTGACTGCATAATGAGAAATACTCGCTAGTAGACTACTGAAAAAAAAATTTTATATGCCATCACACGATTGTTCCTCAGATGTGACACTTAGGAACACTTATTAATTATATAAGTGAATGCTTTCTTTAAACCATTGCTTTACTGATTTGAAAGAAAAAGGGAACACATTTGGGTTTTTGGAACGCTAAATCAGATCAAAATTAAATTATATTCAAATCTTCACAGAATTAAAAAAACTGTTTTCGTGACGCGTGACGAAAGTATCGAATAAGATTTAGAAATGAAACACTTGAAAAATAAGGTTATCTGTTAGAAAAGGAGCGAGTACCTCCGGGACAGGGGCGTAATTAACTATGGGCGTAATTTGCAACTGCCCCTCCCATACTTTGGTTTGCCCCCCCCCACCAGACCCCAGTTTGCCTCCCCCAGCTGAAATCCAGTATCTTCAAAAATCTTATCAAAACCAAGATAAGCCGTCACAATTCAAGCATTCACAGAAACGGGTCAATTTTCTTAGGACCGTCATTCCCAACGTGGGATGCGGGCCCCATGGATGGGGCATGGCAATATTTTGATGGGTCATGGGCAGGACGTGCACCCATTGGTTGACTATACTTTAGAGCCTTAATTCTAAAAAAAATATATTTTTGATATGCCTGACCTCACATTCAAATGTATTTAAAGAGCAAAAAGAGAATGATAATATTGCCAAGATGTTATGCATCGTATAAAAGGTGATGTATCCAGACAACATTTTTCATTAGTATACAATATGAGTAGCGAACGACCAAAACTTGTGAATACACGTAAAATTTTCAAAATTTAAATACCACGAGGGAGGATCAGGATTTTAGAAATGCCTGGCTGGGACAAGGCCCAAAGTCGGTTGGGAACCACTGCTTTAGTGTATCTTCACCTTTATGGTGCTATATGGCTCATTTTTCAGTTTTCACGGTCATTTTCATTTGATTGGCTCCAATTTTGCCCCCTCCAGGATTTTGACTGCTTCAGGCCCTTCCCCTTCCCAAATATCAAAACTTTCTGATGCTTCTTAAAATTTCTTCTTGTCACCATACGATTCGTTTTTTTTTCTATTTTATTCAAATTTGTGCCCATTGCCCCGAACAAAATTCATGCTTAAATTCTTGGCTTAGAATCCAAACCAATTAAATTTAAACAAAAATAATCCTATTGATGGCTGCATCTGCTCGACACTGATCGCAAAAAATATCATTTCCTAAAATCACAAAAATACAGGCGAATCAAAGCCAGCTATAAAAATTATCTGTCTCTAAGTACATTTTAACACGGAATAATGGACGCCAGCCGGGGGACCAGGGGTTTAATGCCCCTCCGTTACTAAGGAACAAAATCCATTTGAAAATGTATAAATGTACGATAATTAGAAATACTCCCATTCAAATCACTGTAAAAACAAAGCTTAAGGTAACACCTATCTCACTCCTGAAAAATTTCCCTGCATCGCTTATGCATGGAATGAGACATAAAACACATTTTTTTTTCGTGCTACCCCGAATTCGTGGAAATAAGTATTTGGGATACTAATAATTATTTTAGGGGCATATGTTAAATTTTTTATTTCTGTAATGTTTTTAGAAGTATTAGAATTTAAACAATTCTCGTTTCATGTAAATTCCTAGGAATCTACAAATGAGTGTAATTCAGTTCTTTTGGACGCTATTTCTTATTTATTTATTTTTTCAAAGAATACGCTATGTTGGAAGCCTATCTTAGCAGGCCAGCACACAAGGGAGGGGGACGGGCGGATGCACCCTCCCCAAAGCTAAATCCCACTTTCGCAAAGTAGCAAACATTAACGCTCCTAGGGCGACCATCTTTCTGCATCAGTTTGTATCATAATTTTAGAATTGGTAATACTTTTAATATTCCAAAGTCTATTTATAGGACAAACAAAATTAAATGAGAGCCGAAACATGAATCATTGGACTACTTCTATTTTTCTACATATACCCTTACAAAAAAGAGAATTAGAAAGTGTATAGCAAAAGTCTTCAGCCTGTCAAGTTTTTCATTTCCTGAGTATGTACATCAGAAAACGTTTGAAATTGCAGACTGCTATCCCCGGAAACCCTACCACGTCACGGCCGGCTGTTAATCAAAATGACGGATTGAACCCCAAGTCATGATGATATATATACAAGGACACGCACTGTCTTTTTTGTCGAGTGTCGCTCGCTTAGCGACTGGCTGTGTTTTCGTTCAGCATATGTTCTCATTTCAGTTCGAAGTTTCAATTAAATGCCACTGATCATTTTTTTGATAAGGAAACAGTTTAAGTTCCATTTCCGCTGCAATGACAAGGAGACACAAAAAAGAAGCAAAAACAATTAACTTTTAGTTCGTTAGCATAACATAAGTACAACTTAATTGTGTTTCTGTTTAAAATACGCCAACAATGAATTACATATACTGTGGCAAACCAGCCACGTGCGCAAGAACCAAATTACGGGGGGGGGGGGATAAAAAAGAAATTTTGCAAAAAAAGAAAAAAAACATAACAAATATGGAGAAAACTGAGGTAAATGGGCCTAACCCGCCCCCTCCGCGAATGTGTATCCAGCAGCTCTTAGTAATGCGAAAGTATCCAAAAAATATACCCCTTCCATATTATGCCTCACACTTGAAGGCAATGTAGTTTGCAGTTTTCTTATTTTTTTTTTTTTTTTTTTTTTTTTTTTTTTTTTTTTTTTTTTTTTTTTTTTTTTTTTTTTTTTTTTTTTTTTTTTTTGTAAATAAATGATATTGAAAATGATATTTCTTGAGGTTAACTTTAAAGAATAAATTACAATAGCTTACTTTTATTTTAGTTTCATAGATTTAGTTTAAATATTTTCTTTGAAAAAAATATTTAATTATACTTTTTAAAAGCTCACGCAATCTCCGTGGTCGTTATAAACTCACTATTAAAAAAAAAAACAATAAGGAAAATAGTAAAATCTTAACATTAGCACTATCCCCTTTCGGAGGACGAAATAAACTCTCCCCTCTTTAGCCTAAGTATCTACCTAAAAAGGGCTTTATAGTACTAAATTAGTAAAAAAAAAGAAGAAAAAATAGATTTTTCTTATGGAAGTAAAGATCAAAGTTTAACTCAAAGCGAACAGAAATTATTGTCTCTTAGATTAGGCAAGATATACCTAGAAAGCTAGCTCAAATAAACTGACCCGTGATATTTCCTGATATTTGTAGAATTCAAAAAACGAGCGCTTTACTGAAAACGCGAAACCAACCCCAAAAGGCAGGATGTTCGCTTAAGGTGCGAAAAATTCCGTAAGTAATCCTTCAAAAAATAAAGACTCATTTATAATACTCTCAATAGTCTTTTACCGGCCGAGATACAACCCCCACCTGTGCCCAATTAATCCCCAGAGACCTGGATATTCAAACAATTGTAAACCCTAACATACCTACGGACAAGGGAAGGGCCGTCATTCCCTAAGATGCGAGAGGCCCTAAGAGAATGTAGGTCTAACAAATAACGTTGAAGACATTTGAACCCTTTCCACTAAAAAAATTCTCACCCCCCTCGAAATCAAGTATTTATGAACACATTATCCTAAACTATTCAGTCCCGTTTTTTAAATGACGAATGTTGTTCCCATTATTAGATAACCAATCCAATGAAAGCTGTTCGTTTTATTCTTATGTCACATCCTTATAAAAATAGCACCTTAGAATTTCCCAAAAAGGTCACCTGGACTGTAAATTTAAGAGCCACCTCATCAAGCTAATCTCATGTATTAATCAAAGACGCAATCGCTGTTAACATATTGTTGTCTTGCCCCCTCTTTGGGTAAAACCGAGGGGATCGCGCACGCGTCTGATGAGAATGTTTACATCACCACATGAGCAGATCAATTTGGGTTGTAACATCTATCATAATCGCATCCTTTTTGGGCTTTTTTACTCGAATTTCCCGATTGCAAACATTTACCAGCAGGGTGTTATCCAATATGACTAATTTGTAATTTTATAAGGGTTCTGTGGTCTAATTGCTATGAAAAGCAAATGAGGGACTTCCTTTGAAAATTGAATCAAATGAATTCTTTGGATTAAGTTCATGATAAAAAAAAAGAAACATCAAAGTAAAAAAATAAATACTCTAAAGCAGTGAGGATCAGTTTGTGACCCTAGGACAACAAGCACTCTTCTAGACTTCCACTATACACATTCCGTTTTAAAAATTACATTAAGAAGATTAAAATGCAAGGAAGCAAAACGCAACTGAATATTTTTTTTTTATAATTTTATAATCATTGTTCCTACATTAAACTGAAAATCTAGCAAGTATGACATTCTATTGTAGGTGTTTTTACTAGTTTTAGGAGTTTACCCCCCTCCCCTCGAAAAAAACACGAAAAATATAAATTATTCCCAAAAATTTAATCCCCCCCGCTGCAGAACTCCGTGAAAATGTTTCCCAATAACAAATACTATTTGCAAGCAATGGACAAGCTGGGCACAAACTTCTACAATGGGGTTCTCTGATTGTTTTGTAGTTTGAGAGGGAGGGAGATACCCTAAAGGGTGCATTTCAATGCCAAAACATCCTAGCTCTTATTGAGCCAACAGATAAATACAGAATCAGTTCTAAGGGAGAGGCGAGGGGAGGGTGGAGGTAGAAATTGATGTATGATCCCCAGGGCCGTAACCATGATTTTTGTTCGGGGGGTGGGGGGGGGTACGAAAGAAACTTAAAACAAACATCAAAATGTGAAGTTGATATCTACTCCCTTACGATTTTGGGAATATTTCTGGTCTAAGCTCTTATTATGAAAGTAAAGAGCACCATTAAACCCCAAAATGAGCAGAATTTATTCCGCGTAGGAGGGGGACTGCCCCCTACCTTATCCACGCCTCCACTTCATGGTCGCAAACTTCAGAGGGTGCTCATTAGATCAGAAATTGAGAATTCGACCTTTTTTTATAAGTCGAAAGTGATTGGAGATCAACCAGCCGCGGGGGGGGGAGTATTTTCCAGGATAGGGTTATCCGAGAAAGAATTTTCCGCGATGGTTTTTTTCCCAAGGAGGGGGGGGGGGGTATTTTCCTAACCTGGTGAAACAATGAGCAATTGCATACATAAGGCTAATAACAAGAGCCTTGTATATCAGCAAATTTCAAACAGAGAAATGATGCCTATGGATGTTTATTTTCATTAAATTTTTTATGGGTATTCCTATATCTAGTGGATCCCTATAAGCCTACGTAAGTGTATGTGCTAGGAAAGTCAATCAATCACACATTTCAACATATGTCCATTTTAGTAGGTGCACACATGTCCCTCCCCTTAGGGAGGGAGAAATCGTAAAATTTTTCTGGGAGAGGGTTCAACAATGCAAAATTTTCATGCGAATTTTTTTCTAGTTTTCGGATATTCTATGATCATTTCAATGTGTCCTGTATATGGCAATTATAGTTTCGCATTTTTAAGCTGTATTTTCTATATTTTTGAGAGAAGTGGTTACAAAAAATCAAATGCAGACTAACAAAATAGATTAGGCTATAATCATGGGCACCCATAAGGGGGGCAGGGGGGGCGCCCGCCCCCCCCCTCCCGGCTGAATGATGCTGCCTTATTTTTATATTTTTGTTCTGAAATTTCTATAATATAGCATTAAAAGTGTCAATTAGACGAGGTTTGCCCCCCCCTGGAATTCAGCTTATGGGCGCCTATGGCTATATGAACGGTTTATATTAGCCCCCCTCAGTATTAAATTATCTTATTTGTGTAAAATATTATATTTTGTAATTTTGTAATTTTGAAGTTACTAATAAGCGAAAGTTGTCATTTACTGCTGTTTAGTCATTTTGACAAGACCCTAGTTTAGGGTTATCATGGAAGATAGTTGAGCTAGGCGAATAAAACTTATTGCAATTCATTAAACCCAAATTTAACCCGAAATATGTTTTTAAGACCATATCTATACATCAATATATTTAAATGGCTTGAAATATTCTGTAATCGGAAGGTTGTTGAGGTAGGTACAAGTTACCTTAGGGACAATGACGTAATTCTTTTGCAGCAACTGAGGTGCAGTAGCTGAGTCAATAAAGGTAAAACTGCAGCTTAGCAGCTTTTCACAAATTTGGACAAACTTAAAGCTACCTAAATTAATATTTTATGAATAAATATACAGCCCAAATTAGAAACCGGGAGCTGTTTTCAAACTCCCATTCATCATACCCTTGTCTATTTTTTAGACTTCACGGATTCTGATAGGAAATGTGATCTACCGAGAAATAATCGAATTCGACTCGAGAGTATGCCTCGATTACCGTAAAACATGACAAAGGGCTTCCAGGATTCAGAAAACAACTCCCCATAACCTAATTCAGGATTCAGAAAACACCTCCCCATAACCTAATTTCCAGGTATATATCCTGTCAATTTCAGTTGCTTAGCAGAACATTTTTTTTTCGACACATGAGGAGGGAGGAGGATGGTTGGAGGTATGTACTTGAAAAGACCTTGCCAGACCCCAATTTGTGTGGTAGATCCGTTTGTGAAATTTTATTTTACTCGGGTCAAAAGATAGCAAAAAGCCACGAAATTGTAATCTTACCGCAATGGGCTCTTGAAAATAAGGTAATATCTTACTTCAATGGCTTCTCTGAACTAAATGCTATAATAATATAGCCTACTTCTTTTACCATTAGATTCAGAAGTCGCTTCCAGTTTGACTGTATCCCAACCCTTTATGCTTAGAATTACCTCAGCCTATATTCAAAGTTAACTGATTTTTTTTTTATTTTTTTAATTGGCATTATGAACCCAGAGTCCTATTTTTAGCTTTTGAGTCTTATTTTCATTGACATTTTGGTTTTAATGACAAGATTTCAATTATTTGAGTGGGATTTTAAGTCATTTGAATTTTATTCCAGGAACATTTTTCCAAATTCTTTAAAGCCCTATAAATAAGGATTTAGCAGGGCCATATTTTTTTGGTACTTGTCTATTATAGCAACCACACTCAAGAAGTGAAGTTAGGTTTATCCTAATGAAATATACCAAAATATGGAGGTAAATTTTTCGCTGTTCATTATGAATAAAGTAAACATACCACTCGATGCCTTTTTTTATGCTCTTTCCAAATTTAATAATCATTTTTGGGTAAATATTTACCAAATCATATTATTGAGTTACGACTAAAGTGAATATACCACTCGATGCCCTTTTTTATGCTACTTACGAATATAATAACCATTTTTGTTGGAAATGAATTTTAGCCCCCACCCCTATATATACCAATTCAGGGTATATATTTGCATAGGCTAATAGGGGGGTGGGGGTAATTTTATTTCTGATGTAAATGAGAGGTAAGTTTAAACTTTCCCCCCACCCCCCTAATGTGCAAATATATACCCTGAATTGGTATATAGGCTATAGGGGTAGGGGCTAAAATTCATTTCCGACAAAAATGGTTATTATATTCGTAAATAGCATAAAAAAAGGCATCAAGTGGTATAGCCTATTCACTTTAGTCGTAACTCAATAATATGATTTGGTAAATATTTCCCCATTTTTGTCGAACTGCCAAAAATTTACCCCGATTTATGTCCAATAAGTAAACTTAACCGCTAAAAGACCATATAGGCCTCGGCTAGAGTTATTCCCTACTTGGGCCCATTCTATTATCTAATATTCCTTCTGTAAAATTTGCCTGTTTTTACGAAAAGCCTATGCCTCCTTTACTCCCTTGAAAAAATCCCAGCACATAAGCCTGAATCAAGACAGATAAGCTCAATTTTATAGCCTAGCCTACTGGAAAATAGGCTAGAGTTTTATTCAAAACTATCTTACCCGT
Organism: Artemia sinica; assembly: GCA_027921565.1. Taxonomy (NCBI): domain Eukaryota; kingdom Metazoa; phylum Arthropoda; class Branchiopoda; order Anostraca; family Artemiidae; genus Artemia; species Artemia sinica. Next base: position 44,698,587 of record CM051265.1, read on the forward strand.
AATCTTATTACGACACCACAAAAATTAGATATTCATCAAATATGTATATCCGCACTCAATCTCATACCAAATCCGTCAAAGGAGAAACCCGACTATTTCTAATAATCAACTTGTTAATTCAGCAACACATTCACCACATAAAACGGCGGCACTACTGCTAGGGTGGATTACAGCTTCAGGGTGGAGATCAATATTGCGATCACCCCCCAGTGTCTCTAACCCCCGCCTTTCCACCCCTCTTTGTGCAAATGACGTAGCTGATTTAATGAAGATCGTCGAGCGGAAAAACTCCAAACCATTACGCTGCATTTTCGGAGAATTGGAAATTTGGAATAGTCTAAGTAGTTGATATCCGAAAAATTCGGGAGTTCATTTGTGACAGGAATTATATGTTTTTTTCCCTAATAGTGAATACTGTATAGAAGAGAGGACCCCCCCGCCCCGCAAGATTAAAAATAAACATTGAATGTGTCAAAAAAGATGTTTTTAACAGAGTAAAAATTGGATTTTAAGCAATCTTAGCTGCTTCCTCCTCTAGGAAATTTTGCTTCCCCCGTAAGACCTTTAGGATTGAGAGGATCCTTCGAACCTTTTATCCCCCCCCCCCCCCCGACACATAAATCAAGAGATGGTCTCTATAATTGCCTATGTTTTTTTATATAAATTAGTGTTTTCTGCGATTTTCAATTTTTCATCTGCTGTTAAATAATTACCTCTGTGTAACTACAAACATCGTCTCCCCCCCCCCCCCACAGGAAAAAAAACTTGGAACAGTATCTGAAAGACCGGTCAAACATGTATGACGCTGTGAGCAAAAAAATGAGGATTGTGAAATGTTATGGTCACATTATAATTAATGTTTCGGCCAGTACCGCGCAAGTAAAATGTACTCGCATTCTCAAACTCTCTCTCTCTCTCTCTATCTCTATCTCTCTCTCTCTCTCTCTCTCTCTCTCTCTCTCTCTCTCTCTCTCTCTCTCTCTCTCTCTCTCTCTCTCTCTCTCTCCTCTCTCTCTCTCTCTCTCCTCTCTCTCTCATCTCTCTCTCTCTCTCTTCTCTCTCTCTCTCTCTCTCTCTCTCTCTCTCTCTCTCTCTCTCTCTCTCTCTCTCTCTCTCTCTCTCTCTCTCTCTCTCTCTCTCTCTCTCTCTCTCTCTCTCTCTCTCTCTCTCTCTAATACCGTTGCAACTTAGCAATCGCATTATCGAGTTACAGACGAAAAAAAAAATCAGAAAAGGTGGGTTACAAAAGAAACCTAAAATGAACAAAACTTAAAACGAATAATCACATCAAGCGTGATGATAACAGATAATGCTATAGGTGAATCGCAAACCAAACAGAAATTAAAATGTTTTATCAGGACAAACTTGAAACAAAGAGAAAATAAGACAAAGAGGAGTAGGACTACCTTCTAAAGGTCATTTGTAATTTATTGGAAAGGATATTTGCTTTTAACATTGTGGTTTTCATTTGTCAAAGCATTGACAAAAATAAAAAAAATAACCATAAAAGTCGAGAAGACTTGAAAGAAGTAACAGAAGTAAATTGATCGTTTAATAATGATATCAATATCTGGAAATCTCAGAAATTTTTGGTTTTCCAATATTACAACAATGAAAATAAAAAAAATGCTTTCAGGAAAGTGCAAATGACGTTATGGCGTTTAGAAGATTTAGAGGGCGCTAGCCCTACTCCTGTTTGCGTTAATTTCTCTTGGTTTTAAGTTCGTCTTGACTACGCTTTTCATTTAACTTTCTCTTTGTTTTAGGATTTGCTCTTTAGCAGTATCTACAAACTTTATGTTTGATATTATCATCTGTTTCAATTTCAATTGGTTTGGAATTCATTTATTGATTGATTGTACTTTCTGTTCGTTTTAAGTTTAAGTAATCGCAGGACTTGATTTCTACTCGTCTTAGGTTTTAGTGTTGCTCCTGACTTCTCTTTCAAAAATCTTTTTTTTAAATCGTTAGTTTAATTAATTTTTGTTCGTTTTTAATCGACATAGTTTTAGCGTAATAGTTTATATCAAGCTCGTATCATATAGTTTCTTTGGATTTACCTTTTTTTGACGTGCAAAAACTCGACGTGGGCTTCCCGTGTAAAAACGCTTATATGGATTGGAAACCAACAATTTTAGCCTTCCTCTCAGCAAAAATTTGAAGTCCCTTTGCCCTTCCCTGCACTACCTGAAAGTTTGAAATATATCCTTCAAGCCATTCCTGATATTTTTATATATGCGATTTTGATAGCCTGCATAGTCATACTGCTCTTAGATTTAGCCCTGCCCTTTCCCCGAAGTCGGAATTTGATATCCATTTGAGTTCGCAATACCTCCCAAAAATTTCAACCCGATCTGCCAAGCTGTTATGAAAAAAATTGAGATCCATTTTGTTAGTCTGCTTGTAGACAGATTTGAGACAATATATGCCAAGCCTTTTCCTGCCCCCCTCCTTCAAGTTAAGATTTGAGGTCTAAATAACTACCTAAAAAAACTACATAAAAGTTTCCAATTGATCTTTTCAGCCATTCCCAAGATAGTGCAAATGCGCTTTTTTGATAGCCTGGTGAAGAATAATGTAAACACAATGTGCATGCAGGTTATCAAAAGGGCGTATCAGCAGTCCCTCAGGATCAGCATAGTGTATTCAGTTGAGACTTTCAAGGAATTTAGAAAGATGATGTTGAACTGACCAAGAGGCACAATATACGTACTGCTACTGCTACTGCTGCTACTACTACTACAACTGCTACTACTGCTTCTAGGACTACTTCTACCACTAAAGCTAAGAGTATTAAGTTGAAAATTTCTGGAAATATTGAGAGGATATTCAACTAAATTGAAACATAGCATGCAGATGCAGGTTATTAATAGGGCGCATCAGCTATATCCCGAGAACAGCTTAGAGTTTAAACTTTCAGTGCATGTTAAGGGGATGCTGGGCCAATCAAATGATACTATATACACACTACAACTACCACTTTTTCAACTACCACTACTAAGGCTAAGTGTATTATGGTGAAATTCTCAGGAATTGTTGAGGGGGATGTTGAATTAAATCAACACGCTATGTGTATGTACGCGGTCAAAAGGGCGTATCAAAATTATCTCGGGAACGGCTTAGAGTTTTAAGTTGAAACTTTCAGGCTATGTTTAGGGGGTTGTTTAACCGATAAAACGGTACTATGCACATACTACTACCACTACTACTGCTACTGTTACTAGTACTACTACTACAAAGGCCAAGGATGTTAAGGTGAACCAAACAAGGCCGCCTTTTCTGCTAAAACCTATTTGTGACAATGGATAATTTACATAATTTAGGGCCTACTTAGGGCTGTTGGGGTGATGTCACGGTCTAAATTTTTGGAGATGTGTGTATGACTGTAGCCGAATGCCTATCAAGTTTCAAGCAGATCCAGGTGCTTTAAAGCGAAAGATGGCTTGGAATTGACATACGCTTCTGAAAATTCGTTCTCTTGTTTCATAAGTTTCGAGCAGATTGTAACACTTTCAAGGAAAAATCGGACAAAGGCACTGTGCCTCTTTAACCTTTTTAGTAACGAATTTTATTCAAAAGGACTACTGTTTTTAAGGCTTCTCACACACGGAGGTGATACCGTATATTTCACGGAATTTTTACATCTTTGTTGTGCCTGATCTTGAATGTACTTGTCTGAGGACAAAATGACACTGTTTATGTACTCAAATAAAATATTTACAAAAGTAAGTGAGAAACTGGGATAACAAGATACGTTCTTATCATGTTCTTATCTCATTTTACGTTCTTATTTAGGAGTGTGAAACTTTACAAAGCAGATTCCGGCTCCTCCAGCCATAACGGGACCTTCATTTGGTGCAGCTGAAGCGGGTTTTCATGATGCATGGAGCATTTTTGTACCTGTTTCGAAGTTTATTTTTTTCAGGCCAATGGGAAAAATTTGCCTTTTATGGCAGAGTATGGTCTTTGGCATTTTGCCTTCCTCTTTTTTTTTTGGGGGGGAAGCAACAGAGGGATCATCAATTTCTTCTTCCTTGTCATAGGTTGAGGGGACACGGCGTGGCCTCCTTTGTCTCTGGGGCGTTGCCTCTTTGCTCATAATCAGAGACTCGGCCACCTCTAGACAGAAAGCCTTGAATCCATAGACTTCTTGGACTTTTGGGCCTATTGAAATTCTGTGTATTCAAGCCAGCTATTCACTACCACCAAGTGAATCAGGTGAAACACAAGCTGCAACATTCACTTCCTGGACCAAATGAAGACTTGATTTGTTTATATCCATTTTTGTTACGTTTTTACGAGTCAGGCAAACATTTCAGGGGGGGGGAAAACCCCCTCGGGGTACAGCCTTGGTATAATGTATTGTAAAACCCCTTCTTTCCTTGTTTCTGCAGCAGAGGTATGCTTGTAAAGAAGTTGCCAAAAAACGTTTTGTATATGGAAAGAGGTGCAAATGACTTGCCAAGGCTAGAACCATACCTGAACCTAATCCAAACTCCTTCTGTTCGTCAGTAAGGTTACTCTTCTTCACCTGATAGAAATCAAAGGTCATGATTACATCGTTGCTTTTGCTAGAGGATGAAGGTCTTTATATCCCATAGGATCGGTTTGCCACATATATAGTGCTTTGTGTCTAAAGCTCCATTGTAAGGAATCATTTGCTCATCAACTGAAATGAATTTAGGAAGGATGATACTATCAGTTTTTTTTACAAGACTTGGTCAATGAGAGACTAAATCTTCCACAACCAATATGGGTTCTGAGAATCGTTGGTATGTTTGTTAACGAAGTGAAAGAAGTTCTAAAGTCAGCAAAATGACAATGACAGGCTAAACCTTCCACAACCAATCTGGGTTCTGAGGATCTTTTGTACTTTTGTTGACGAAGTGAAAGAAGTTCTGAAGTCAGCAAAATCTGTTGAAATTTAAGGCATTAGCTATAAGCGGTACGCAATCGGCTGCTCACTACATGCAATATATGGGATACTTGAAGGACTCGTAGCAATTGAATTCCAAGAATTTCTTTATTTCCGTAGTAGCAGTACCAATACTTGTTCCTGTTTCTTAGACAGAGTATAGGTTTGTTTACGCTGCTGCAAGTCCATAAAAGTTCAAATAAAAATACTCATTGAAGTATTCCACAGGTTCTTCTTGTCCAGCTGGTTGTGGATTTACGCCGCAATTGTGGACATCTTTGTAACTGTAGCGTTTTTCAAGATCAGTTCACGCTGCTTTGGATTTGACGCAGCCGTGGCATTGGGTACTGCATCTACTTTGTCAACAGTTTCTGATGATGTTTTAGTGTCATCACCCTGGTTTTGCACGTTTGGCGGTGTCCAATCCTTCTCTTCATCATCCAAGTTTAAGAAGGCAGAAAGCTCAGAAAAATTGGAATCTATCTTGTCCAAGATGTTGACAATATTTGCATACTCGACTCTCCTTGTTGGCTGCCTAACACAAAAAAAACAATTGCAAAACACAATGAAGAATCCGCTAAAAACAACATGACCAAAAGACTACCAAAATCAGATGAAAAGTGGAGCACGAATCACACTGTAAACAGACAAAAACACCAGACTTTGAAAAAATCAGTGAACTCTTTTTGTAGATTTTATTACCAAAAATAAGTGCCAGCAGATGGCTCTAGACCACAGTAGACAGAATATACCAGTAAGCTTATCGCAGATCATTTCTGGTCTTCGTTCTCGGTGCGAACAAAAGCTCCTCCCACTTATTTCTGCATTAGCGGGAATGCGGGTTAGTCTGTTTCCGATTGTTTCAATGCACTTAGATGGAAACAAACGGAAACAGACTAACCCGCATTCCCGCTAATCTGACTTAGCCTATGTTTATATCTGCAAAAAACGTTCTCCGGAGCACTCGCACCCCGGTCCGGGTTTTTATAATGGGTGAGATAGAGAATGATCATACTGGATAATTATATGAACCGTGCTCTAGACGTAAAGAACAAAAATCAGTAGTTTTTTTTTTTACAGAATTATTCTCATAGAATTGCCTGGCACATGATTGGAGTTCAGCATAAAAAACCACAAAAATTGAAATTGGCGCAATTTTAGTGAAAACTGTACCTCTTATATTTTCAACAAGCAACAGCAAAAGAGAATAAAGAATGCGCTAAAAACAACAAAACCAAAAACAACCAAAATCAGATGAAAAGTGGAGCACGAGTCACACTGTCCTCAAACAAGAACATTAGAATTTTAATAAATTAGTGACCTCTGTTTGTATATTTTATTGCCAAAAATTGCCAACAGATAGCTCTAGACGTAAAGAACAAAAATCAGTAGTTTTTGTACAAAATTATTCTCATAGTATTGGCCGTGGAGATGTTAAGGGTAATTGTCCGGGGTAAATTTTCGCCAGGATTGAATTTTTCAGAGGATATTTCTATGGGAAGGGGGCTTTTTCCGTGGAGGAGGAGCCAGGTATTCTCGGCGTTATTGAAAAAACAGTCAGAAATTAAATAAAAAAGTTTTTTCATCTGAAAGCAAGGAGCAACATTAAAACTTGAAACGAGCAGAAATTATTACGTATACGAGGGGAGTTGCCTCCTCCTCAGCACCTCGCTCTTTATGCTAAAGTTAAAAATTTTCCAACAACTCCTGAAACACAAGGGTCGTTTGATTAGAACGATAAGTAACTTTTTTTAAAGGGCCGAAAAACTATAGCGTGAAGAGCGAAGCGTCGAGGAGGTGGACAACCTCCCCAATATACGTAATAATTTCTGTTCGTTTTAAGTTTCAATGTTGCTCCTTACTTTCAGTTGAAAAAACTTGTTTTTTTTATTTTATTTAATGGAGCTTATGGAGACAAACATTTTTCTAAAGGCAATGGAAAAGATATGTCAATTAAAGTAAAAGTATATAAAAAGGAAAAAATAATTAATTAAAAAAATACACAAAACAATTGCCTACTTAAAAAAAACTAAGATATAAACTCCCAGCAATCAGTTCTGCTGGGCAATGCTGAAGCGTTGGACGGATATTTTTTTAACAAAATCGACAGTTTTGAAATTGGTTATAAAACAGCAAAATATTTAATGCCTTTAGACTCAATAGTTTATAAAAAGTAATGCATTATCAAAGTAGTTTGTTCAAAGTAAGAAATTAAAACTAAAATTAAGAAAATCAAATAAAATTTTTTAATTTAATATTAAAAATTAAATTTTTTGGAAGTGACAACTAGATAAATACAATCACTCCTGCAAAAAAAAATGATAATAAAACACAAAAAAACGTATCCGTTCCGGGGGAGAAATACAAAAATTTCCAGCATTCCGTTCAGGGGAAACATTTCTGATTATAATGGCTTCATATATCAGCTCATGGGCCTTTTGCAGTGCAAGCAAGAGTGGACGGCATATTTTTACCGAAATTGCCTTATTAAGGGGTTTTCCTCGTATTTTCTATAATTAAACGATATTTCTTGTGTATTAATAGCTGCACCAATCATAGGCAGCGCGATAGCGCTGCCTAAGTAAAGAACGATGTAAGCACAATGTATTATTTATTTTTTTTTCTTTCTCCATACCCGGGCACTTCGTATCGAAGGAGTTGTCGTAGAAACTTCGAAAAGGGCTCATTCAATTGGAAATTGGAGTGGCTAGTGTCCTTTTTAATAGTCAAAAATGATTGGAGGGCAACAATCCCCCCCCCCTACGCCCAACATTCCTCCAAACACATCCGATCAAAATTTTGAGATAGCCATTTTGTTCAGCGTAGTTGATTTTCAGATAGAAAATATATTTTTGAGGAGAAGGCCCCCCCCACAACCCTCGGGGCAAGGGTATGCCCTGAGGGCATATAAGAACGATGTTGGCACAATGTATCATTATTGTTTTTTTTTCCTTTAGAGCAGGGCACTTCGTATCGAAGAAGTTGTCGTAGAAACTTCAAAAAGGGCTCATTCAATTGGAAATTGGAGTGGCTTGTGCCCTTTTTAATAGTCGAAAGTGATTGGAGGACAACTAGCCCCCCCCCCCCTACGCCCAACATTCCTCCAAACACATCCGATCAAAATTTTGAGATAGCCATTTTGTTCAGCGTAGTTGATTTTCAGATAGAAAATATGTTTTTGAGGAGGACACTCCCCACAACCTTCAGGGCAAGGGTTGTAAGTTATGCCCTGGGGGCATATAAGGTTTTTATAGAAGGCGTTGTCGTAGAAAACTTCAAAAAAGGCTCATTCGATTGGAAATTCAAAGGGCTAGTGCCCCTTTTAATAGTCGAAAGTGATTGGAGGGCAACTAGCCCCCCCCCCAAGCCCATCATTCCCCCAAACACATCCAATCAAAATTTTGCGATAGCCATTTTGTTCAGCGTAGTTGATTTCCAGATAGAAAATATGTTTTTGAGGAGGACACTCCCCCACAACCCTCGGGGCAAGGGTTTACAGTCAGATTCCGAAGAAATAGTGAAGGACACTCACACCCTCGGGGCAAGGGTTTTTAAGTTATGCCCTGAGGGAATATAAGAACGATGTTGGCATAATGTATCATTTATCATTTTTTTTCCTTTAAAGCAGGGCAGTTCGTTTCGAAGAAGTTGTCGTAGAAACTTTGAAAAGGGCTCATTCAACTTGGAAATTAGAGTGGCTTGTGCCCTTTTTATTAGTCAAAAGTGATTGTAAGGCAACTAACACCCCTTCCACGCCCACCATTTCTCGAAACACATCCAATCAAAATTTTGAGATAGCCATTTTGTTCAGCGTAGTTGATTTCCACATAGAAATTATGTTTTTGAGGAGGAAATCCCCCACAACCTTCAGGGCAAGGGTTGTAGGTTATGCCCTGGGGCATATGAGATTTTTATAGAAGGCATTGTCGTAGAAACTTTCAAAAAAGGCTCATTCAATTGGAAATTCAAAGGGCTAGTGCCCTTTTTAATAGTCGAAAGTGATTGGAGGGCAACTAGCCCACCCACGCCCATCATTCCTCCAAACACATCCAATCAAAATTTCGAGATAGTCATTTTGTTCAGCGTAGTTGATTTCCACATAGAAATTATGTTTTTGAGGAGGACACTCCCCCACAGCCTTCAGGGCAAGGGTTGTAAGTTATGCCCGGGGGGCATATAAGATTTTGATAGAAGGCGTTGTCGTAGAAACTTCAAAAAAGGCTCATTCAGTTGGAAATTCAAAGGGCTAGTGCCCTTTTTAATAATCGAAAGTGATTGGAGTGCAACTAAACCCCCTCTCACGCCCACCTTTTCCCCAAACACGTCCAATCAAAATTTTGAGATAGCCATTTTATTCAACGTAGTTTTAAGTTCTGTAAATTAGGTTTTTGAGCATGACAACCCCCTCAAAGCCCTCAGGGCAAGGGTTGTAAGTTATGCCCTGGGGGCAAATAAGGTTTTTATAGAACGCGTTGTCGTAGCTTCAAAAAGGGCTCATTCGATTAGAAATTGAAACGGCTAGGGCCCTTTTTAATAGTCGAAAGTAATTGGAAGGCAACTAACCCCCTTCCACGCCCATCACCCCAAACACATCCAATCAAAATTTTGAGATTTGCCATTTTGTTCCACGCAGTTTAAAGTTCAGGAAATTATACCTTTGAGCAGGATACTCCCCCCGAAGTCTTCAGGTCAAGGGTTATAAGCTATGCCCTGGGGGTATATAAGTTTTTATTGAAATCTTTGTCGTAGAAACTTGAAAAAGGGCTAATTCGATTGGAAATTGAAACGGCTAGTGCCCTTTTTAATAGTCGAAAGTGATTTGAGGGCAACTAACCCCCCTCTCTTGCCCACCTTTTCCCCAAACACATCCAATCAAAATTTTAAGATAGCCATTTTGTTCAGCTTTGTTGATTTCCAGATATAAATTATGTTTTTGAGGAGGAACTCCCCCACAGCCCTCAGGGCAAGGGTTGTAAGTTATTCCCTGGGGGTATATAAGATTTTTATAGAACGCGTTGTCGTAGAAACTTCAAAAAGGGCTCATTCCATTGGAAATTGAAACGGCTAGTGCCCTTTTTAATAGTCAAAAGTGATTCTAAGGCAACTGACACCCCTTCCACACCCACCGTTTCCCAAAACATATCCAATCAAAATTTTGAGATAGCCATTTTGTTCCACGTAGTTTAAAATTCAGAAAATTATACCTTTGAGCAGGACACTCCCCCCCATAGTCTTCAGGGCAAGGGTTATAAGTTATGCCTTGGGGGCATATAAGGTTTTTTATTGAAATCTTTGTCGTAGAAACTTAAAAAGGGCTAATTCGATTGGAATTGAAAGGGCTAGTGCCCTTTTAATAGTCAAAAGTGATTTGAGGGCAACTAACCCCCCTCTAACGCCCACCTTTTCCCCAAACACATCCAATCAAAATTTTGAGATATCCGTTTTGTTCAACGTAGTTGAAAGTTTTGGAAATTAGGTCTTTAAGGATGACACCCCCCCCCCGCACAACCCTCAGGGCAAGGGTTGTAAGTTACGCCCTGGGAGCATGTAAGGTTTTTATAGAAAACGATGTTGTAAAAACATCAAAAAGGGCTCATTCAATTGAAAATTGAAAGGGCTAGTGCCCTTTTAATAGTCCAAAGTGGTTGAACGGCAACTAACCCCCCTCTCACGCCCACCATTTCCCCAAACACATCCAATCAAAATTTTGAGATATCCGTTTTGTTCAACGTAGTCGAAAGTTCTGGAAATTAGGTCTTATAGGATGATAGCCCCCTCAGAGCCCTCAGTGCAAGGGTTGTAAGTTATGGTCTGGGGGCATATAAGGTTTATATAGAAAGTTGTTGTAAAAATTTCGAAAAGGGGTTCATTTGTTTGGAAATTGAAATAGCCCTTTTCAATAGTCGAAAGTGAGTGGAGAGTAATTGACCACCCTCTCACGCCCACCAGTTCCCCAAACACATTCAATCAAAGTTTAGAGATAGCCATTTTGTTCGACGTAGTTGAAAGTTCTGGAAATTATGTATTTAAGGATGACAAACCCTCCAGAGTCCCCAGGGCAAAGGTTGTAAGTTAAGATTAAATCAAAATGCATTATGTTAATGCTAATTCTCAATAAGGCATCTCAGCAGTATCCCAAGAACGACTGAGGGTATTATGTTCAAAATTTCGGGGCTACCTCTGCTCTTAAAATTTAACCAAATCAAAATAGCGTAAGTGTATCCAAGCTATCAAAGAAAGTAAACAGATTTTTTTGCGAATGGCATCAAGTTTACTATTTCAGGTCAACTAGGGGAGGTATGAAACTAAATTAAACACTACTATTTGTGTCCAGATTTTTAAAAGGGTTCATGTTGTTAAAAATTGCTGAAAAATTTTCTCCAGCATACAATTAGCAGGCCAAACTATAAAGTCTTAAAAAAAAGAAAAGATTTAAACTATTATTTTCTTTTTCCCTAAAAAGACTATTTCAATATAAAACGAACATAAATTAATTAAAAAAACTTTTTCCACAAAATAAGTTTTTCAAAGAAAAGTAAAGAACTCCATCAAAACAAAAATGAGCAAAAATAAAATCAAATAATCTACCAAGCGTGAAACTACCACAAATCAGCATCGATATATAAATGAAACCCAAAACGAACAGAAATTACAATAAATAACCGAGTCAAACTCAAAACGAGCAGAAATTAACATGAGTAGGGCTCAAAACCCCTATGCCTTCCCAAGGCCAGAACATAATTTGCACTTTACTGAAAAAAAATACAAACGGAATGTGCATTGTCAGTTTAATATACACATACTGATATTTGTTAATCAAAATGTTAATATTATTTGATTTATTAAAGTTATAAAAGTAAAAACATTTATATTTTTTCAGTAAAGGGCAAATTATGTTCTGGCCTTGGGAAGGTACAGGGGTTTTGAGCCCTACTCATGTTAATTTCTGCTCGTTTTGAGTTTGACTCGGTTATTTATTGTAATTTCTGTTCGTTTTGGGTTTCATTTATTTATCGATGCTGATTTGTGGTAGTTTCACGCTTGGTAGATTATTTGATTTTATTTTTGCTCATTTTTGGTTTAATGGAGTTCTTTACTTTTCTTTGAAAAACTTATTTTGTGGAAAAAGTGTTTTTAATTAATTGCTAATAAACAAATACATATTTAGGATCACCATAAAAGCTGATTCTATGATTGAATGTTATCAACACTTAGGCTCTTACACTTTCGTTATTGATAAGGATCGTTATGTACTTAACATTCATTACTATGAAGAATTTGATATTTTTTTGTTACTCCAACCAAATCATATGGAAAAAATTTTTGTGGAAAACTGGAAACGGGTCACTCAGTCGCAAATTAGAACTTATATTTTCCTTATCAAGGGTCAAAATCTATTGGAAGGCAGCGAACAATGGGGTAACGCACATTTTTTCCATATTGTTTCCCTATTCTGCCCTTTTTCATTTGGATCCTTATAATTACTTTATGGTCCCAAATTTCCAGGGGAGGGGGCATGCCCCCCTTGCCGGCACCAATGAACATGAACACTTTGGCAGACCTAAACTTCGCAGACGATTTGGGCCTGATGAGCAGCTGGTCGGCTGAGATTCAAAAGATGAAACCATCGAGACTGTTAAAGAGTTGCACTATCTCGGTTCTATCTTAACAGAATTAAATAAAAAAATTTAATAAAGTTTTTTTTTAACTTAAAGTAAGGAATGACATTGAAACTTAAAACGAACAGAAATTATTCCGTATATGAAAGGGGCTGTCCCCTCCTCAACGTCTCACTCTTTACACTAAAGTTTTTTATTGTTAAAAAAAATACTGTTGTGGGAAAGAGTCCTTACTTTCAGTTAAAAAACTTGTGTTTTTTATTTAGTTTTGAACATTTTTGAATGTATGCAGGTTTTGATTTTAGCTCACCGTAAGTGAATAATTAAAACAAAATTTACATATTAATTTTACTTTTATTTTAGAGATACAAAAGCTGACAAGAGCCCAAATAGGCAAGACATGAACTGTATTCGCAAGCATTTTGGAGTTACTTTGGAGAAAATATTAAATTAGTATAATTAACTAAGATGGATGTCTACAAGGCAACGGTTGTGAGTTTGTATCCTGCCTACTGTTGTAACAGTTTTAAGCTGTATCCTGCTGTAAACTCGCAAAACTTGGCTTTTAAAACCCGAAAAATCCAGCTCTTTGGAAGTATTCGACCTTTAGTGCAGGAGGCACATACGATAAGTCAGTCGATGGTCTCGTATCTCAAACGCTGAGGTTCGTAGCTGCTATATTCATTAAGCCCTAAATAAATATATTCTAAGACCACACTCGCTATACATGACGTATGAAACCAAGAGAGGAAAAGAAATAATAAATGAAAAATAAAATCAAATAGGTGAGAAAACCAGGATTTTGTCACCCAGTGGCAAAATATGAAGACGAAGAACAAGGAAATATTTCGACAAGGGCCTCCGCCAAGTCGTCCTCAGTGCTAAAAAAAAGCAAAAACAAAAAAAAACAACAAACAATACAAATAAGACTTGCATGTTTTTTTAACACAATTTAAAAAATCTAAAACAATATTGGTCCAATGCTCCCCGTAAGTTTGACGTAAATACATTCTAAGACCACACTAGCTATACATGACGTATGAAACCAAGAGAGTAAAGGAAATAATAAATGAAAAATAAAATAGGTGAGAAAACGAGGATTTTGTCAGCTAGTGAGAAAATATGAAGACGAAAAAGAAGCAGATATTTTGACAAGGACCTCGCCAAGTCGTCCTCAGTGCAAAAAAAAAAAAAAAAAAAAAAAAAAAAAAAAAAAAAAAAAAAATTTGCATGTTTTTTAATAGAATTTAAAAAATCTAAAACAATATTGGTCCAATGCTCCCCATAAGCTTGACATAAATACATTCTAAGACCACACCGGCTATACATGACGTATGAAACCAAGAGAGGAAAGGAAATAATAAAACCAATGGGAGAAAACAAGGATTTTGTTAGCCAGTGGCAAAATATGAAGTGGCATGTATAGCCAGTGTGGTCTTAGAATACATTTACGTCAAGTTAACTGGGAGTATTGGACCAATATAGTTTTAGGTTTTTTAAATTGTGTTAAAAAACATGCAAATCTTTTTTTTTTCTTTTTTTTTTAGCACTGAGGACGACTTGGCGGATGTGCTTGTCGGAATATTTGCTATGAAAGCGTCTCTGTTCAAGGCTGCATGTAAAAGTAAGACACAGGACGATCTTTTGAAGTGTAAACGATAAAAAAAAAGCGCTTACTTCTTCAGTGCGTTCAGCCAAAAAGCTGTGTTTTTTTGCGTCGAATTGACGATTGAAAAGAGAATTTGCGAAAGGTTTGGAGTAGCTATTGAAGCTCTTTCCTGCAAGTAACTTGAACAGTCTTCACCATGTCTTTACAAGAAAGCTGATGGATCCATTGTTGACAAAAACTCAACAGCAAGCGCCTTCAATTCGTATTTCACCTCACTTCCTCGTATTCGTATTTCGTGTTTGTATTGTTTGGCCCTCGACAAGCTAAGTTTCTTGGGCCAAATAACCTTTAGTAAGGCTTGTATAATATTTTTTTTGTATGAATAAATTGATTGATTGATTGATTGGGTCCTCTTTGCAACAGGTCAGAATTTAGCTTTCATAGAGAGCCTGGACTTAGTAAGAACTTTTTGTACTGGGCTCGTGCAAATAAGACAGTGGAAGTCCGATACCCCTCCGATCAATATTGGGAAACCAATATAGATGGCATTATTGTTGTACCAGATTAGATGGTAATGAAAACAATTAGTAATTGAGGTGGTAAGAGTTGGCTAGCCAGTGGAAAAGTGACTCTGTTTCGAAATACAGATAGAACAGTTTATTTTGAGCCCAAAACGATTCCTTTGGGAAGCCAGAAATCCAGCAGTGTCGATCAAATTCCATTAAGAAGATATTTGCTGCCACCTATAACCAGCAGTTCACTAAGTGGGAAAGAAAGCGCCCCAGGCCACTAATTGTAAAGCCATCCGTGGGTGTTAGCCGTGCCCCGAAGTAAACGGCAAAAGCGGAATGCACGATTAGCCTTTGCGTGGATATATATTAAAGACTATTTAAGGTACGTTATATTTTGATTTTAAGTAGAATCTAATGCTGAAAATGGAAGAACTACTAGCCGAAATGCAAAAGATGAGAGGTGAGGTAACGGAGAAGTTGCAGCGAATTGAAAATGCCGTTGCCAGTGCTGAATCTGTACGGAGGGAATGGCTACGTTCGAGAAGAAACAAGATAAAAAAGATAGTGCTTTGGAAACTAAAGTTCAGGAACTTTCGCTCATGTTGAAAAAGTTTGAATTTGAATCTAAGAAAAATAACTTGGTGTTATACGAGTTCAACCCAGGAGTAAGGGGTCGTTCGCTAAAGGATGACTTATTACAGTGTTTTGGTAGGGTTGGGCCCAGTTTAGACATTCGCTGGAGTGACATTAAAGAGGCATTTAGAATGAAAACTCGTTCCGGGGAAGTCTCACCAGTCCTAATTAGATTCACATCTAGAGATATTCGCGACTCGCTTCTACGGAGCAATCGACATCTGAGAGAATACGGGCTGAAAGCGGCCCCTGATTATACCAAGGCTGAAAGGGAAGCGAGAAACAAGTTGAGACCGATTCTAGAGCAAGCAAAAAGCGAAGGTAGATCCGATGCATTCCTACGGGAAACGAAATTACAAATTGGAGACAAAACATTTTCTTACGACCCTGAAACTCAGCGAGTGATCGAAACTGTCCAAAGTTTCAGCGCGACAAGTATGAAGGTGGCCGATGGGGAAAGTGACAGGATTGCATATGGGGACACAGAATCGGTCATGAGTGATGTATCCGATACTACGGTCATAGACGGCAACACGACAGAGACGCCAGTTAGAATGTCTCAAGGGCCAGCGGATTCGGAAGTTAGACCGTTACGGGTTCAAAAAAGACTGGCGGAGAGAAAACCGGAAGATACAAATCGTCAACCCAGCACTAGAGTGGGAAGAGGGAGTACGAGTGGGTCGGGAAGAAGAGTCTGGGATGGACGGACGAGAAGCAGAGGCTTGGCAAAAGGAAACGAACCTAATAGGTTTATTCTCGATCCGGCAATTAGGGAATAGGATTTGAGGGCCGTGGTGCAATGAATTTGAAAATATGTTTCTGGAATATTCAGGGATTTAGTGATCAGAAACTAAGTGATTTATGTAGGTTAGATGAGTGGGATATCATAGGTGTAGCTGAGACATGGAGAAGTTCTTGTATTTGCATTCAAGGGCTTATATATGAGTGCGCTTGTAGAAAACCATCGAGGAATGGCAGAGTGTACGGAGGAGTTGCTGTTTTATGCAGAGAAAGTCGTTTCCGCTCGGTTTTGAGATTAAAAAGTGAGTCTGAGAATATTGTGTGGTTAAAGGTAAAAATGAATGAATTAAATCTAGTTATAGGAGCTGTTTATATACCACCACAGAATAGTTCGTATATGAAGGAAAATATTTGGGAGTTGGTATCAAAAGAGATGAGAAAATATGTTGAATTGTACGGTGATAGCTATTTTATTCTTACAGGTGAGTTTAACGCGTATACTGGGATTTCAGATGGCAAATTTGAGGAAGTTGGAGATAACTGGAGGAGCAATGTATCACAGGATCCTTCCGAATCACCTTGGTATTATGATGATTTAAAAATTGGTAAGCGACAGAGTAAGGACCAGAACCGTAGAAGGAATAAATGGGGATCTAACCTTTTAGATTTTTGTGTGAATGAAAAAATGGTAATTGTGAATGGTAGACTGGGAGAAGATGAAGAAGTGGGGAATTTTACTTGTTTTTCTGGGTCACCAAGTGTGGTAGATTATTGTTTGGTTGGGTTGAATCTGTCGCCAATGTGTTACAATTTTAGAGTGATGGGTTGCGTAGGGTCAGACCACGTCCCAATTGCTCTTAATCTGAGTCTTCCTGGGTCCCAGAGGTCTATATGCGAGATAAGGGTTTGGAGTTGGCAAAGAGAAGGGGAGATAAGTAGATTTACAAAGAATGATCATTATATTAGAAAACCGATAAAAATAGTTAAGGAGACAGAAGAGATAGTAAACCAAGGGATAATAAGAGGTAGTACTCAGGAGCTAATAGAAGAGTGTGAGGAATTTTGTAAAATTGGTAAGGTGGAGGAGAGTCTAAAGAGACTGAACAAGGTAGTGTATGATATTTGCGTAGGAGCAGGAGAAAGTGATAAAATTGAGATTAGGAATTCAGAGGAGAGGGAATTGGATATGGAACGTAAAAAGTTAAAAGCTAGGCTACAAGAAGCGTTAGATGTAGTCAGGTTCCAGAGACCAGGGACTTTAGATTATAATTTATTGGCATACCGAAGAATTAGGAGAGAGTATAAGAAAGTGTAAGAAGATGAAAGAAGAAGAAGATATTAAGGAGATAGAGCAGGCATTAAAGGATAAGGGTAGCAAAGTTTTTTGGAAGAAACTTTCAAGCTCTACCAGAAGGGAGACAAGCCAAGATATCCCCCCCGCGGACACCTGGTTGAGTGAATTAAAGAGGCAGGAGACAACAGAAAATGAGTGTGTATTTGAAGATAATTGGAAGAAGAGTATCAAAGATCAAGTTTATGGCCCTATGAAGGAAGAAGATGATGCTTTAATCGAGCCAATTAGGGTAGAAGAAGCATGGAAAAGCTTAAAAGAGATGAAGGGATGTTCAGCAGCTGGTCCCGACGGTATTCCAGCAGTTCTATGGAAGTATAGTAGAAGCGTAACATTGTATATTATTACTTTGATATTTACAGCAGTTCTTCGATCTGGAATTTGACCTAGTGAGTGGAGCCTGGCAGTAGGAGTGCCGATTTTTAAGAAAGGGAATAGGAACCTACATGAAAATTATAGATGTATACATTTAGGTAACACACTAGGAAAGCTAATGGCGAAGGTATTAGATAACAGACTTAGAAGTTGGCTCCAGAAAAATGAAAGGCTAGCCGCGGAGCAGTCAGGATTCAGAGAGGGACATAGTACGATTGATCAGATTTTTACTTTAAAGTGTTTAGTTGATAAGTTTATAAATAAGAAGGGAGGTAAATTGTAAGTAGCTTTTTTGGATTTAAAAGGGGCATTTGATAATGTAAAGAGGGAACTGTTAATGAAGGATTGTATAAATATTGGCCTGCCATACCCACTTGTAAGGATCTTAATAAGTATATATGAAGCTACAAAGTTTGTTATTAGGGTTGCAGGAAAATTTTCAGATGTAATTTGTTCTAGAAAGGGTGTTAAACAAGGTTGCCCCCTGTCTCCGCGGCTATTTTCGTTGTTTATTAATGATTTGCCGGATTTTCTTAGGAAGCAAGGAGCCCCAATGGTGTCATTAGATGTCTGTGAACTATGCATGCTGATGTTCGCAGATGACCTGGCACTAGTGGCGAAGTCTAGAGAGGATTTACAGTTCTTGTTGGATAGAACTAAGGATTATATAGATAGGAAACAACTAAGCCTGAATGTAAAGAAGTCGGTAATTATGGTTTTTAGAAAAGGGGGTAAGATTACAAGTAGGGATAGAGTAAAATGGGAGGGAATAGATTTAGAATGTAGGGATGAGTTTACGTATTTAGGATGTAAGTATTCGTCAAATGGTAAGTTTGGAAAGCAGCTGAAGCTAAGTCTTGCTAAAGGAAAGTCCTGCGCCTATGCTGTGACTGCTAGCCAACTGGCAAACAAACAGAACCTGAAGATGCATAAGCAGATATTTCAGGTAAAGATTCAATTGGCTATGCATTATGGATCTGAGGTTTGGGGATACATAGCTGGTGAGACGATGGAGAAGATTCAGCTTCAGTATTTTAAGAGAGTTTTAGGTCTACATTTTTCAACGAATAGTTTAGTATTGAGAGGAGATCTAGGTTTGTTTTCTTTAAGAAGTGATAGGCTAGTAGGGATGATAAGACTATGGGAGAAAATCTTGAGTATGACCAGAGTATGGATAACAAAAGCAGCATATTTAGAAGCTCTGAGGATCCCAAAGAGTGATACGTGGCCATCTCAAATAAAGAAGATATTGAATGATTGTGGATTTTCAGAGCTATGGAATGGTGGGCTAGGGATTGGATTAAAGGAAGGAGCAGTTACAAATAGGGTCAGGGAGAGGTTAAGGGACCATGAGATCCAGGTGTGGCATATGCGAGTGAATGAGACCCGATCACTGGAGTTATATGCAAAGGCTAAGGAGCAGTGGGGAGAAGAATTGTATTTTAAGGCGGGGCTTCAAAAGAAGCATAAGGCGGGGCTTCAAAAGAAGCAACAAAAGTTGATTATTTGTGTTAGGTCAGATGGGTTACCACTAGGTGAGAGAGGGAAGTATCTGGGAAGGGTTAGGCAAGCTTCTGATCCTTACTTCTGTCCCATGTGCGGGAAAGAGGAAGATCTGGTTCATTTTGTGGGGAAGCGTAGGGAATTAATAGATTTAAGGAAAGAATTGTTTGGGGTTGAGGCTTGGGAGAGAGATGAGATAATAAATTTACTAGCAAGGAAAGATATGAGAGGTATAACGAGATTCGGAAGGTTCCTGACGATGGGTATAGAGCATAGAGAAAGGTTTTTTGAAGATTAGGGGTGAGGGTGATATTTCACTAGCCTAGATTATAGTTTTGTGCCAATTTAGGTTTGTATGAAAGGGTCTTTGTTTTTGTGACCACGGCCCTTTGGGCTTTTGTGTCAATAAATTCTATTCTATTCTATCGTTTTAAACTTGACCTTTATTGAGGGAGCCGCCTTCTCACCCAGTTAGCGTCTGTTTTTTACGCTCAATTAGACAGTGTCAGTGTCTGTTTTTTAGAGCTCTTTTTTTTGTCAGCTACTTATTTAGCTCGGCTTTCACATCATCCTTTCTCTTTAAGTTTTTTCCTTCGATCTTTTGACACCGAAACGTATGGATCTAGTAGCTTCTTACCTAAAGCCTAATTTTGAAGCTATCTTTATTGGGATATTCACCCAAAAAGGTTGCCAGATCCTAGAATTTGCGATCGATTGATACAAAGATCAAGAGAAGAGAAAATGCACTGTAACTCCTTTCCCATTTTTCACCAGCCCTAATTGTAGATCTCTCCCGTACTTTAAATAATAATACATGAATGTGCCAAATGCAACTTCTTTCGGAAAATCGCATCTAACTTGAATCTAATCACTTTTGACTCTTAAAAAGGGAATAAAAATCATTGTTTTTCGTCCCAATGAGCCCTCTAAAAAATACAAAATCCCCATCTTGTAGATAGTGGCTTGGAACCCCTGCCACAGGGTTCTCTCATAAGCTGAATTTGATGTGATTTCCATTAAGATTGCTTGCAATTTTGGGGTGTTTTCCCTGTTCTTTGAAAATTAGGCACATTTTTTCAGGCTCATAGCTTTTGAGGAGTAATCTTAAACTTTATACATTGTATATATTTAAAATCAGCTTAAAAAGCCTATCCTTTTAGTGTATTAATGGTTCAAAATTTCTTTTTTTTAGAGTTTCGATTGCTATTGCCCCATGTTATTCATAGGGCTGTTCACCACAAAATATTTGACTGGATTGCGAAGAAACCAACAAGCCTTAGTCTATCTTATTCGACTTAATTTCGCAGAAAATTTACCCTTAATTCAAGGACTATATATATATATATATATATATATATATATATATATATATATATATATATATATATATATATATATATATATATATATATATATATATATATATATATATATATATATATATATATATATATATATATATATATATATATATATATATATATATATATATATATATATATATATATATATATATATATATATATATATATTATATATATATATATATATATATATATATATATATATATATATATATATATATATATATATAATATATATATATATATATATATATATATATATATATATTAATATATATAATATATATATATATATATATATATATAGATATATATATATATATATATATATATATATATATATATATATATATATATATATATAATATATATATATATATATATATATATATAATATATATATATATATATATATATATAATATATATATATATATATATATATATATATATATATATATATATATATATTATATATATATATATATATATATATATATATATATATATATATATATATATATAAATCCTCGAACTAACTCACCAGCTTCGGTGCATGAAATCCCCATGGACATCCTTGTTATTTTGTTTAGTTGTTGTTGATATCTTTAAGCACAATTTTTTGCAGACATTTCATTTTTTTTCCAATATAATAACGTTTAAACATCCCCATCCCTCAAAATCCACTCGAGCTTACGATAAAAAAAAAAAAAAAAAAAAAAAAAAATCGAGACCCACTGCTACTACTAAGAAAAGAAGACGAAATATAAGCAAACTCATATAAAAAACAGAGACCCTCGTATATTCTAAAAAACAATGTACAATTGTTACGTCACCGGTAATAATTCAGCAACAGATAAATAGATGACAACCACAACTAACTACGATTCATTACACTCACACCTTCAACAAATAACTAAATCACTCAGGATGTAAATTATAACATCAGTTAGCATACACGCTAAAAACAAGGTAGGCAACCTAATCTCACGTTACAAAATATAATAAAAACCGAAGAAAATATATAAAGAAGGAAATGAACTCCTCCCAAGAGGCTATCCAAATAACATGGGACGTTTCCCCAAGATAGCCATCCAAATGGGGTTTTTGTATTTTAATTTCTCTTTTTACAACATCTAATTTCACTGAAATCCACAAATATATTACAACCTACAATTTAAGCAGGATTGGGTGTCTCCAAAAGATTCAATTTGGCGATGATACACCTGCTGTACCACAATACTGACGAAAATTGGCGACCAAAGAGCTATGTTTAAGTGAAAAATACATGCTTTGAATCATGAAACTTGTTTCGTAGTTTAAATTTATTGAGCAAATGGAGAAAAAAAAACGCAGTTTAATGTAATTGCAATCACTGTGAAAATGGGCCTCCTGTAGCCCAATCGGAAAAAGAATATCCTTGGAACAGGAACAAGAGGATTGAAATGAATTTAATCTCATCCCAGAAAACTAATAATTTGCATTTTCAGATAAAAAATTTCATTACTGTTATTTTCCAAAAAACTATGGAAAAGTATGAAAAGTTATAGAAAGTAAATTATACTTGTAGCTTTGACTGTTACTTTTAAATATCTTTGTTTTGTTTTAAGGACATGGATATTGAATTGGCACATTTTTGAGCTGTTAGTGCAAAAGTAAAGAGAAAATACAGCTAAATCTACAACAAAATAAATAATTTATTCAATCAGGGTGGTTGGATTTAAAATTATGTTATTTCAAAAAATTGGAATCGTCAATGTTGATCTTTATTGATAAGTTTTTAGTTTTCTAATACTAAAAATAGTATTACCTGAGCTTAACAGTTAGTGAGAAGTCGCAATGGAAGGTCTAACTTAGAATTCTGCATTAAAATTAAAATTAACGTATTAAAAATTAAATTAAAATATAAAAAAAATAAATTAATTAACGCATAAAAAATAAATTAACGTATTAAAATTAACGTTTACAATTATTTCAGGATAGATTGAGTAGATTGCATGGGAATTTGAACTGTATCTTATTAAAACGAGCAAGTCCATTTTTTAAGTGTTTTCAAAATATCCATGCTCCAGTTCATAAATAGTCTAAGGAATAACTTAAGTAAATATTAGAAACGACCGGAAAAAACAGTTTACAAACTTTATCTTGTTTACGCATTAATCGAAATAATTTCACAAACACTGAAGTGCTCTGGAGATATTCGAACTCCTTTCAGAACACCGCGAATATAAATCCACTTGGCCATATCTTGATTTACTATTCTCAGTTCTTAGCCCCGAAAAGAAGAATTCGATTTATGGAAACCTGGACAAGTATTTTCCTTGCCCCTTTTGTGTGTCCTTTTGTCCACGTTGCTCATTTCCAAAGACCTGTATATGCACATCCCCACTTTATCCTCTTAATTCTTAAGCCTTTTACAAATTTCCTTGTAATTTTATTTGTTGATCATATTACTCTTCATCCTTTTAATTTTTTTTTTAAATCCCCCACCCCTTGAATATTGCCTCCCCTCGAAGTAAACTCTTGTGTGTATGTCGTGTTTCTTTTTTCTATGTTAATGTATTTTACTTAGTAAAAAAATACACATTCTTCTTGGATACCTGAGTATCTTGAGGGAGGTAACAAAGTAATTTTTCTTGGGCAAATTGGATATGTTCATATTTCTAAAAATCTTATGTTACTATATCATACTTGTCCATAAATTGTCCAGGTTTCCATAAATAGTAACTAAGTAACTTTTACTCAGTTGGGCCACCATAATACTGAATCATCAACTCATTTTCAAACTGAAATTAAAACATAATAAATCCGCAAAGAAAACACTAAATAACAGGGTAGCAGTGATGAAGCTAGCTTGCATACCCAATGTAAGAGAGGGGGGCAGGAAAGAGTTTTGGGACTTTCTAATCACTTGATCATTACACTTTTACAAAAAAAACTCGTACGAAAGCAACTGCAGAAATCAGACATTAAGAACTTTCAGTCAGTAGCATTTATATTTTTAAATTCGGGAAGAAAGTAAATTGTTTAACTTCTTCCAGTAAAGCGGAGGGTTTTCAAGTAACTTAGATTTGAGGCTAAGTCAAAGCGTAAAAAAGGGAAAGAAAACGGAATAAACAGATATTTCAGATTTCTAAGGCAGAGGATCAAAAACCTTTGAATACAAAAGTCAACTAGCATCCTAATAGTAGCTCTTAAAAGAATGAATGAATGCAGGCATTTTAAATCAAATGCAAGTTATTAAAAGCGAACAATAAAATTTTCACACGCTTTTGATTAGACTTGGCTTAACTAAGAAAGAATTTAGTCAACTCAATTCAACAGACATTTAAATATTCCTGGCTATAATTATCTAATTGATAAGCAATTCCCAACCAATAAATAACTAATCTTCAGGTTTGAAAACAATCGCATGACTTTGCACAGCGGGTGCCTGAAGCCAGTACTACAAATTGCACAGATACAGTCACTAGGACTCCGATCATCATAAGAAAATAAACATCACGGTTTTTTCATTCTTTTCTTATGCTTGTCGTCAGACAAGTGTTATGCTTGTCGTCTTTCGTCCTAGCTTAAATTAATTGTCTGAAAATTGTTTGTTAAGAACAATATTACATCAAATAAGTTTACAACTGTTTTGTATACGGAATGGCAGAGCATAAACTAAGAGTACTGTAAAGAAACTAAAATAAAGAGAGAGCGAAATCAACGAGAAGAAATTAAAGTTTATACCAGATTCAACTTCATCGTGAAGTACGGTTACTAGTGAATTTAGTGTGTCCTCAATCAACCTAGGCCACAGTAATTGCTTAGTAAAACTGACATAGCGAGTACCTGTAAATATACACCGTATTTTCCATAAAAATAGCCATTCAAAAATGAAAAAAGACGCAAAAAGAGTAAAAAGAAATCCTTGTTTTGGCCACTGTGTCAACCCAGCACACTGGTTATAACTTATTTAAAATAAAGTACAAGCGTAATAAATTAATGCAATAAAAGACAGTAAAAAAGGCACAATATTTAACATAAATAATATAACAACACAATAATGGAATAAAGCAAAATTAAACAACAGACATAATGTACCAGGAACCGGTACCTACAAGGTTGGTTATGACTTTAAGAGGAGTTTATTAGACTTGCAGCCTGAGCTACCTTAGCCGAAGGGATAGTACACAAGACTTGTAATTCTATGTCCTTGGGACGCAGATTTGAGCCCTGGTATAGCCTATATCGCGTGCAGGTGTAGGGGGGGAGGGTCAGTGATGTGACTCTGAAAGGTCAGCCACCTAGGATGTGGAGGCAACAGGCCTTTGAGGACTAAAACTCGATCCAGTTGGGTCCGCCCCACCACAAATTGAAAATTATACTTGCAGTCTACGAAATTCGAGAAGTATATACTATTGTAAACTACACGTACTGCAGATTTTAAAAATTTAAATCTTATAAACAATATCATCACTTAATTTTTAAATGCTCCAAATTAGATTTTATCAGTAAACTATCTACCGGCATCCAGAGGAACTGCGAAACTATAAAAAAAATTATTTAAGATTATTAAGCTGAGAAAATCTTTCTGATGGTAGGTAGCGCACCAATAAGAGCTGCCAGTGAAAAAAGTAGCATATTGATAACAGGTAGATTACCTTATGATATCGATATACAGAACCTGATAAAACCCAAAAGAATATCGTTCAAGTACTAGCACTGACTATGCGACTTCAATACTTTCAAATTGCGTTATCCTGAGGACATTTCTATGTAATGACGAAATACGTGTTGCTCTATACCTTCTACACAGCTTTGGTAGAAAATGTGTTTTTCTGATGAAACCTTCGGAATGTTTATCAGAATTTGTGATAAAATGTCTAAAGCTCAGAATTGAGCACTGACTAAGGAACAATGAAAAATTTCTGATTCGTGAAATAAATTCTTTTTTCAATAATGAAAATCCAAAACAATGAATGCTGATTAAGAGACAGAGGCGTAATTCGTCCAGGTATTCTATATAAATTCTTTTTTATATTTCATAGGAGGGTTCGTCTATTCGAGCCTTTCAGAAGCTAATTTGACTGATTCTCACTTTTTTTTTGTGATTTCTGAGCCTACAGAGACACAAGTCCTTGAATGAACCTTAAAATTAACCAATTAAGGACATATTGTCTCCAAAAAGAGGCTTAATAAGAAACAAAAACAGAACAAACTTTTGTCACCGAAAACGAAATGACAATTTAAGAAGCATTTTTGACAGGGACGTACGCAGGGGGGGGGGGCCCTCCGGCCCCCCCCCCGAAATCTCACGATTTTTTTCATTTTCCCATAATTTTCTGATTTTTCTCACAGAATAATGGGTTTTGAAGGATTTCCCCCCCCCCCCGAAACAAATTCCTGCGTACGCACCTGCTTTTTAAATATAGAAGTTGGTTCATGGCCACTCAACGTCCATTTTAAAATATATTTAAGAGCATTTTCCATACTCAAGCACACAATTGCTTAAATGATTGCCCATTGAGAAAGCGCTACAGAGAGAAGGGGAGGGAGAGGGAAAAAGAGAGACAGGGAGAGAGAAAAAAAAAAGAGAGAGAGAGAGAGAGAGAGAGAGAGAGAGAGAGAGAGAGAGAGAGAGAGAGGAG
The DNA here is from genome assembly GCA_027921565.1 of Artemia sinica. Classification (NCBI taxonomy): domain Eukaryota; kingdom Metazoa; phylum Arthropoda; class Branchiopoda; order Anostraca; family Artemiidae; genus Artemia; species Artemia sinica. The sequence goes on from CM051265.1 coordinate 44,724,841, forward strand.
AGAGAGAGAGAGAGAGAGAGAGAGAGAGAGAGAGAGAGAGAGAGAGAGAGAGAGAGAGAGAGAGAGGAGAGAGAGAGAGAGAGAGAGAGAGAGAAGAGAGAGAGAGAGAGAGAGAGAGAGAGAGAGAGAGAGAGATTTTAAAGAGACGGGACTCCGGAAATCGCATTTTCACAGAGATATAGTTAAAATGTACTTCGGTAAATGAAAAAAGTAAATGTAAGACGCATGGACACAACAATTGATTCTAAAGTAAATAGAAATTTTCTCATAAAAGCCAATATTAGTTTTACAACTTATTAAATATAATTAGCGTTGGAAAGGTACGTCTTTGATTTTCTCGTTCAGATTTTCCCTTCAGAACCCGACATATTGTCCTATGGATGACACTGTTTTAGCCATCGGTTGGAAAATAGACATTGAAAGAACAATGAATAACTTTACAAAATGTCTCAGAAGAGGCATTCATTGATAACACAAGCTTATGGCTGAAATTTTCTATCCTCTAGCGGTGTATGGTATAAACATTTTAGAGGTGTATTGATTATCTAATGACGTTGAGCATATTGGCCAAGGAAAACTCATAAAAACAAAGGCCAAATTTCGCTATTAAAGGAGAGCCAGAATATTCGTTAGGATACATGGAAATGGAAATATATCTGTCAAGAAGTAGAGGGCACTACAGGGCTTCCAAAGATCTGCCCAAGTTTTGCACCAGAAAAATTAACCACTGACAAAAAGCAGATTAAATGCAAAATCGTAAGGACTTTATGAGACTAAAAAAAAAGACAGTAAAAGAAAAATTTCTCAACTCATCTGAAAAGCTGGAACAGTCGACAGAATAAAATTAAACATGTAATTTTTTCCATGTAACAGAATGCAAGACTTATATTGGTTAATTTGAAAATATTCTATTAGCTACGAGCCACACAATGTCCCACACAAAAGCAACAGATACCTGAAGATAGAATATCTAGGATCCAAAGATTTGCTCTCAATCTTCCAGGTGAAAGATAATTATTTTTTCTTAAAGTATATTTTTGCATTTATTTTTACGCGGGCGAAAGCGAAATAACACCGGTCGAAAAAGAGCAGCAGCACTTTAAAAAGCAGCAACACAAACAGTCAACCCTTTCCCACCCCTACAACACTGGCTGCGATTTTCAATTATAATACAATAAATATAACATTACTAACTAAACAATAAATTAGTAAAATAATAGGTTTGCTAAGAGTACAAAGTAACTAAAAAAAATAGAAGCTTTTGATCTTGGCATAGGATACAAACTGCTCAAATTATTGCATTTGACTGTAATTTATCCTCTTGGAAGGTTTCTTGTTTTCCTATTGGGATGTTTCAAATTGGGCACATCATTTGTAGGCCTTTCACTTAAAGCTTCTGCTAACCATTCGGGAACTTGATAGCCATGTCTTTTGAGAAGTTTTTGCAGTGCTATGTTATGGGACGTGTAAAATGACTGAAAAAAAGAAATAAGTTAAAAACGTTGAAAAACACAAATATTTGAAAGGATTCAAACAATGATGGCTAAAGAACATCAAAGAATATACAACACACCATTCATCGGAAACTGTGGTTTTGCGGCCCAGTAGAAGAAGAAGAATTGTCAGTTAAAAATTCATGGCTAAATTGCATTCCTTTCTTGCTCCTTCAATCCCTACTTCAACAGAAACTCGTAAAAAGAAGATAAAGGTCTAATATTTCTTTTCAATATGTTCGAAGCAACTCGAGCCAGTTTTAGAAATAAAGATAAATAGCATAGTTTCTAATGGGGCAAAAGAGCCGAAATACCGGAAAAATACCATAAAATTTCGGCTTTTGAACCTGATCAACATGAAAAGAATAAAGAGTGAAAAATAAGGAATAAAATACAAGAAAGAAGAAAAATGAAGATTAAAATTTTAACAACAAACAAGTAATAAAATGAATATAAACATAAATATAAAAGAAATATAAATAATAAAAGATATATAAAATAAAATATAAATAATAAAAATGAAAAATGAAGGTTTGAAAAATGCTACTGCTACTACTAATAACTCATTGCAGTACCAAGCCACCCAAGGCCAACACAGCTGTACGCACTCATCCTCCTGTCTAATCTATCCAAAGCTTCATTCTTTTCCCGTCATTCGAAGTTCCAATATCCTTTAAATCTTTCATTATGGCCTCTCCTCACCCTATTCAGGGACGACCTACATTTCACTTGGCCGCAGAGGGATGGTAAAAAGTATAATCTTTGGTAATCTGTCATCCTTCATCCACAAAACGTAGCCTAGCCATATTGTCCTTTCTTTCACTATAGCACGAGAAAGTAGGATCGAACGCCGTTTTTTGTAAAGCTAATTGCTTGATATACGGTCAGTCAAATAATAGAATAAAGAATTAAGTAAAATAATAAAATCAACGAATAAAGTGTAAAGAATAAAGAAAATGGAATACTATGGAACATAGAAGCTGACATTTGGCTAAACCTTGGTTAAAGCAGAAAGATAACTTATAGAAATGTAAAAAAATCAGGTGTGGTAGGGTTGCCGCTTCTATGGATCTTTTCCAAGATAGTTAAATTTCTGTCCTGAGCTAGATATCATTATTATTTAATATCTTTTCAAACATTGGGACCTTTTTTGAACATTAATCTTGGAATTCCTAAATTCTCAGTTATACCCTGCCAATCCAGTGGCCACTTCAAAAAATTTACCCATGAATGTAAATAATCCGATTTAATATTTTTTGCCATTTGTCGCCTTAACGGATGGATTTGTTAATATAGTTGAGCAGAGATTATTCATTGTTATTTAGTTACTAAATTGTGATTGAAAAATATAAAAGCTACCGTAGGGTATCAGCAATGTATTATTAACAACCAATGTACTTTTCCAGTTTGTTTTAATGTCTTTGTCTGTTTTAATGTCCTATGTTTTTGTAGCCCTATCTCTCAATAAATATTTATTCTATTGTGTCACGGTATATGCTAGGCCATTGAGAATGTTGCACTCTATACAATAACACTGTTCAGTATTTTTTCCATATGTTCAATTTTGCCTCTTTTCAGGTTTTTCCATATGATTTCGTTAAGCAATTTTCGTTCAATTTTTCTCTGCGAATTTCAATTGAACGGAAGCGCTGCCGAAATAGCTCAAAAAATTAACTAGGCATTTGGCAATGAATGCGCTTTTCGACGTTGGTTTACCAAATTTCGTTTCCAAGATTTTAGTCTCGAAGATGAGCCCCGAAATGATCGACCTAGAGTAATTCAAGACGAAGATTTGAGGACCCTGGTTAAGACTGACCTATCACTAACGCCGAGTCAAATGGCGGAAGAACTGCGCGCCGGATTCCATGCGATTTTTGAAGGATTAAAACGTCTTAGAAAGGTCAAAAAGTTCGAAAAGTGAGTGCCCCACGATTTGAAAAATTGACAGAAATTGTCATGTTTCGAGGTCTGTTTTTCTTTGCTTTTGCGCAAATAAAATGATCCTTTTTATGGATTAATTAACAAAAAAACTTTTCCAAAAAGGAGTTTTCTAAAGAAAAGTAAAAGTCATATTAAACTTAAGATCAGAAGAAATAGAAACCTACAATAACTCAAACTCGAAACAACCAGAAATTAATATTAAAGAACAAATGAAACCCAATACGAACAGAAATTAAATAAACAATCATCATAGGAAAAAAAACATACAACAGGTACTAATATAAATGAATAAGCAAATCTCAAAACGAGTAAAGCGTAAGTTGAATATGCAAATCAAGTTTAAAACGAACAAAAATATTTTGGTATTGAGGCATAAATGAAATACAAAACGAACAGAAATTAAATAAAGAACCATAGCAAACAAAAAAAAACGAATTATATTACAAATATTTTCTTTTTTACTTATTACAACATTTATATTAGTACCTGTTGTTTATTTATTCATTTATATTAGTACCTGTTGTATGTTTTTTTGCTATGATGATTGTTTATTTAATTTCTGTTCGTTTTGGGTTTCTTTCATTCTTTAATAGCAATTTCTGGTTGTTTTGAGTTATTGTAGGTTCCTATTTCTTCTGATCTTAATGTTAATATGGCCTTTACTTTTCTTTAGAAAACTTCTTTTCGGAAAGTTTTATTTTAATTAATTTCTGTTCGTTTTTGATTGCCAAAGTTTCAAGTTTTTCAAAATTCCCTATTTCAGAATATTTTTTTTTATTCTAAAATAAAAAACAACAAAGATGGGTAAAACTCAATGAAAAGACAACAAAAGAGACTGCAACCAATTGAGAGAAAAGATGAAAGACAAAAACAACGCGGATATTTCGCCTGTATGCAAACTTAGGCGTCCTCAGCACAAGAGAAAAAAAAAACTAAACTAAAAAAAAAAATAAAAAAAATAAAACCACCAACAATATTAATACAATTGTCGCATCTTATCCTCTTAGGGAAAAGAAGCTATTAGAGTTACTTCGATGAGAACACCAAAGCAACTGAGGAAAAAGTATAAAAATTGAAATTAAGTTAATTATTCCGTTGCGAAATAATCCTCTTGTCAGCTATTATTGAAGCAACTCTCCTTGGTCTAGTAGGTAATCTAGTCCCCTGGGTGATTATGTAAAATCTTAATTCCCTTACTGACTATTGGCTCACTTTTCAAAAAACTATCATAAATTGAGTCAATATTTAAATTTCCCGTGTCCCTATTTATTGAAGATTAGCAAACATAAGTTTTATAACTTCTATAGCCTCCCTCGCCCACTGAGAAAAACCTATATCATTAGAAATAGCCGTGGCCTCATCAAATTGTACAAAAAGTTCAGGTTGAAAGAAAATATGTCCAGCCAGAGCCGGAACAAAAGTTTCAGGAGGCTTGCTTAATTGTAGGTTTTTTTTAATTGAGTAGCGATGCTCAATACATCTTTCAAGAAATTGTTGGCGAGTTCTACCGATATAAAACTCCCCACAAGAACAAGGAATTTTATACATCCCACTAACAAAATTTCCCTGGGTTAAATCATAGTCGGAATTAAGGAAACTACGTATTGGTCTCACTGACTGGAAACATGTATCAATGTTTTGTTTACGCAAAATTCATTTAAGCACCTCCCCCGAAACAGGTACACAAGGCAAAGAAATGACACTTTTAGACTGGTAGGGGGGGGGTGGCTATGTAAACAACGAAGTGTTTGTTATCTTATCGTTGGACTATTCCAAGCAAACGGGGCATCTCAAAATTTCCATTTGATGCATTTGGGGAAAAGAGGGTGTTTGGGGGAAAAGAGGGTGTGTGTCAAGGGGGGGGGGTAGATGCCCTCCGTTAACTTTTGACTCATAAAAAGGTAACTAGAACTTTCAATCTCCAATCAAATGAGCCACCATCGAAATTTATACGACCACCCCTTACATAAAAACTTTATACGCCTCCGGGGCATAACTTAAAACATTTGCTCCCAGGCTCTGGGGGGTTGTGTCGACCCCGGAGTTTTTGTTATCTGATTTTTGAACTATTTTAAAAATGGCTATCTCAAAATTTGTATCGGATTGGCTTGGGGACAAAAGGGCTAGGGGGCTAGCTACCCTCGGATCTCTTTTGACTCTTAAAAGTGAACTAGAACTTTCAATTTCCAATCAAATGAGTCCTCTCCGAAGTTTATACGAGCATCCCTACTATAAGAAGCATATATGCCCCCAGAGCATAACATACAGCGACTGCCCGTGGGCCCTGGGCGGTTGCGTCGACACCTGAGTTTTTCGTATCTGACCTTTGAACTATTTTTAACAAAATGGCTATCTTAAAGTTTTTAGCGGATGGGTTTGGGGAAAAAAGAGCGTAGAGGGGCTAGTTTCCCTCTGATTTCTTTTGACTCTTAAAAAGTGAACTAGAACTTTCAGTTTCCAATCAAATAAGCCCACTATGAAGTTTATACGAACATCCCTTTCATAAGAAACATATATGTCCCATGGAATATATGCCCCCGGGCCCTGGGGGGTTGTGTTGACACCGAAGTTTTTGGTATCTGATCTTTGAACTATTTAAAAAAAATGGCTATCTCAAAATTTGTATCGGATGAGTTTGGGGAAAAACGGCGTGGAGGGGGGGGACTAGTTGCCCTCCGATCTCTTTTGACTCTTAAAAATTGGACTAGAACTTTCAATTTCCAATCAAATGAGCCCTCTCTGAAGTTTATACGAGCATCTCTTCCATAAGAACCATATATGCCCCCATGGCATAAGTTACAACGCCTGCCCCCCCCCCCCCCCCCCGACCATGGGGGGCTGTGTCGACACCGGAGTTTTTGTTATATGATCTTTGAACTATTTTTAACAAAATGGCTATCCCAAAATTTTTAACGGATGCATTTTGGAAAAAAGGGCGTGGGGGCTAGTTGGCCTCTGGTTCCTTTTGGCTCTTAAAAAAGAGCACTAGAACTTCCGATTTCCAATCGAATGAGCCCCCTTCGAAGTTTATGCGACGACCCCTTCAGTATTAAGTGCCTCTGGAAAATAAAAAAAAAAACAATAAAACATTGGAGCCTTTTAACTATTTTAACAAAATTGCTATCTAAAATTTTTTATCTGATGCATTTGGGGAAAAAAGGCGTGGAGGGGGGGCGGGTCTAGTTGCCCTCTGATCTCTTTCGACTCTTAAAAAATGAACTAGAACTTTCACTTTCCAAACAAATGAGCCCTCTCTGAAGTTAATACGAGCATCCCTTCCATAAGAACCATATATGCCCCAGGGCATAACTTACAACGCCTGCCCCCGGGCCCTGGGAGGTTGTGTTGAGACCAGAGTTTTTGTTATCTAACCTTTTAACTATTTTTAACAAAATTGCTATCTCAAAAGTTTTATCTGATGCATTTGGGGGAAAAAGAGCGTGGAGGGGGGGGGGGGGGGAGGCTAGCTGCCCTCCGATCACTTTTGACTCTTTAAAGAGGACTACAACTTTCAATTTCTAATCGAATGAGCCCCCTTTTAAAGTTTATACGACGACCCCTTCCATATGAAGTGCCTCTGAAAAAAAAAGAATAGTAATAAAACATTGGAGCCGTATTGCCAATCCTAAAAAGGGCTTATCCCATATTTGCCTCTCAATCACTCGGACTATCTGTCCTGGCTTTTTCTACAATTAGCCATGGCTTGATCCCTGGAAAATACTTGACTTTAATACCAGCTCTGATCGGATCGTCACGTGAGATGAAAAGTGGGTACTATACGACAACAGGAGTTGGTCAGGATAGTGGTTGAACACCGATGTACCATCCAGGCATTTCCCGAAGGCTAAAACCCCCCCAAAAAAGAAGAAACATCCGAAAATTAAACGAAATGAGCGTCGAAGTTCTGCCCCACTTACCATACTCCCTAGACCTTTTACCAACCAACTATCATCTTTTCAGGCACTTTGATAACTTTCCCTCCAATCTTCGAAAAACAGAACGAGGCAGAAAAGGCTTTTGTCAACTTGATCGAATTCTGAGTATTTTTATGCCGACGGAAGCAATAGACATGTGTTAAGATGAAAAAAGCGCAATGAATCAAATGGCGCTTGCTTCAGTTAAAGTGAAATGTTAACCAGTGATATATTACAGTTCAAACAAGACTTATAAAATCAGACACAAATTTTGAAACAACCTGTAACTTGATTTATTATCTTTGAATCTTTGTCGTCTTATCTCAAGGATTTGTTCTTGCCGTCGATAAGATATTATCCATCGTTATTTTTTGTCACAAAAACTGTATACGATGAAGGTAAAAAAAAAAAAAAAAAAAAAAAAAAAAAAAAAAAAAAAAAAAAAAAAAAAAAAAAAATTACTGGAAAAGATACCAGTAAGATACCAGTAACATACTATCAAGAATCTATACACTTTCAACTACTTCACCATATCTGATCAAAAAACCGAAAATCACTCGATTTACCATTTCTGGTCCTTTAGTCTCTTAATGCCCGAATTTTTCAAAGTAGATGGAATAATATTCTTTATCTTAATTTTGTTACAAAACTTTACTAATTTAAAACGTACACGCAATTATAAGGTTATTACCAAAGAAAAAAAGAGATAACGGTCTGTGTGAAAAAGTGTGCTTGAATTCCATTGGTTTATTTTTGTGACGTATTTGCAAGCCAATCTCACTATTACTTAGGCGTATTTCAGAAAACGAAACCTTTTTTCATTCGTTGTTGTGTATACTTGTAGTTTGTGTGTCAGACTTTGAGCCTGTAAAAGGAACACAATTCTTTCGTATGAAATTTTAAGCAATAAGGAAAACGATTTTTTTTAATGACAACATTTTTACAAGTTAACTGTCTTTTTCTCTGTTAAGCTAAGGTACTATATGATACATAAAAGAATACTGATCATACTCGTAATTAAATTTAAAAGCACATTTCAGAAAAGAAAGCCAAAGAAAATTGTTACCCGTTGCTGTGTATACCCCTAGTTGCTGTGTCAAACTTTAAAAAAACGAAACACATCATTAGTCACATCATTTTTAAATGTAAATTTACTGTTTCTCTCTGAAGGTACAGCAATGTGCTTATGTGCTGTTTGATACATAAGGAGTACTGACCTTGAGCCAAACTTTTGCGCAAAAAACGAAAAAACACAAAAACAAAACCAACCTGGAGGTATTTTTCCGAGGCTAAGTCAACTGGAGGGTATCTCCTTCCTTTGCTTTTTCCTAAGCATGACGATTTCTTGGATTTTTCGTCTATCTTACAGTAAAAACCCTTTTTAGAATCATACCTGAAAAAGTTAAACATTATCTTCCTTGACACAGACACTGTGACAATATATTTTATTTATAGCGATCTTATTCAGGATAAATGAAAAACAGCTAAAACCAAATGAAAATGATCAGAGCTGGAACCAATGCAGCACTCTGTAGTTACCGATGCATTACGATGCAATTAAGGAAGCATAGAATTCAGGGAATTCGTAGAGAAGATCCAAAGCACAAGTGTTTTCCTTCAATTTGGAAGCATATGGGATAGAAAAAAGACTCCAAAGAGGGTCAATGGGTATTCTGGACAACAGCGATAAGTGCAGCTAAGTATGACATAGGTGCTTGAACACAAAGAAAGTAAGCAGAGAATCTGCTAGACGTTTTCATAGAATGTGTCTAATAAAAATCTGGGCTTCAGTTTATTGCTGAGGTGCCAAAAATTATCCTTTAGAAATGATGCGGTTCCAGGTCACTCAGTGTGTGTACCTTAGCAGACAGGCTTGGAAACACTCTCATGATGCAAAAAGATTTGTGTCTATGAAAGGCTAAAGAAACAGCCAGCAAGGTGGGAATAGAAAATGCGTAAACAATTACCAATATTATAAATAGAAGATATTTCTAAAAAAATACTTAGTTCTATTGGCGGGGCAGAACTTAGTTTTTCTTTATTTCTTTTTTTTTCTACACCACAGATTTCGGTTAGTTGCGAGAAACTAGCAAAGGCGTAACTCTGCGGTTTTAAGGAAAAGTGTGGACTTGACATTGAGTTTGGAAAGCTAGGTGTAATTCCTGCCTGAGGCCAAAAGGCTGGAACTTCTCAAGTCGTGAGCAGTTAGTGAGCTGAACTCTTGTAGTCTATGTTGGAGAAGAATAACTCAAGTGTTTCCGCCTAGCTTTCGTTTTTTCGAGCCACTTTGCAGCTTGCGCGTGGAAAGTTCCGTTCTAATAGGCAAATGGGAAAGCATCAGTATCAAACTGAACTGAAACTAAAATCGTTACAGATGTTCAGAATTCCTTGGTCCCATTGACCAAAGAATCATATTTTTTTATATAATAATACATAGAAAACTTGAGATCCCTTAAAGGAAAATTTTCCCACAGGTCTGAATGTGCTGCCATCTACTGTTACTAAACATTTCTGCTTGTGATTCGGTTTGAATGTGTAATTTCGTTTTCAGGTTTTGGGATTGAGGAAGAGCAATGTTCTCAGATGTGCCTCCTAAACTATAACAGTTCCGTCATTGCTGAAGAAACTGGAGCTTATTCTTTACTTTTTTCCGGACCGACAGATTATTCCCAACGCTGATCAAAATCCTTGATGAACTGATCAAAGTCTATGAATTAGGTTTTTTGTACAAAAATCCACTCCTGAGATACACTACTTTCATAATTTCGAGGAACTGGAAAGTTCATTTTCACAATACATACCGAGAATAAAAAAAATCATATATGAAATCTGTGTAAGTCCTAATTCAGTGGAAAAGAAGCTAATTCCTAATCCGAGGGGTCCAAGCTGCACTCAGTCTTGTCCCCTGCCACTCGCCACCCAATTTTCCGTAGAAGGGTATTAATATTGCAACTTGATTGAACCGGGATCATTGCAAGGACATTAAATTTTTAGACAACCTAAGTGGGGCCAACGCCCCAACGCCCTCCACCTTTCTCACACATAGCATCTTAGTAGAAAGAAGTGTATAGTGGCTCTTGTTTGAACCAGATACAAGCAACGATTTTGAATCAGTATAACGGGAGGACCAAAGTGGCACGTCGCCTTTTACAACCCAACCCCCCACCAACTTTTCAGTTGGAGGGTAAAACTGTTTGACCTGATACCCTGTATTTTCTATATGTACGATTGGAGCCGCAAATTAGGCCTATGGCCCTTCGTATACCTACTCTCCGCACTAGCTTTTTAGCAACCGTTAATGACTGAATATGTTAAATTTTGTCAATTCCGTAAAATGGAAAATCCAAATACAGTAAAGTGTTTCAAGAACTTTCGCTTAAATAGTGTTTAGGTGACAGCAAGAATGCCTCATAAACTGTCAAACAAACTTTGCCAAAGGAAGTTGGAAACACAAAGAGATTGTATAAAATAGGTTAGTGTTTATATTACTGTCGTTTTACAGAACATTCGTAAAATACTAAACCGAAAGTCTCTAGTTGCTGTAATTATGTTAAACTAAAGAACAGCCATTTTATACCGTATTTAAATATTCGAACGCTCTTTGCGTTCCAAACTAAAATTAGTTTTAGACACAATATAAAGATAGTTATTTGAAGGCCACTTCACATCTCAGTTTTGGGCTCAAGTTTGAAGATCGCGTAATCTCAAATGCTGATTTTGCTGATGACCTGGCCATACTAGCAGACTCCATGGACCAGTTGGTGGAAGCGTTTCCGATCTTAGGAGAAGAGACCGCAAATGTGGGATTGTAGATAAACTAGGGTAAAACGAAGACTATGGCTAAAGTCCAGTCTTCTCCTGCTGTTAATTTTCCAGTTAGCCTAGACAGAACAACTAACACTAAAGTTGTCCAAAGGTTCACCTATCTGAGCTCAACAATCTCCTCAGATGGATCCCTTCTCCCCAAGCTACAAGCAAGGATACCCAAAGCAACTTCTGCAATAGGCAGGCTGAACCGTCACCTTTGGCGAAAACCGAACATCAGTCTTTCAAATAAACTGCAGATTTTCAACGCCCTCGTCTGTTCTGTAATGCTTTGCTGAACTGAAACATGGCATACATCAACAGCAACACCAAAGGCCATCGATGTATTCCAGATGAAGAGCCTGATAAGGATCGAAGGTCTAACGTGGTTTTGTTTTCATGAGTAATGAAAAGCTTCTGCAGCCCACCAAGCAGTCTTGGTTTTCTCACCCAAGCAGCTGAGCGTCCCTTAGGATGATTTGGACACCTGCTTCGAATGCACCTGCACTTACCCGCAGACAGATCTTTGATTTTGACCCTGCGGAAGCCGGTTGGAAGCGACCCCGCGGCCAACTGAAAAAACGATGGTCCGACAGGCTGTCCAAGTTTCTGGTGATTGAAAATATCAGACCGAATGAAGCACAAAGCTCGCACTGGACCAAAGCGGATGGAGGAGACAGATGTCACTCTCTACACCAAGTAGCGCCCTGCAGGAAACCTATGTCAAGTAAGTCAATTATTTGATGGAGAGCGGCACCCTCCTTTCAAGTAGTTTAACTTAAAATTTTCTTAATAAATGAAGATTACTATTTTACAAGGTCGTTCATTTGTTTTTTTTTGCAATATTAAAAGGTAATTCGTCACCCCTATATAGAGAATTAGTAGTACGAAATCATCACCACATAAAATTTTGGCAGATAATACTTTTTATAATGTTGCTTTAACTGAAAGTGCCTTGTTAAGAAATAATTACACAAAGAGTTCTTTCGAACCAGAAGTAATTTTATATATAAAAATACATTCAGTAGACGACGTTGTCGAGCTAGAAATTAATCTTCAGATTTGCATTTTTCTAGTTTATGCTTCCATTCATTAAATAATCTTCCTGGGGTAATTATATCTTAACATCTGACCCAAATATTGGCAAATTGATTCATTTTAAGTCTTAAACCGGAGAAATACGCAGGAATTTTGTTTCAGAGGTGGAACGGGGGGGGGGGGGGGGGCAAAAATGGGAGAAATATAAGGCGAATATATAAATGCTCTTGGTAGTTCATTTTAGTTTCATACATGGCATTGTATGATTTTGCAATAAATACAATTATTATTCAAATTTCCTTCTCTCATTCGAGTTACTCCAAGATGCCGGAACACTACAGAGGAAGCAAAGATTACGTGCATTACCTCAAAAGTGGACGATAGTCTAAAATGGGGGAAATTTTTAGGAAGGTCTGAACTTTCATCATTGTCTCAGCGGGATTTGTTTTCAATTCTTCACCGTCGATCAAATGAATTTGCTGAGGAGGGTAATAGTTGTGCCAACGATCTAAATGCTGTGCATACATCCCAGGACTTAAGCACCTGAAAGAGAACTTAAACATGTGAAAGAGTTCGTCTTGTATTTAAGATATGCTGTGCATACAGCATATGCTGTGATATGGATGTATGCTGTGCATACATCCCAGGACTTAAGCACCTGAAAGAGAACTTAAACATGTGAAAGAGTTCGTCTTGTATTTAAGATATGCTGTGCATACAGCATATGCTGTGATATGGATGTATGCTGTGCATACATCCCAGAACTTAAGCACCTGAAAGAGAACTTAAACATGTGAAAGAGTTCGTCTTGTATTTAAGATATGCTGTGCATACAGCATATGCTGTGATATGGATGTATGCTGTGCATACATCCCAGGACTTAAGCACCTGAAAGAGAAGTTAAACATGTGAAAGAGTTCGTCTTGTATTTAAGAACAGGGATCATCAAACACAACATATCAATACAATCAAAGAAAATAATAAAACAAAAAAGCAAGCCTTTTTAAAAGTGGTCAAGTTTCATTATGATCTGATCCATTACTGCATACGAAACGGTTAAAATAAAAATAAAATAAAAATTATTATTAATTAACAATACGCTACATTATTAGGCACATTTTAATTAATAACTGCAAGCTATTTAAACTTCAACGTCAGTTACATAGTTATGGAGCTCATTATTTCGACCGTTTTTTTCAGACTTGGTTCACTTTAATACTGCACCCCCTCCTTATTTGCAACAGCTAAAAAAGAAGGGGAAAAAGGCAACAAAAACTACAATAAAAAATATTTAAATAGTTTATATTGTTAATTGCAATTTAAACTACAATTTAATCTCGACTATCAAGTAGTGGCGTCAATTCAAGGAGATTATAGAGAGAGATAGGGGCGGGGGGTAGGGTGGCAAAAACAAAATTGTCAAATTCTTGGGAGTAGGAAAATTCTTTTTTTTTTTCAATTTATTCAGTGCAAGTATAAAAAAGCCACTTTCAATGAAGATATCGAAAAAAGCATTTTTTTAAATCTAGGGGGAGGAGGAGCCTAAAAATGGGGGGAGGGGGGGCAATATTCCCCCAATTGAAACCACTGCTATTAAGTTAATGCCTACAAACTCAGTTCTTAACAGAAGACGGTAAGTCAATTAAAAGTGACCAAGCGACGTTCCTGTCTGAGGATGTGTTCCAGATCTCAATTATCATTAATACTAATTAATTATTGTTCTTATTTTTGGTCTAATACAACGGATAGCAAAAAACTATAAACAATTTGTATTACCATAAGTGCAAAACAGACTACAATGTTGGCCTCTTTTATGTTTTATAAGTATTCTATGAGACAAACTTGCTGTTATCTGACATTTTAGGCTAATACTAGTAATAAACAATTAACGATCAGTAGTGTTAAACTGGGTTCTGGAACACAACCTGAATTTAGGCTCGTATTAAAAGTAAAATTCGTCAAGTCTTCCCATTTAAAAATTTTGAAAAATTGGCTCCTTGGCTACCTATCAAAGAATGAATATCAGTAATATGTTTTATTGGAGTTAGAATAACTAATTATTATCACTACTGGAGGAAAAAAACTGGGCTGCTAGGTTAAAGAAGCTGTTCCCTGCTTGAATATGCTTGGTATATAGATCTAATTTGGTCAGTCGCAACGGTGTGGTGGCATCAAAGGAATTAATTATCTTTATTCCATTAATAAGGCTTATATAAAATATGAAATATTATATAAATATATATATATATATATATATATATATATATATATATATATATATATATATATATATATATATATATATATATGTATATATATATATATATATATATATATATATATATGTATATATATATATATATATATATATATATATATATATATATATATATATATATATATATATATATATATATATATATATATATAATATATATATATATATATATAATATATATATATATATATATATAGCAGAAATTAACAAGGCCGTTTAACAAAAAGAAAGGTAGTTATATAACAAAAAGGAAAAGGCATACGTTTTATTTGTATTTGCTTCACAAAACCCCGCCTCTACAAACAATAGAGCCCCAACAGCTATACTTGCTTAGCTAAGTCCAACGCATCAAAACACTCAAAACTTCCTAATGCGAAAATCAATACCAAAATGCAGGGGTAAGGACTAGGTGACCTAGCGGCAACGATGGATGCACAACGTTTTCAGCCTGCTGTGTAACAGCTACGCTCGGCTACGTATATAAATTATAGATACCGGTCCACCCTCAACTTCTTCTTATTGGTAGCAAAAATTCGTGAATGTTTCATCAAACACTTCGTGGTAACGAACTGTAAGTAAGGAACGACGAGGCTCAATAGTAACCGAATTTTGATACTTATTAAAAATATATAAAATTCATCAAATTTAATAGTACCGAACTAAAGTTTCGAACCTGAGAAAATTTGCCCAAATTTGAAAAAGGAGAGACACACCCCCGAAAAATCAAGTGATCGTAATGAAAATCATACCATCATATTCCGCATACCCCAGAACCCTACTGTAGAGATTTCAAGCTCCAAAGTACAAAAATATGGAACTTAGTATTTTTGTCAGAAGATAAATCACGAATGCGAGTTTATTTGCTTGTTTTTTACCCAAGGGGTAATCATACCGAACCATTGATCGCCGAAGATCGGGAAAGGCCTCATTTGATCGGTAATTAAAAGTTCTAGTATCCTTTTTAAGTGACCAAAATATTGGAGGGCAGCTAGCCCCCCTCCCAAGCTCATTTTTCCCCAAAGTCAGGCGGGAGGGGGGGGGGGGTGGTACGTGGGATGATTTTTCCATGGAACAATTTTTCATGGAGGGGGAGCCAGATTTCCCAGCATTATTTAAAAAACGATCAGAAACTAAATAAAAAACAAGTTTTATCAACTGAAACTAAGGAGCAACATTAAAATTTAAAACGAACAGGAATTATTGCATAAATGAGCGGGGTCGCCCCTTGTTAATACCTCACTCGTTACACTAAAGGTTTTAGTACTATTAGAAGAGCTTTTTATGCTAGTTAAACAGCCTTTGGGATTCAGGAGTCATTCTTAAAGGAGTGGGACAAAATCCGAACTTTAGCGTAAAGAGCGAGGTATTGACGAGGGGCCGACACCCCTCATATACGTAATAATTTCTGTTCGTTTTAATTTTTAATGTTGCTCCTTACTTTCAGTTGAAAAAACTTAAAATTTATATTTCTACGCAATAAGAAAAATAAGCGTTTTTTAAAAATGTATACTAATGGCAAAAGGTGACATCTGCAATCAGCTCCTGTTGTTTAATTCTAACTGCTCATAATAATATAATAATATTGAATTGACACTCAATCCGGGACAAAATCCAAAACAAATAGAAACCGCACAATCTGTTTTCAGTTAGAAACGGCATCAAAGAGAATAGAAAAAAAAATATATATATAAAACTTAAAAAAACAGGTTATGAGCAACGGGCAATACTCCTTCTGCATCGACTGGTGACATCTGTGAAACAACCCAAGATATCCTTTTTTTTATCTATTCTTGCTTAGGACATAATATTTATTATCCTTTTTATTGCTATCCAGTAACTTGTTTTATCTGCGATTGCTCAAAACCTGTCTTTTTGAAAGAATGGGTTTTGGCATACAGCGGCAAAATGCATGCTGACTGTGAATCGAATAGTACAAAGACACGCAGCATCCAACTACCAAGCAAGGCTTTTAGACATAAAATGCAACAATATGAAACTTATCTCCTTATTAATTGTCCCTTTATAATGTCCCTGTCTAAGATAAGCTTGGATATTTAAAATTTCAATAATACTTTAGAAAAATACAAACTCTTGGGATTATTCTAATTCAATACACAAATTAAATAAATTGCTCCAAAAATATTTCATAAAATGTTCTTTCAGCACTTGTTATTGTTCCGCAATAGCCAAAAACAGAGGCCAAAAAAGTGAGTTCCCAAGATTAATAAAAAAGAAAACTTTAATGTTAACCGTTTCAATAGACTAGGCAACATGATGCCAGTCATTCGGTCTATTGTTCCTGAGCCACCGAAAATGTAGAATTCTTCAAACAAAAAGTTAGCCGCAGAACAGACTCGAGAACTTTCTCTTATAGCGCTGAAGAAGTTTCAGACATCTGAAGAAGTTTCAGATGTCTGCTTTAACAAAACAGAATCGAGAGGGAAAGAGTTAAAAAGGGAGACAAAGGAGAAAAAAAAAACCAAACATAATGAGCCTATAATTTGATATAATTGGATGATAAAGTGTCATTAACCTGTACTGAAGGTCCCGTAAAGGTTTTGGAGATTTGTCGCTCGCCGTCAGTACTTGGTAAAAAGTATAATTCAAAGCTGCAGAATCATTTCGAGCCCTCATGTGGTAATACCAGCTATACGCACGCTTCGATGGAGGAATCAGTATTGCAATCTAAAAAATTAAAGAAAATTTAGGCATTGGAATATTTAAATGCGTTTAAATGGTATTACTTACTTATTTCTTGCAATATCGTCACATAGAAAATAATGCCTAAGACATAACTATGGACATCTCCCTACTTTTTTGTATTTGCCTTTTAACCCTACTATTAGTTTCAGTGCTCCTCCCAAGCCCAGGAAACCACTTTGCAAGTATGATTGAATTCAGGAACTTGCGCCAGGGCGGAGGGCGTCGGAGCTCACCTCTTCTCCTAAATTTTTAACGAAAATTTGGGCATTTATTATTAAAATTATCAGATTTTCTTTATTATCCCCCCCCCCTTCAAGAAAAAATACCTACCTACATGCCTGATTTGAGTTACGCAAATTGCCTTCATGTCTCGAACCTCGCTTTGTTGTTATCCCCAATACGCGTGATCAGTTAAACACTTAAACTGCCAATTAAACAAGTTGAAGCACTAGCTATTCCGTTGATTCGCGTGCGACTTAACATCCGTATGGCCTTTTAGAACCGTGGTCCAGAACTAAAGAAGGTGAAGAACCAAACCGAGTTTTGGTTAAAGGTGTGGATTGGTAGTGGTGCAATTCTTAATGGAGAAGACTTTAGCATTAAGCAGGAAACAAAATCAGCTAATAAGCACCTTCCTCTTGCAATTCGGCTTTCGGGCGTTGAACTTAATAATAATAATAATTTACTTTTGCCATGTTTGGATATATTACAAAAATGCACTAGAGGAGTGAAAACAATGAGAAAAAAAAAGAAAAGAAAACAATAGTTAACGATTATACAATACAGTAACCAACATGTCTAACGAAAAAAGACTAACTACTGGAAACTTAAATCAACACTAAAATACAGGACCTATCGATCTACCCAACCGTATATAATAAATGGTTAAACGGAAAGTCGGATATTTTCTTACATCGGTCTTCAAATGGCGAATAAATCGTGTGACTCATAGAATGGATATTATGGCTAATAAAATATACATTAAAAAACAACGAGATGAGACATCAGAAGCTTTTTTTGCTATTGATCACTAGTATCGTCACGGCGACATCGACAACTCGGCAATCTTGGGCTTTCTTCTCCTTACTATATATATATATATATATATATATATATATATATATATATATATAATATATATATATATATATATATATATATATATATATAATATATATATATATATATATATCTATATATATATATATATATATATATATATATATATATTATATATATATATATATATATATATATATATATATATATATATATATATATATATATATATATATATATATTATATATATATATATATATATATATATATATTATATATATATATATATTATATATATATATATATATATATATATATATATATATATATATATATATATATATATATATATATATATATTATATATATATATATATATAATATATATATATATATATATATATATATATATATATATATATATATATATATATATATATATAATATATATATATATATATATATATATATATATATATATATATATATATATATATATATATATATATATATATTTATATACACGTGCGGTGCAAACATAGAGTTGTAGAGCTTTCCTAATGTATACTTGTCAAATTGCCCTTTAACTTTTGCTAGCAAACCGTATGTTTTGCGAAATTTCTTTTTTAACTCATTAATAACCAGAGTGCGTGTCGCTCTTATCGATGACCCAAAAGGAGCACCTAAATACTTGAGTGAATCAGACTTAGGAAGAGTGATCGAGCCTACCTTAAGGGACTCTGATTGTATCTTTTTATTCGGGTTTCAGAGGCAACGCTATAGCGTTGTCTCTGTGAAGGTCATACGGCTCCAATGTATTATTATTTCTTTATTTTTTTTCCAAGAAGCCCTTCATATTGAAGGGGTCATCGCATAAACTTCGGAGGGGGCTCATTTGGTTGGAAATCGAGAGTTCTAGTGCCTTTTGTAAGAGTCAAAAGTGATCGGAGGGCAAGCAGCCCCCCCCACGCCCTTTTTTCCCAAGTGCACCCGATGAAAATTTTGAGATGGCCATTTTGTTAAAAATAGTTCAAAGATAATATAACGGAAACTCCGGTGTCGACATAACCGCCCAGGGCCCGGGGGCTGGGGTTGTAAGTTATGCCCTGGGGGAATATATGGTTCTTATGGAAGAGATGCTCGTATGAACTTCAAAGATGGCTCCTTTGATTGGAAATTAAAAGTTCTAGTTCACTTTTTATGAGTCAAAAGAGATCGGAGGGCACCTAGCCCCCCCCCTCTCCACGCCCTTTTTTTCTTCAAACCCATCCGGTAAGAACTTTGAGATAGCCATTTTTTTTTAAATAGTTCAAAGACCATATAACGAAAACTCCGGGGTTGACACAAGCCCTTAGGGCCCAAGGGCAGGCGTTGTAAGTTATGCCCTGGGGGAATATATGGTTATTATGGAAGGGATGCTCATAAAACTTCAGAGAGGGCTCAGTTGATTGGAAATTGAAAGTTGTAGTTCAGTTTTTGAGAGTCAAAAGAGATTGGAGGGAAACTATCCACCCCGCGCCCCTTTTCCCGAATTACATCCGATAAAAATTTTGAAATAGTCATTTTGATGAAAATAGTTCAAAAGTCAGATAATAAACAGATAACAGGCGTTGTAAGTTATGCCCTCGGGCATATATGGTTCTTATGAAAGGAATGCTCGTATAAACTTCAGAGAGGGCTCATTTGATTGGAAATTGAAAGTTCTAGTTCACTTTTTAAGAGTCAAAAGAGATCCAAGGGCAACTAGCCCCCCCCACGCCTCCTTTTTCCAAAGCCATCCGATAAAAATATTTAAATAGTCATTTAGTTAAAAATAGTTCAAAGGTTGGATAAGAAAAACTCCGGTGTCAATACCACTCTCCAGGGCCCGGGGGCAGGCGTTCTAGGTTATGCCCTAGAGGCATGTATGGTTATTATGAAAGGGATGCTCATATAAACTTCATAGAGGGCTCATTTGATTCGAAATTGAAAGTTCGAGTTCACTTTTTAAGAGTAAAGAGATTGAAGGGCAACTAGCTCCCCCACCCACGCTCTTTTCCCCCCAAACCCATCCGCTACAAATTTTAAGGTAGCCATTTTTTTAAAAAATAGTTCAGAAATTAGATAACAAAAACTCCGATGTCGACATCCCCCCCAGGGCCCGGGGGGTAGGCGTTGCAAGTGTTGTCCTGGGGGAGTATATGGTTATTATGAAAGGGATGCTCGTATGAACTTCAGAGAGGGTCATTTGATTGGAGATTGAAAGTTCTAGTTCACTTTTTAAGAGTCAAAAGATATCCGAGGGAAACTAGCCCCACCCACACACCCTTTTTTCCCCAAACCCATCCGATAAAAATTTTGAGATAGCCATTTGAATTATAGTTCAAAGTTCAAAGGTCAGATAAGAGAAACTCCTGTGTCGACACAACCCCCCAGGGCCCGGGGGCAGGCGATGTAAGTAATACTCTGGGGGCATATATGGTTCTTATCGAAGGGATGCTCGTATATACTTCGGAGAGGGCTCATTTGATTAGAAATTGAATGTTCTCGTTCACTTTTTAAGAGTCAAAAGATATCGGAGGGCAAATAGCCCCCCCCCATCCAAGCCCTATTTTCCTCAAACTCAGCCCATAAGATCTTTGGGAGAACAATTTTTTTTCAAAATGGTTCAAAGATCATATAACGAAAACTCCGGGTCGACACAATCCTTCATGGCCCAGAGTAGGCGTTGTAAGTTATGCCTGGCGGGCATATATAGCTGTTATGGAAGGGATGCTCGTATAAACTTCAGAGAGGACTCATTTGTTTGAAAATTGAAAGTTCTAGTTCAGTTTTTAAGAGTAAAAAAAGATCAGAGGGCAACTATTATAGAGGTGACCCTATAACTCGTGACAGGACATAATTTATGCATGTTTTTATGGTTTTTGTCAGTGAGAATTTGAAAAACAGGAATTTTGTCACATTTATGGATGGTTTTATGGATTTTCTCAGTGAGAATGAAAAAAACAGGAATTTTGTCACATTTATGTCTGTTTTCATGGATGGTTATGTGTGTTGATTATTTGACGGTTTTATGGATTTTGTCAGTGAGAATGGAAAAACAGGAACTTTGTCACTCCCTTCTTGTTGTTGTTCAATGCAGATGTTATGAGTTTCCGGGAGATCGCGTGTTTCCAATATTTGTTGTTCAAGCCAGATGTTATGAGTTTCCGGGGAACACCTGTGCTATCAGTCATTAATCAAATTGTTTCCAGGGAATGTCTGGCAGATGACGTCAAGTTAATTAATGTCTTTGATGCATTTCCAAAGAGAATTGTCTCCGGTACAAAGTTTAGATCACACATGACAGATGATGTCATGATTGATTGACACGAAAGGGGAATTAATTTGTTGTTCTAAAGAGAATTGATTCACGAAAGGGAAATTAATTTGGAGTTCTAACAAGAGAATCGTTTCCGAGGCAAAGTTTAGATCTTAGCGATGAATTGTTTTAGCGCGGGAATCAGGTTTCCAAATAATTGAAATGCGCCAGCGCAGGGATGCCAAACAAAAGGAACACACTGAAATTACGTTTAGGGATTATTTGGGCGAAACTGTTTTAGACAGGTTATGGAACTATTTCGGCGAAACAGTTAGAGACATTTTAAAAGATGATTTTTGAAGAGATTTTAGAAGAGAATTTAATGGTGAAACTCTGTAGTCGTTATAATACACAAGTTTCATTTGAACAGTGTTGTGAGGTCCTATAACCCAACCCCAAAGGGTTCCAATCCTCCTACCCCAACCCCGAAGGAAGCCCCCGGTCCTCAAAGGTCCCCCAAGCTCCCAAAGGGCCACCGGCGCCCCCAAAGGCCCACCCAGACCTCCAAAGGCCATCCCGGGCCCCCCAAAGGCCCATCGAGCTCCCAAAGGACCAACGGGGTCCCAAAGGCCCTCCACCGGTCCCCAACTGCCCCCCCCCGGACCCCCAAAGGCCCTCACTGTGCCCCAAAGGCCCTCCATGTACCCCAAAGGCCCTCCCCCGACCCCCAAAGGTCCCCCGGTCCCCAAAGGTCCACTGGGCTCCCAAAGGCCCTCCCCGGTCCCAAAAGGTCCCCCAGGGCTCTCAAAAGACCACTCAATCCTCAAGGGCCCCCGGATCCCCAAACGTCCTCCCTGGGTCCCAAAGGTCCTCCCCCGGTCCCCCGTCGTTCGTTGATGTGTGTTGTCTGAAACCTATGATTTGGGATGTGTAGTTTGCTACTTCAGGCTTTTCTGAGCTAAGGTTTCCTAGTATTTCGTTGGTGTGTGTTGACTGAAACCAATAGTTTGGGATGAGTAGTTTGCTTTTTCAGGCTTTTATGAGCTAGGTTTCTTAGCCTTTCGTTGGTGTGTGTTGACTGAAACTTATGATTTGGGATATGTAGTTTGCTATTTTTGACTTTTCTGAGTTGGATTCTTAGTCACTCATAGGTGTTTGTTGTCTGAAACTTCGAGTTTGGGATGAGTAGTTGGCTATTTCAGACTTTTCTGAGCTAAGGTTTTCTAGTATTTCGTAGGTGAATGCTGTCTGAAACTTATGATTTGGGATATGTAAATTACTATTTCGGGCTTTTTTGAGTTGGATTTCTTAGTCTTTCATAGGTGTGTGGTGACTGAAACTTATGATATGGGATGTGTAGTTTGCTATTTTCGACTTTTCTGAGCTAGGTTTCTTAGCCTTTCATAGGTATGTGTTGTTAGAACATTATGATTTGGGATGTGTAGTTTGCTATTTCAGGCTTTTCTGAGCTAAGGTTTTCTAGTATTTCGTAGGTGAATGTTGTCTGAAACCAATAGTTTGGGATGAGTAGTTTGCTATTTTTGACTTTTCTGAGCTAGGTTTCTTAGTCTTTCGTTGGTGTGTGTTGACTGAAACCTATGATTTGGATATGTAGTTTGTTATTTTTGACTTTTCTGAGCTGGATTTCTTAGTCTTTCATAGGTGTGTGGTGTCTGAAACCTATGATTTGGGATGTGTAGTTTGCTATTTTCGACTTTTCTGAGCTAGGTTTCTTAGCCTTTCATAGATATGTGTTGTTAGAAAATTATGATTTGGGATGTTTAGTTTGCTATTTCAGCCTTTTCTGTGCTAAAGTTTTCTAGTATTTCGTAGGTGAATGTTGTCTGAAACCAATAGTTTGGGATGAGTAGTTTGCTATTTTTGACTTTTCTGAGCTAGCTTTCTTAGTCTTTCGTTGGTGTGTGTTGACTGAAACCTATGATTTGGGATGGTTAATTTGCTATTTTTGACTTTTCTGAGCTAGATTTCTTAGCCTTTCATAGGTGTGTCCTTTCTGAAAATTATGATTTGGGAGGTGTAGTTTGCTTTTTAGACTTTTCAGAGCTAGGATTCTTAGTCACTCATAGGTGTTTGTTGTCTGAAACTTCGAGTTTGGGATGAGTAGTTGGTTATTTCAGACTTTTCTGAGCTAAGGTTTTCTAGTATTTCGTAGGTGAATGTTGTCTGAAACCAATAGTTTGGGATGAGTAGTTTGCTATTTTTGACTTTTCTGAGCTAGGTTTCTTAGTCTTTCATAGGTATGTGTTGTTAGAACATTATGATTTGGGATATGTAGTTTGCTATTTCAGGCTTTTCTGAGCTGGATTTCTTAGTCTTTCGTAGGTGTGTGTTGTCCGAAACCTATGATTTGGGATGGGTGGATTGCTACTTTTGACTTTTCTGAGCTGGATTTCTTAGTCACTCATAGGTGTTTGTTGTCTGAAACCTATAGTTTGGGATGAGTAGTTTGCTATTTTTGACTTTTCTGAGCTAGGTTTCTTAGCCGTTCATAGGTGAGTGTTGTCTGAAACTTATGATTTGGGATATGTAAATTACTATTTCTGACTTTTCATAACCAGATTTCTTAGTCTTTCATAGGTGTGTGGTGTCTGAAACCTATGATTTGGAATGTGTGGGTTGCTATTTTTTGACTTTTCTGAGCTAGGTTTCTTAGCCATTCGTAGGTATGTGTTGACTGAAACCTATGATTTGGGATGGTTAATTTGCTATTTTTGACTTTTCTGAGCTAGATTTCTTAGCCTTTCATAGGTGTGTGTTGTCAGAAAATCATGATTTGGGAGGTGTAGTTTGCTTTTTGGACTTTTCAGACTTATGATTCTTAATCTCTCATAGGCGTTTGTTGACTGAAACTTCTAGTTTGGGATGAATAGTTTGCTATTTCAGGCTTTTCTGAGATATGGTTTCCTAGTATTTCGTTGGTGAATGCTGTCTGAAACCTATGATTTGGGATTACACATGCACACGAAAACTTACATGCACACAAAAACTTACATGCACACAAAAACTTACATGCACACAAAAACTTACACACACACACACACGAAAACTCACACACACACGCCAAAACTTACACACACACAAAAACTTACTTACACACACACACACACACACACACACAAAACTTACACATGAACACAAAAAAACTCACACACACACGCACAAAAACTTACACACACACACACTCACAAAACTTACACACACACACGAAAACTTACACACACACGCCAGAACTTACACACACAAAAACTTACACATGCACACGAAAACTTACACACACACACACGAAAACTTACACACACACACACGCCAAAACTTACACACACACACACACACACACACACACACACACACACACACACACACACACACACACACACACACACACACACACACACACACACACACACACACACACACGCACACACACACACACACACACACACACACACACACACACACACACACAAACACACACACACACACCAAAACTACACACACACAAAACTTACACACACACACACACACACAACTACACACACACACACACACACACGAAAACTCACACACACACATCAAACTTACACACACACAAAAAATTCACACACACACACACACACACACAAAAACTTACACATGAACACAAAAAAAAAACTCACACACTCACACACAGAAACTTACACACACACCACACACACACACACAAAACTTACACACACACACACACGAAAACTTACACACACACGCCAAAACTTACACACACAAAAACTTACACACACACACACGCACACACACGCACACAACACACACACGCACACACACACACACACACAACTTATACACACACACACAAAAAAAAAACTTACACACACGAAAACTCACACACACACGCCAAAACTTACACACACACACACAAAAAACTTACATCCACACACAAAAACTTACACATGAACACAAAAAACTCACACACACACGCACAAAAACTTAGACCCACACGCAAAAACTTACACACACACGCCAAAACTTACATGCACACGAAAACTTACACACACACACATGAAAACTTGCACACACACGCCAAAACTTACTCACACACACGAAAACTTACACACACACGTCAAAACTTACACACACACACGAAAACTCACACACACACGCACACACAAAAACTTACACATGCACACGAAAACTTACATGCAGACAAAAACTTACATGCACACAAAAACTTACACACACACACACACACACACACACACACACACACAAAACACACACACACACACACGAAAACTCACACACACACGCCAAAACTTACACACACACAAAAACTTACACACACACACACACAAAAACTTACACATGAACACAAAAAAAACTCACACACACACGCACAAAAACTTGTGCACACACACACACACACACACACAAAACTTACACACACACACACGAAAACTTACAGACACACGCCAAAACTTACACACACAAAAGCTTAGACACACACACACACACACACACACACACACAAAAACTTACACATGC